>JALMGJ010000021.1:600000-1055000 GCA_023362775.1 Charina bottae | reverse complement strand
GATTCAAGCCACAGAAGGTACAAGTATGTTGAGAGGAGTAGGAGGTAAAGGGTTAAAGGTTGAAAGTCCTATGAGAAACTGTATTTAAATGCATTCAGAAAGTGGAAAGTTAATTAGAATGTTTTGGTTTGATTGAAGAGGTTGGAGGTATGGAAGAAAGAAAAGAATACAGATTTTGAAGAAGGTGTAAAGAAGAGAAAATAAGATGGGTAAAGGGTTGAGCTGTAATATATTTAAAGGTATTTAACATATTAATGTATATATTTAGAAATTATACAATACATTGTATAATGTATAATATGTGTTGTATGTTGTATTGTATTATTGTTGATTTATGTCTATGTTAACGATGTTTAATAAAATTTATTTTAAAAAAACAAAAAACAAATGCCTGGATCCACTTCCCTGCCCCCTCCCTTGCTGTTTAACTAGCCAGGAGGAGCAGAGGGCCCTTGTAAGTGACAGAGCTAAGGCTACAGAGAACTCTGTCCACTTTCTCAGGAGTAATAGGTTCAAAACCTCCTAAGTAATACTGCAGGACTACTTCTGCCACTTAAACAGTATCTGTCCATCTGGTTTTCAACTTGGAATGGATTGAGTGATTTTATCTATGAAATAATGAACCAGATAATCAACTTGCACTGATTAGTCCTTCCTGACTATTTTTCCCAAGAAGGACATGGGTCACCTTAAACAGTGCAGCTGGCTGACATTCTATAAATGCTATCAAGGGTAGAGGAGTAAGTCCTTTTCACTGTCTTTATCACCACAAAATAGGCTCATAACTGTCTAGTCTATTTGTGTCTTGTTGTTCACTAGTGCCATTCTAGGTGTCTCTTTACCCACTTCATTTCCCAGAGTTCCTCAGAAAATCAAGGAACTTCCCAGAAATGCCAAGGGTGAAGAGGTTACAATCCTGTTTAATGACCTGCTGCCTTCTATATTCCAGAGGCCAACTAGATATTCAACAGAACTGCCCTCCAATCACTAAAAGTAGAGGATGTTCATTTTATGAGGAATGTCCTTTGATGGGCATCCTCCCTGTTCATGTCAAAGCAGGTGGAGGTGCTAGTGGAGAAACCAATTGCCTGATTTCTATAGTCTTTTCAGGAGTCCCATCCTGTTCCTCCAGCACCAAGAACGTGCAGCAGTGCTACAGAAGAGGATAGTCAGAGTGCAGTACCATCACTTTGCTATGGACAGATGCCACCCACTGGCTGACAAAACTGGGAAGGAAATTTACTTACAACCTGCAATTGGATTCAGAATTGTAGAGTTTTTGCCTTCCCCATAGTATATCCCAATTTTGCTTTTATATATTGCTTTTGTATATTGCTTTTTTTCAATGAATACTGAAATGATATTTTTGATTTTGCCAATTATGTCAATTGATTTTGTCAATTATGTCAATTATGTCTTTTTGTAATGAGGCATAATGTTTTTTGCACTGTACATTTTTTGCTGTGAGAAGGGGGAAAACACTATATTGAAAACAGAACAGCTAAGGACAAATATAGGCAGCTTCCAATGTGGCTGTGAGTTGAATTAAGGCAGTATCACGAGGATATGTCTTCCAAAAATGCTTAGCAAGGCATCTTTGTGCTGTAGTATGTCATGAGAAAGAGACCATAGTTAGAATTCCTTCCCTTCCCTTCCTTTATTCTCCTGCTTCCTGTCTTTAATTGCTTTCACTTACTACTACTTTTTTTTAGATTTTTTTTATCCTGCCTTTGTTATTTTTATAAATAACTCAAGACAGCAAACATACCTAATACACCCCCCTCCTCTTATTTTCCCCACAACAACCCTGTGAGGTGAGTTGGGCTGAGAGAGAGTGACTGGCCCAAAGTCACCCAGCCGGCTTTCATGCCTAAGGTGGGACTAGAACTCACAGTCTCCTGGTTTCTAGCCCGTTGCCTTAAACACTAGACCAAACTGTTTTTCTGTGCTTTGCATAATATTGCTTGTCTTAAAAAGGAATAGTGTGATCAATATGTATGGTTTATGATTATAGCTATATTTTGATGACTTACAAGTTCAGTGTGATTGTTTTGTTTTGTCAGTATGCAATTTCCCACTAGAGGTCAGGATTGTATTGCTAAGGTAACAATTGTATTTTCATTTGATTCTTAAGTGGTAATTTTAATTCACATTTCATGGAGTTGTTAAAAATAGAAGAATCTGAATCTGGCCCTTCTTTCATATATCTCTGTATTTTTTAATTTGACCAAGTTTCCCATTGGAGAGAAGCCAACCCTACCTCTGCCTTACCTGTGATATTCCCCATGTTGATCTTGTTACAGAAATGTTATATTTCTATATCTTTTCTCTGTTTCTTACTTTTATACTACTGTAGCTTTAAGAAGAAAAACCTCATTTCCCTTGTTTTACTCATGGCCATCTGGGCTTTTAGACAACAATAAGTTTACCTTTCATATTTTCTTCCTTTTAAGGGTTCCTCTACTCTTGAATTTCTTGAATAACCTGCTTTTCCATTGTTATTCCAATGGATCCTCAGCATTACTGGATTTTTCTCCCATACTGAAGAGATTAAGTCTCTCAGATGCAGCCCATCTAAGATTGACTATTACCTATTCACAAATACACACACACACACTTACACCTTAATTTTAAATATACATTATTTAAAATTCTTCCCATCTACACTCCTCAAGACATTTATTAAGGTGTAAGTGTGTGTGTGTGTACACACACACACAGTATATTTATTTATTTATTTATTTATTTAATTTATATAACCGCCCATCTCCCCCAACGGGGAACTCTGGGCGGTTTACAATAAATAAAATTAGATAAAAGCATAAAATATAAAATATGTAAACTAACAATTTATACAATTAATATGTTATAAATAAAATAAAATAAAAATCCAAGTGGGAGATAGTATTAATAAAAGAAGGGCATTATAAAATTACGGGATTAACCACCCCCATGAGGAACTATCGTTTCCTCCCTCCCATGCCAGGCGGCAGAACCAGGTCTTCAGTTCTTTTCTAAAGGTCGGGAGGGAGGGGATCTGTCTCAACTCTGGGGGCAAGATGTTCCATAGTGTGGGTGCTGCTACAGAGAAGGCCCGCCTCCTAGCCCCCATCAGATGACATTCTTTAATTGATGGGGCTCGCAGCAGGCCCTCTCTGAACGATCGGGTGGGGCGGGTCGATAACCTGGGGACAAGACGGTCCTTTAGGTATTCTGGTCCCATGCCATGTAGGGCTTTAAAGGTGATAACCAACACCTTGAATTGTACCCGGAAGCAGACCGGCACCCAATGCAGCTCGCGGAGCAAAGGTGTTATATGTGTGAATCTTGGCGCACCTAAAATCGCCCGCGCGGCTGCATTCTGCACCAGCTGTAGCTTCCGGATAGTCTTCAAGGGTAGCCCCATGTAGAGCGCATTGCAATATTCTACATGGGAGATGACAAGAGCGTGAGTGACTGTTCGGAGGGCATCGCGATCCAGGAATGGGCGCAACTGGCGCACAAGCCGAAGCTGTGCAAAAGCCCTTCTAGCCACGACTGCCACCTGCTCTTCGAGCAGGAGTCGTGAGTCTAGAAGGACCCCCAAGTTGCGCACCGGTTCCGAATGGGGCAGTGCTACCCCATCGAGAACCAAAGATGATAATTTCCTAGAAGACGCTAAGCCGTCAATCCACAGCCACTCGGTCTTGCCAGGGTTCAACTGAAGCCTGTTGTTCCCCATCCAGGCCCTCACAGCCCCCAGGCACTGGGATAGGGTGGTCACTGCATCACTTACTTCACCAGGGATGGAGATATACAGTTGAGTATCATCTGCATACTGATGATACCTCATCCCATGGTGTCGGATGACCTCACCCAGCGGTTTCATGTAGATGTTAAATAGGAGAGGAGAGAGAACCAAACCCTGCGGCACCCCACACAGGAGTGGTCGCGGGCTGGATCTCTCCTCCCCTATCACCACCGACTGGGAACGGCCCCGGAGGAAGGAGGTGAACCAGCGCAAAACTACGCCGCCCACCCCCAACTCCCTAAGCCGTCCCAAAAGGATACCATGGTCGATGGTATCGAACACCGCTGAGAGATCTAAGAGAGCCAGGATGGATGCACTACCTCCATCCCGCTCCCGCCAGAGGTCATCCCTAAGTGCGACCAATGCAGTCTCCGTCCCAAATCCCGGCCTGAAACCTGACTGGAAAGGGTCTAGATAATCCGCTTCATCCAGGGTCCTCTGAAGCTGCAACGCCACCACCTTCTCAACCACCTTTCCCAAAAAGGGAAGGTGGGAGACTGGACGAAAATTGTCCAGAATGGTAGGGTCCAGGGATGGCTTCTTGAGGAGGGGGTGCACCAACGCCTCCTTGAAGGTCGCCGGAAACACCCCCTCCAACAAGGATGTATTAATCATTGCCTGGACCCATCCACATGTCACTTCCCTGGCTGATTTTACTAGCCAGGAAGGACAGGGATCTAACTGACATGTGGTGGAATTAACAGTTCGGAGGATCTTGTCCACTTCCTTAGGTCCAACAGGATCAAATTGTTCCCAGATAATAGGGCAAGACCATTCTCCCGGCATCTCCCCAGACTGCATTTCACGCATGGAGTCCAACTTAGACCGAATCCGAGCGATTTTATCCTGCAGATGCTCAGAAAATTCTTCCGCACGGCCCTGTAGGTGGGTGGTCAATTCCACCCTACCTAAGAGAGATCGAGTAATCTTAAACAGGGCCGTCGGACGGCATTCTGCGGATGCAATAAGCGTGGAGAAATATTCACGTTTCGCCGCTCTTACCGCCACAAGGTAGGCCTTAATAGCGGCTCTAGATTGTGTTCGGTCCGATTCCGCCTTCGTCTTTCTCCAGCGACGCTCTAGACGTCTCTTCACCCTCTTCAAGACCCTCAACTCCTCCGTATACCACGGGGAGTGACGGGTCGAATGGGGTTGGAGAGGTCGCATCGGCGCGGTCCTGTCCAAGGCTCCGGCCGCCTCCCTATTCCAGGAAGCGGCCAGTGCCTCCGCTGGACCGTGCAGCAGATCATCGGGTATTACCCCCAGCTCCCTCTGAAACCTCATTGGGTCCATAAGTCGCCGGGGGCGGACCAATCGAATAGGTCCTGCCTCCCTGCGGAGTGGGGCGGCGTAAGAGAATCTTAGGAATATCAGGACGTGATCTGACCATGACAACGGGGATAGTTCTAACTTTCCCCTCAGGTCACTTTGCCATTGCTCAGACAAGAAAATCAAATCCGGAGTGAGTCCACTGTCTCGAGTTGGGTCCCGAATAATCTGGGCCAGGCCCATGGCTGCCATGGTAGTCATGAACTCCCGAGCCACTTCCGAGGCCCGTCCCAGGGACGGCAGATTAAAATCCCCCAGAACCATCAGCCTGGGGAACTCCACTGCCAACCCCGAGACAGCCTCCAGCAGCTCAGGCAGGGAGGTTGCTACGCAGCAGGGAGGCTGGTACAATAGCACCACTCCCAACTGTTCCCGGGCACCCAACTTGAAAAACAGGGTCTCACATCCGGCCACTTGTGGAGCAAGGCCCCTGAAAGCCACCAAAGACTCTCTGATAATAACTGCCACCCCTCCTCCCCTACCCCGGTATCTCGGCTGGTGCCACACCTGGAACCCAGCCGGGCACATTTCCGAGAGGGCTACCCCTCCCTCTGGGCCCAGCCAGGTCTCAGTAATACACGCCAGGTCAGCCCCTCTCTCCATGATTAATTCACTTATGAGAGGGGCCTTGTTATTTACTGACCTGGCGTTAAGCAGCAGCAGTCGAAAACCGGGGCCCTCAACGATCCGCTGTCCAGAACCTGGGGCTGAACTCAGAGGACCGGAACGCGCCACCGGTACTAAACACCGGGGGCGCCTTCCCTGGAAATGGCTTGTCCTCTGGTTCCCGTCATAATATCCCCTGCCCGTCACCACTTCGATCGACTTAACCTCCCCATAGCCCCCAGAGTTTCCTAGCCCAGTTGCCTCCACTCCCAAGCCCCTGGAAAACCTGGATTTGGGCAAGGGTCCCTTTTCACATCCATCCATCCTCTCACAACCAATCTCTCCTGGGCTATCGTAAGACTCCCAGTGCACCAGCTCACGCTCTCGGCGCTGGTAAGCCTTACCACCCCATACACTCTATACACATTCACTGTGCCCCTCTGTGGCTTCTCTCACTGGTCACAGAAGGGGCCACACAACCACTCCTGCCTACCCTGTCTCTCACTCAGGAGTAGGCACTCTCCCACACTCATACAATCCTGGACCCCCCTGTGTCTCTCACTCACAGGGGGGAACCTCACAATCCCACAGGGACCCTATAGCGTTCTGCCGCCCTAAAAAATGGGGGTGGCCAACCCTTCCCTTCATCCACCAAGCCGTTGTGATGTTAAAAAATTCCACAGTGTCAGAGTCCACGATGTTAAAATCAGCGGGGGTGTTATTCCAGACCATTCCACCTGGGTCTTTAATACTGTCCAGCTCATATCCCTTACACTCCCATAGCTCTTCATATGGGGTGTACCAGGCCTACCAGCGTCTATAGAGATCGTCAGGCTCACCGTTGTATAATCAGTCTGTATTCCAGAGTCAATTACAACGCCAGGGGATATGCCACGCCCCCAAAGATTGCCCACCGGGGCGGCCGATCCCTGGATCATCACACTCCTCACAAGTCCGACTCCACACTCCACTCTGTCCCGGGACTTGCCATACACCCAGAGATTGTCTGTCAGGTGGTCAATCTTGAGTTCGTGCTCGCTGTGCTGTGCTCCCCACACGCTCAGCTCCGTCAGCGGGACTCACCACGCCACGCCACGCCCCCAAAGATTGTCTAATGGGCTAGCCTTGAGGTCGCTGTGCTGTACACCCCACAATTCTAGTCCACACCATATATCAGTAACTATTGTGAGTCATTGAATCCAGCACTCTTCTTAATTACTGTTAATAGCTCAACCTCTTGACTGCTAAATCCCATCAGGATGTTCTCTCTGTCATTATTTCCATCATATCCTCTCTGTTGTTTGTATTGTTTTATTGATTTAAAGTTTACTTATGTATAAAAATACATTAAAACTGGTATCAGTATGCAGTAGGGGGGTATAACATGGTAAAGAGAGAGATTCTCCCAATTCCGGAATTTAAAATAAATTATCATGCCTTTTGCATTGTCTGTAAATTTCCTTAACAGTTCTCATGACTGACAGGAATGACAGGCATGCTGGGTGCAAGGCCTTTTGTAGTGGCTAGGACATGTGATATCATGGTCACTCATGTATACTCTCTGTGCAGACTTCCTACTAATTCCCCTTGAGTTTGTTTTTAATCTATATGGGATGGAATATTGTTCCTATAAGGCAGTGTTGCTCAACCCTGGCAACTTTAAGATGTGTGGACTTCAATTCCCAGAATTCCCCAGTTAGCATGCTGGCTGGAGAATTCTGGGAGATGAAATCCATAGTCTTTAAGTTGCTAGGGTTGAGAAACACGGCTCTATGTATTGTCCTATGTGAAACAGACCACCTGCAGCATCCCTTTCAGCTGGTCATGGGACCCTTGTCTGTCTGTGTGTGGCTGCATTTGAGAATTTCTTGAAAGGCTACAGAGTTATTGGGTTTGCAGAATTTGGGCCATTTGAGAAAGTGATAAGGGATGTTGTGGGCATGTCATCCACAGTGTGGCGCAGGCCCCTTTCCTAAGCAGAAGCTCTCTGTATTTGCTTTCCAACCATGATCTCACTGTTTCGCCCATAGTATGTGACACCACAGTGCCTCAACCTGCCATGCCAATGGGATTGCCAGACTTCTAGGGGCAGCTAAGTTTATTCATTTTGACTGTCAGGGAACATTAGTTCTCTCTTTTGCCTTTCTGTGCCTACTCTTCTTTGTTCCTCAATTCCTTCCTCTCCTCCCAGATGGCAATGGCAGGCAAGAGGCTGTCAATGCACTCAATGCACTCTTGGAAACAATTTTGTTGTTGTTTATTCACTCAGTCACTTCCAAGTCTTCGTGACTTCATGGACCAGCCCACACCAGAGCTTCCTGTCGGCCATCGCCAACCCCAGCTCCCCCAAGGTTGAGTCTGTCACCTCCAGAATATCATCCATCCATCTTGCCCTTGGTCGGCCCCTCTTCCTTTTGCCTTCCACTTTCCCTAGCATCAGCATCTTCTCCAGGGTATCCTGTCTTCTCATTATGTGGCCAAAGTACTTCAGTTTTGCCTTTAATATCATTCCCTCAAGTGAGCAGTCTGGCTTTATTTCCTGGCGTATGGACTGTTTTGATCTTCTTGCAGTCCAAGGCACTCTCAGAATTTTCCTTCAACACCACAGTTCAAAAGCATCTATCTTCCTTCCTTCCTTAGCCTTCCTTATGGTCCAGCTCTCGCAGCCATAGGTTACTACGGGGAATACCATTGCTTTGACTATGTGGATCTTTGTTGTCAGTGTGATGTCTCTGCTCTTAACTATTCTATCAAGATTTGTCATTGCTCTCCTCCCAAGAAGTAAACGTCTTCTGATTTCCTGACTGCAGTCAGCATCTGCAGTAATCTTTGTGCCTAGAAATACAAAGTCTGTCACTGCCTCCACATTTTCTCTCTCTATTTGCCAGTCATCAATCAAGCTGGTTGCCATAATCATGGTTTTTTTGAGGTTTAACTGCAACCCAGCTTTTGCACTTTCTTCTTTCACCTTCATCATAAAGCTCCTCAGCTCCTCCTCGCTTTCAGCCATCAAAGTGGTATCATCTGCATATCTGAGATTGTTAATGTTTCTTCCAGCGATTTGAACTCCAGCGTTGGATTCATCAAGCCCAGCACGTTGCATGATGTATTCTGCATACAAGTTGAATAGGTAGGGTGATAGTATACAACCCTGCCATACTCCTTTCCCAATCTTAAACCACTCCGTTATTCCGTGGTCTGTTCTTACCGTTGCTACTTGGTCGTTATACAGATTCCTCAGGAGGCAGACAAGATGACTTGGTATCCCCATACCACCAAGAACTTGCCACAATTTGTTATGATCCACACAGTCAAAGGCTTTAGAATAGTCAATAAAACAAAAATAGATGTTTTTCTGAAACTCCCTGGCTTTCTCCGGAAACAATTTACCTGGGTATAAAACACGGAGATGAGGACGTGGCATAGCTACTGCACTGCTGGGTCATGTCATTCACTCATAGAGGCCAGACTCTGACATTCCTTTGAACCCCTGCTTTGCGCAGTACCTATAATTCATCAGCATCAGCCTTGACTCATCCTCCTCTGGAACCAACATGTCTGGTAAAATAGAACATCTAGGAAGTGGCTGCTTCTGTGAGTTTGGGGGATCACATGATGGCCAGCCTCCATGCATGGCACTGCTGTGGGTGCTTCTGTGGATGATGTATGGTATTCACTACAGGAACTTGTTTAAATGGGAGGATGAATATTTCCATTCCAGTTTCAACATCTCCTGCACAACATTTGACCAGATTGTTTTTGAGATAGCCCCAGGATGTAATATAATATGTGCTGAGGCTATGTTTGTGGAAAGGCAACTGGCTCTGACCCTTTATAATGTGGCATTCAATATTGAGCACTGTGTTTCTGTGGATAAATCCACATTCTATACAATCTTCCATAAGATAATATATGTGCCTGGCAGATGTAATAAAAGTGGTGGACAAGAGGGCAGTTATACAAGCCTTTGGAAGCTTCAGTGCAAGTATAAATCTCTACAGTGGAGGGACAGTCCTGAGTTCCAGGAACTGTTTTTATGGTATGGTGCTTCATGGCAAGGTGCATGTGAGAGTTTTCCCTCCCCTCCCCTCCCCTCCCCTCCCCTCCCCTCCCCTCCCCTTCCCTTCCCCTATATATTATGTTGTTGTCAATCTTAATGCATTGTATTGTTTTTATACAGTGATATTTATACAGTATTAATTGAAGATTAATATTTTATTGTTTAGATACCTTAGATTATTGGAAATAGAGAAAGGAGAAATAAGTATTCTATCAGTATTAATTAATCCAGACTTGAGTACAACATTAGAGAAAGAAAACCGCTGCAGATTACATCAAAGTATTTGTTGTTCAATAAAGGTTTTGGTCTTAAGTTGATTACTTAGTATTAAAGTCTCCATTTTATTGTATGTGTGCATGTGCATATGTGCATACACACACACACATTAACAAAAAGAAAAAAATAGATAAAGCAAATTTAACAGGATTCAAAAATAAAAGAAAAAACAAAAACAAAAAACTATTAGGTTTCTAACTTCCCACTTCTTACAGTATATGCATCTGCTAATTTACCATATTTGTAGACACCTAGGTCTCCTTAGAAGCCAGATTATAAGTGATTATTTTTGCCATGCTGTTGGGCCTAGCCCCCCCCCATTGTAGTTTATAGTTTAAAGTTTCTAATAAACTTTTGTAGGTTTTAGCATTTTTAATATACACAAGAAACACTTTTAGTATTGGTAATAGACTTTCCCTTTATAAACATAGTAATCAATTCCTTCCTTTTCACACTAGTATTTGTTTAGAGAGCAGAAGCCTCACTAAGAGAAAAGCCCCATTGTAAAGGAGAGATAAGAAGGTGTGTGAATGTTTTTCTTTTGAAATGCAAGAAGATAATTAGGCCAGCCAGAAGGGGAGTATAGCATAGCCCCAGGGTCATGCAGACACTGGCAGAGGGAACTGGGAGGAATCATCAAAGGAGGGTGATTTATTCTTGGCACTGCTCTATCTTATGATTGTTAAACTATTTTCTTTTCGTGTCCATGTCTGAAGATGCTAGGAAGGAAGAGATAATAAAATCCAAAGCAACTTGTTTGTAAATCATATGATTAAACGCTATGTGACAACATGTTAACCTCTTTTACCTTTGATCTGTACCTCATATAATCTCCTATTGACCTCCATGGGATTGTCAGTCCATCCCTGCTCAGCCCAGGTTGTGTGCAGAGGGACTGGACTCACCCGGCATCTCACTTGATCAAATAAAATGCTGTATTCTTTGAAAACCTCCGTTTTGAAGTCTCTGTTTGGTAGTATGGGATTTCAGATTTTTACAGAAAGGCTGGCCATACATTTCTGGCGCCCATTCAACGTGGGGCTCGAGGGCCTCGTTCCTTCGGGATTGACCCACCCAGGGTCCCCCACAGTCGAATCCCATTGTGATTCGAGGACCTTCGGCCAGGCGGACGGACAAAACCGGCCCTCACCAAGAGGACAGTCAAGAGGCCTCCCGAACCTTTTTGTTCGGTGACTTCACCTGAGGAGGGCCGGCAGGCTCCGCTTTCTGCTGAACCCGAATGCCCAAAGGAGGTTTCAACATTGCCACTCTTCAATTGGCTTCAGTATTGGGACTACAGGAATAGTGTAAGTATTGGTTTTAATTTTTAGGTTTTGGGATTGTGGGGAGTGTTGTGTGAATGTGTGTGAATGAAACGTGGCAGAGGACCACGAGTCCTCGGACACACGGAGCGAGTGGGAGGTCTATCCGCGTTTCTGTTGCTCCGCGAGGGGCGCAGCCGGAGAACACCAAAGCAATTGTGAAGAATGATTGTTGAGACACGAGGGGGGGAGGCATGCACCCCGAGTCCGAAGGAAAGGACCCGAGAAACCCCTCAGGAAGCCCTATGTGAGAGGGGGAGGATTGGCTCCCCGAACCTTTTAGGTCCGAGAAACCTCTCAGGGCATTTGGGATTCCCTACACGAGGGGGGGGGGAAGCTGCGCCCCGAACCGACGGAAAGGTCCGAGAAACCCCTCAGGGAATCATAGGTAACCGTCCAAGTTTGCCAAGGGCAAATGAGGCGGAAAGGTTTAGGTCTTAGCCAGGCACCCCTTGGGTTACATGTTAACCCACCTAGATGCCTTAAAAAAAAAAAAAAAAACTTCAAGTGGCAGTGAAAATGTTTTTTTTTAAGGAAAGTAAACTTTGGAATTTTTGTTCTTTTGTCTGGCCCACATACTTTTTGGGCTTTCACCAAAAACCTTGGCCATGTGATGGGTCCACGGACCCTGAGCTTATCAACCTATTAACAAGTTTCCTCAAAAGCCAAGGAAAGACCGAGGAAAAGTTTTATGCTAGCTTCTTTTTCAACTTATCAGGCAGGCCTGATATTCAGAAATCCTGTCGCTTTTCAGTCTAACCCCCCCCAACCTGCTTAAGGTCTTTTTGAATAACCGGCGTTGCCACGCCTATGGAGAAAAAGGAATTCCCTCTTATGTTTTGCTACCGGCTGCTCAGCCCACCAGCAGCTAATGCCTTATTGCCAACGGCTCCACCCTAAAACCCCAGAAGGAAACCTCAGTGAGCCCTGCACACACACCAGAGCAGGGACAACGTATGCCTCCCTTGTGGTCAGTTCATATCTTGCTGTATTGGACCCTAAAGCCCCTGCTAACGTTCCGTTAGCCAAAGTGCCCCAGATGTCCAGAAAAGACTGCAAAAACTCCCAAGCCTTCACCACCCAGAATTTGACTGCATTCGCTGCTCCTTCCCAACGGGAGGAGGAAGAAAGGAAAATACATAAACAGGCTAACATTCTTGTGGCCGTCCTCCAGCCCCCAAAACCATCTGCCATAAAGAAAACGGGGGCCACCCAACTGCTGTCAGTCAAGCCTCCAAAAGAACCAATGCAAACGGCTTGGCCACTGGAAAAATAAATGTCCCTGAGCCAACCACAATTTCCCAGTTGCTCAGAAGGAGAACGCTCTCGCTCTCGCCCCATGCCTCACCACCAGCTCTCTACACAGGGGCAATCTTTAGTGTTCTCAACGACCCCCCATCCCCTGTTTGTCCTAAGAAAAAGAGAAAAAGATGTTTCTGTGTTTGTCAGTGTCAAAAGCACCGGTGCATGTTTTCTGTTTATAAGTGTTCGTCGGTCTAAATGTGTGTGCGTCTAAATGTTTGTGCGTATAAGGTTGAAAACCTGTTTTAAGTTGTGAAGAGGAAGTTTTAAAAATTGTGTCTGTCTGTCCCTTTTGAAGGCTGAATCTCTTTGTAGTGGTAAAGGAATGGTTGAAAGTTAAATGCAAATTTTGGCCATACCTGCGCTTGTATGCATGAGAACTCGTGTTCAACTTAATGACAAGTCTTTGCCAGAGTTCTAAGTATTTCTTACTCATCTTAAGTGTGTTTTGTATGTTGTATTTTAAATGGTTTGAATGCATATTACAAGAAAGTTAAAAGGTGTTTTTTCCTGTATATGTGTGTGCGTAACTTATCCAGGCTCTGCCCCCCCCCCTCCTTTCCTCTGGTTTGTTTATTGCCTGTTAGTTAGAAGCTGGGGGGGGGGGAGAAGGGAGAGAGAAAGTAAAAAGAGAGGGAAAAGGTCTCGGCTGTGTTGGCTCTTTAGAATATGGAAATGGCTTGAGTAAGTAAAAAGGCTAGATAGAAATGGGAATTTTCCGGAAGATGGGCGAGGAGACAGGCAACAGGCAAGGATTTTTCTGATGCATAAGGGGTTTATAATAAATCATCTAAACTTTAAACCCCTTCATTGGAATCTCATTTGAGTCTTAACTTTTTTTGACTGTTGGGTTATGTTTTTGTTTTTCCTTCTTGTGTCTTTTTGTAAAGAAAATACAGATGTGTATTTGTGTATGTGTTTTAAGTTTGTTAAACTGTGTGGTGTGTGAATAGCAAAAAGAAAAAAAAAATTTTTTTCTTTTTTTTTTTTTAAAATTCTGGCTGCAATAGAGCCTCCATGGATTGGTATAGTCTATCTGATGGTTTTGTTTTGTTTCTTTTTGGAAATTTTTTTTTTCTGCAAAAGCAGTCTACTCATTAAAATACATTGTCCCATGCTCAGTTTTATTTGAAAATTAATTAGAAATTTTATACTGCTATGTGTCAATGTTTTTACTTAACATGGCTGTGTTATTTGGTCACAGAGATAATTGGCATTGTTTTATTGCCCTTCAATTTTTATTTATTTTATTTTTTTTGAAACATTTAGCATGATTTTTAAAAAAATTTTGTTGCTAAGTCCCAATAGTTTTTAAATATTATTTCACACATCAGAAGTTGCTGGTGCGGTGAGCACATGCGTGGGGGGAAACAATAACCCCTGCAACTGCAGGGCATCCCCCCCCCACCCAGGTTGCTTAGAAATAAGCATAAACCCTGGAAGTTTTGTTTTTATTGTTTTGTTTTCTAGTTTTTGTTTTTATTGAAGGTGGCTTTTTCAAAGCTCCTAATTTTTATGTGCCCAGGCATACATCCCTGAGCCAATCCAGCAGTTGTCTGCGCAAGTTTTGTTCTTATCATCCTTTCTGCAGGAACGCCAACCTTGGCAGGTGGACCAACCGGTGCCCCATTCCAGGCTGAAGAGTTGGGGCTGGTGACTGCTTGGTGCCAGAACAAAGGAGAGTTATAGCCTAAGTGCACAAGGCTGCCATAAAATCTCAGTGCCTGAGAAAACCCCCCATGCCTGGACTTTGCAATAACCTGATGCTTGCACTGCGAAACAGCCTGCCTAAAAGGAAAAAGAACTCCTGCCTAATAAAGACATGAGAGAAACGGAATGCTCAAACTCAGCGTGCAGTTTTATGAGATTTTGTTTTTGTTCTTTTGTTTTCCTCTGACAAGCAATGCAGGATTAAACATCGTTTTCACTGACCTGCATTTTCTGACTGTAACTAATATTTTGCTTTTCTTCTAGGACTTGTTGATTTTCAGATGTAAGCTTATGCTTTGTGTCCTGGAAAAAGGTGGATGGGCTCTGGAACATATTGGCCCTGGACTGCAGAAGAGAGCCACCATCCACTATATTATTATCAGGGTTATCTGTTAACTTTTCTTTTATATTGCCAATAGAGCCTTTTCAATTACAGACTCTGGAGTTGATCCTCTACTGATGTTAAAACCTGCTAAAGCCTACCACAGAGACCCAAGAACTTCACTCTTTGGTTTCACAGAGTAAGATCACAAGGCTTTACCAACCAAGCTAGTTTTGCTTGTTCTTCAATTGCCACTGTCTTCTATCAAGTGCCAGAGAGGGGCCTGTAGCCCACTGTTCTGTATAGCTGGACTCTTTTGCTCATGGTACAGTAGGATGCCTGTTTAACTTGTTTATGGGTTTTCTATTAACTGTGTTTTGTTCCTCTATACATCAGCATTTAGCCGCTTATGAAGTAAACCTTTTAGCTACTCCAAGTGTGACTTCAAAGTGGTGTACGACTTTGAACCCAGCAACTTTGTTTCCTGAGATTACAGATGGAAAGAAGTCAACAACATGACTGTTTGCAAACCATACCCCGATGAAGGACGCTTGCTCAGGTCTTACCAATGTGCCCCTACAGTATCTTGTCTCTGAACTCTTTTTGGATGGGTCTTCTCTTCTCAGTTGACGGACTCCAATTAATAGGGGCTGCAATTTCATCTATTGGGTACAACCCTTGTCACCTTCTTTGGGGGGGCCAAGCAGCTAAACTTCTGCCTTGACTCAAGCTTGTTCTATTTGCAGAGATATCTTCACTGACTTTTGGTGTTTGCTATGCTACAGGTGCCTATGGAAGCTAAGAAGATTTCTCATCACCTTAAGCCACCATATTGCTCTCAATGGCCTGGATTGCTTTACCTTTGGATGCACTTCCCCTTTTCTAAGGAGGTTGCTAAGAAAGGCTGCTAAATAACCTTGTGACTTTCAGTCTTTACACCTGTGTTTCTAGTTCCTATGTTGTTGTCTATAAGAAATTTCTTTCAGATGCTGGAACTGCTGCCTGCAATGTCTCTATGCTGCTCCTTGGAACGGTTCCTTCTGGATGGTTCCCAACGATTCTGTCTCAACAATGACATCTAAAAGGACTTTGTAACACTCAAGCAATTGTACACTAGAGCTTCTTCTAGGTCAAGGACCCACAAAGAGTGGTAGGGGCTTCCTACCTACCATCTCAGTGCTTCTATGGTTGACAGAGAAAATAAACTAACTGTCAAACAGTTTTATCCTTCCAGAAACAGCGCAAACACTCTGGAAGACAATGAGGGCCACTGCCCCTCTAAGTGACTGGATCCCTCCATTCCAGCTGAGAGAATTTGTGTTGCTTAAAAATTTCACCACAAGACTAAGCAACCATGACTTCTGTTGAACTTTTGTATAATCTTTTTCTGCTACACATGGGAAAGGGACTAATGGGAAAGACACAAACTCTTACTACATTTGATTTTGTTTTGCATAAACACTCCAATGTCTTAATCTGTTTTCAAAGGGCATTAACAACTCTGTTATACTTCCAAAACACTATCAAAGATGGGTCTGTGAGCTGCCACCCAAACACATCATCAAATGGGTGGGGCCTGTCACCTGGAAACATACATTTTGTCACTAGACCATCCTCATAAGAAAACGGGGGAAGTTGTGTTTGTTTCTGGAAGAAATACAATCAATCCCCCTGGTAAGAGGATGGTCCTCCCTACCATGCCCAAAGAGCGCCACCATCTGGTGCATGGCAAGCATGCCATGCTAAGAAAACGGGGGATTGTTGGGCCTAGCCCCCCCCATTGTAGTTTATAGTTTAAAGTTTCTAATAAACTTTTGTAGGTTTTAGCATTTTTAATATACACAAGAAACACTTTTAGTATTGGTAATAGACTTTCCCTTTATAAACATAGTAATCAATTCCTTCCTTTTCACACTAGTATTTGTTTAGAGAGCAGAAGCCTCACTAAGAGAAAAGCCCCATTGTAAAGGAGAGATAAGAAGGTGTGTGAATGTTTTTCTTTTGAAATGCAAGAAGATAATTAGGCCAGCCAGAAGGGGAGTATAGCATAGCCCCAGGGTCATGCAGACACTGGCAGAGGGAACTGGGAGGAATCATCAAAGGAGGGTGATTTATTCTTGGCACTGCTCTATCTTATGATTGTTAAACTATTTTCTTTTCGTGTCCATGTCTGAAGATGCTAGGAAGGAAGAGATAATAAAATCCAAAGCAACTTGTTTGTAAATCATATGATTAAACGCTATGTGACAACATGTTAACCTCTTTTACCTTTGATCTGTACCTCATATAATCTCCTATTGACCTCCATGGGATTGTCAGTCCATCCCTGCTCAGCCCAGGTTGTGTGCAGAGGGACTGGACTCACCCGGCATCTCACTTGATCAAATAAAATGCTGTATTCTTTGAAAACCTCCGTTTTGAAGTCTCTGTTTGGTAGTATGGGATTTCAGATTTTTACAGGAAGGCTGGCCATACATTTCTGTGTGATGTATTGTACATATGGGAACCCTTCTTGCTTAAATTTAGTTAAACTTCTATTGTGTATGTATACCGTTACTTTTGCTATTGCTGCATGTTCTCCAGGTTTAAGTTCCCAATTAGATATTGTCAAAATTGTATCTTTCTTCCAGAGGTTTTATTTCAGATTTAAATTCCAGCATTTTCTGCATTGTACTATGTATCTTTCCAGTACTTTTGGGGTTTTTTACATGTCCACCACATGTGATGAAACGTTTCTTCTGTTTCCAGCATTTATGATTTGTATATCTTAGATCTTATTGATGGAGTTATATACCATCTGTAAAACATTTTGTACCAAATTTTCTTTAAGTTATAACTTAGAACGTTTAAATTTTATAAATGTATAAATTTAGTCATATGAGAGTTTCTTGTCATTCTAGGTCACCCATTGTACTTTGGAGATTGTCAGAGTTCAGTCTGACTCTGAGGCTAAGCTAGAGGAAAACAAAACTTACCTCCGAAACGAAACTGATACTGAGCAGCAACTGGCGCAAGGTCAAAAGTGCGATACTCGTGATCCATCTCATGATGAACAAGTGCTGGAGTCCAGACCTGGAGATGACCCAGCAGCGCGGGAGAATCCTGGAGAGCTGATTGGTCTGGAACCAGGAACTAAATCTAAGGCACCAATTATGGCATGTGAAAGAAGGGCGGAGAAGCACGCTTCAGTTAAGTACTCCATTTGTCCTCATGTGTTTTGTCACGCTAATTCAGTGCAGCTGCATTCTGCTGTTGGGGGGTTTTCTAGTATGGAGCGCCCTGTCCTGCCTGGTTTTTCAGGCAGTGTTGCCTAGTAGTTCCAGTCCTGTCTGCCTTGCAGTTCCAGTCCAGTTACCTAGTGGAACCAGTCCAGTCTACCTTGCAGTTCCAGTGTAGTTGCCTAGTGGTTCCAGTCCTGTCTGCCTTGCAGTTCCAGTCCAGTCTACCTTGCAGTTCCAGTCTAGTTGCCTAGTGGTTCCAGTCCTTTCTGCCTTGCAGTTCCAGTCCAGTTGCCTAGTGGAACCAGTCCAGTCTACCTTGCAGTTCCAGTCCAGTCGCCTAGTGGTTCCAGTCCTGTCTGCCTTGCAGTTCCAGTCCAGTCGTCTAGTGGTTCCAGTCCTGTCTACCCTGCAGTTTCAGTCCAGTT
The DNA here is from genome assembly GCA_023362775.1 of Charina bottae. NCBI lineage: Eukaryota > Metazoa > Chordata > Lepidosauria > Squamata > Charinaidae > Charina > Charina bottae. Next base: position 1,036,637 of record JALMGJ010000021.1, on the reverse strand, counting down.
GCCTAGTGGTTCCAGTCCAGTTGCCTATGGGAACCAGTCCAGTCTGCCTTCTAGTTTGTCCAGTGAATCCAGGCCAGCGTGATTGCAGATCCAGTCCAGTGTAGTCCTGAGAATCCAGAGGAATCCTGTCCAGTCCTGCCTTGCAGATCCAGTCCAGTATTGTTCTGTGGACCCAGAAGAACCTTATCCAGCCTGCCTTGTAGTCTTCTTGTTCCTGTCTCCAGTCAGCCATGCCAAGTAGCCAGTTTAGCCCTTTTCCAGTGTTTCAGAAGAATCCAACCAACTTAGCATCTTGATCCAGAACTGTTGTTCTACTTGTTGTGAACTCTAGTTGTGCCACTGCATAGCTGCCAACCTCCAAGGGTAACCTGTTGCGAATCTCCAATTGATCCAAGCAATCTTCAGTTGAGTTATGGACTTAACTTTGTAAAGTTTTTTATAGTAATAAAAACTATTTTCTTGAAGTTCTGGTGGTCTCCTACTCCGAACAGAACAGAGACCTATTCTAACAATGCTTTTGTTCTTTACTGAACCTGCTGAGCTGATGAAAGGGTTGTCATCCTGGCCAACCAAGCCTATGCCATTTTGATGTGATTGACGACCACCTGCCTTGCACTCCACTACAGCAGCTCTTCAATCACTACCACAGTTGGACATGCATTCTGGTAAAGAAAGCATTCAGTCACCTGAAGACAATATGTCTTTCTCTATATACAAGGTGGGTTACAAATGAAATAAATTAATGCTTACCAGATGAGTGTTAATAAATGGTTCTTATATTCTTCTGAACATCTCTGTGAACCTTGGGGATGTGTTACTTGACAATGCTCTGTCTGCCCTCCATAGTGTGGAATGGGCAGATGGTAGGGAAGGGGGCAGATTCTTTGTCCCCAAATCACCCAGATTTATGATGCCAAGATGCCAGAGGTTTGGGAGCGCTGCATGCATGTCCAACATAATGAAGAGGGAGGATGGTGATGGTTGCTGCCTTCTTTTCCAAGGTACGCTGACTGTGTAACCTGGATGCCAGGAATGAGCTCTAGTTTATGTTTCATTCACCTTTCATCCTCCTGGGTTGTCTTAGCCCCTTGTTTGTCTTATGTTTAGAGCAGGTTCTGCTTTGCTGTTGCCTTTCTTCATCATTAAATGCTTTGTTTCCATGCAATGTTTTTCTCTCTGGGCTGCTTTTGGAATGTTGGCCTGATAGATGGTGGGGGGGGACAGAAGGGCAGAGGTGTCAGGTAGGAACTTTAGATATAAGGGGTTAGGGTGGGATGGGATACTGCAGCACCTGAAGTGACAGAAGTGTTGTATGACTGAGGTTGGTGAGCTGCTATTTCTTGGTCTTTTGTTCTAGTCTTCATTTTTCCCACCTCATTCCCTTCCATACCTCCTGCTACTTGCCTGGTCAATGGTCAGTGGACTGGTGATGTCATGAAGCTTTTCTTGTATTTTACTCTTGCAAGGGATATTAGGTTTCTCTTGGAGTCAGGGACTTTGGATTCCCCAAATTGTGACATTGGATTCTGGTATCATGATTATGTGCTGCCAGAACCACTGGTAAATAAAGTTGACTGGGACAGTTGCTAGCTGGATCATGTTGTCACAGGTACAGGGCCAGAGAGTTTCTCATCTAGCGACTTGTGCCAGGTTCTCTTGGAACTCAAGAAGAAGTTGCTGTAAAAGCAATTTAACATTTTCACCAGAAATTGGATTTTGCCTTCAGAATATCTTTTCAACACCAGAATTGTCTTTTCCCACGCATTTCTATTATTTGGTACTGTACTTAAGTATCCACTCTACCAGGGCTTTCCAAAGTGCCACCACTGGCGACACACCAGCGGTGGCGGCGGCGGCGCGCGCGTGCACGGCGGTGGTGCAGGGGGGTGCGGCGGTGCGTGTGTGCATGGCGGCGGCGGCAGCCTCCGCTAAAACGTGGAAGCACTGATCCCGCGCCGCTGCTGCTGCCGCCGTGCACACGCGCGCCGCCGCTTCCGGGTGGTGTGGCAACACACCACGCTGTGTGTGGCGACACACTTTTGTGTCGCCACACACAGTTTGGAAAGCTCTGCACTCTACACTGGAACTGTGGATTTTATGTTTGTATCTTTCCTGTGGTATTTATTCATTGAGTTTCATTTGTGTTTTCTTTAATGTTTTTAGTGTTTTTAATTTTTTAAGTAACTCTGCTCAGATTATACACCTGATCTAACCAATTTAATTATTGGGTAGATTATAATTATAATTAATAAATAAATCTGCTAAGTTACAGATATCCCAAATGGAGTCAGATTTCATAGAATCACGGAGTTGGAAGGGGATCTTTAGGCCATCTAATCCCTTGTTCATTCATCTAAATTAAATCATCTCTGGCAAATGACTGACAGTAAAACACACAAAAGCGCCTGCTGCTTCTATAACAGATACTGTATGATGGAATGTTTTAATGTACAACTGTTTTTTTTTAAAAAAAAACCACCATTAAAAAAAACATTTTCTGCCCTGCAAGGATCATTTCTAGTCTCAGAAGAATAGCTAAAAAGGCAGAGTTCTGCTTGGTGGTTTCTATTCTTCCTTCTTGTCCCCACTGCATGTTAAAACCCTTTTTTCTATCATCAATTTTCCAGTAGACTCAGTTCCGTCTGTATAAGGTTATTGGTTAATTGACTGATTGATTATATGCCACCAAGTCAGTGCTGAGCACATAGATCTACCCAAACTGGTCTTTCAGGTCTTCCAATGGTGCAATCATTGCCACTGCATTTGAGTCCAGCCACCTTGTAGCTGGTCATCCTCTTCTCTTTCTTTCAACTTTCCCAATATTGTAGACTTCTCAAGTGAGCTAGATCTTTGTATAATGCAGGGGTCCCCAACCCCTGGTCCATGGACCGCTACCCGTCCATGGCCTGTTATGAACCGGGCCGCCATGCGGGTCTCCGAACCCCACCCCCCAGTCCGCGCGATCAGCTCCCGCCTGCAAACCCTGCCCCCGGCCCGCACAATCGGCTCCCGCCTGAAAACCCCGCCCCCCCGTCCGCATGATCGGCTCCCGCCTGCAAACCCCACCCAACGGTCTGCGTGATTGGCTCCCGCCTGCAAACCCCGCCCCTCCCAGTCCGTGGAAAAATTGTCTTCCACAACCGGTCCCTGGTGCCAAAAAGGTTGGGTACCCCTGGTATAATGTGTCCAAAGATGCTAATTTGAGATTGGTCATTTGTGCCTCAAGTGAGAGCTCTGAGTTGATCCATTTGTTTGTTTTCTTGTCTATCCATGGTATTCTCGGGAATCTTCTGCATAGCTGGCATCTCCCTTTCTTTTTTTCTTTTTCTTTTTAAATGATTTTTTTATTTCTAAAAAAATTGCAATAATTATAAACAGTGCAATATAATTCAATGCATACATATAAAGTTTGAAAAGGGAGACAAGAAAAACTATTCATAAAACCACATATTAATATTTCCTTAATATTTCCCCCATATTAATATATTCATTTGGCATAAAACAGTTATAGTTTCCCTGGTTAGCATAAGACATAAAATCATACCATATATTTGAGAAGGCTTTAACTTCAGCTTGACCAGGACACAAGAGTATAGGTCAATTTATCAGCTATGGCATCTTCCTTTCCATGCAGGACTCTAATCTGGGTTTTGCTAGCGTGTGAAATTAAGGATACAGTATTGTAATACAGTATGTACAGTATTAGTAATACTAAGGGGCGTGGTGGCTCAGTGGGCAAGACGCCAGGCTTGTCGACCGGAAGATCGCAAGTTCGGAGGTTCGAACTTAGCCCTGCATGCGGAGTGAGCTCCCGCACTAGCTCCAGCTCTTGCCAACCTAGCAATTCAAAAGCATGCAAATGCAAGTAGATGAATAGGTACCACTTCGGTGGGTAGGTAACAGCATTCCGCGCGTGTCATGCGGCCACATGACCATGGAAGCGTCTTCGGACAACACTGGCTCTTTGGCTAACAAACGGAGATGAGCACCAGCCCCTAGAGTCAGACATGACTGCACAAATGTGCGGGGGGAACCTTTACCTTTACCTATTGTATAATAGTTTGTACAATCTGTTAGGTCTCCTTTCTTTGGTACTGGTACGTAAATTAATCACTTCTGATCTCTTAGCCACTATGTCATTCTCCAGATTTGCTGGCATAGCTTGGTTAGAACCTTTACTGATTCTTCTTCTGTTGCTCGCTATATTTTTGTAGGTATTCCATCTATTCCAACATGTAGCCTTCCAACATGATAATGACCTTAGTGCTGATCTAACTTGATCTTCTAATACAGAGGTTCTTGTAAGTATGGGATATCTTCTAAGATATTTTGGGTGTGGACATGTCTACTGCACAGAATTTCAGAATACTCCTTCCATCTTTGATCCTTTAATGTTACTATCTGTTGACTGGCATCCTTTGGCACACCAATTCAAAATTAGTTAGTTAGTTAGTTAGTTAGTTCATTCATTCATTCATTCTTCAAATTTATTCACCACCCATCTCAATCAAGGAATGATCCAGGAATGGTCGTAACTGGTGCACAACACAAAGTTGAGCAAAGGCCCTCCAGGCCATGACTGCCACCTGCTCCTCGAACAGGAGTTGTGAGTCCAGGAGGGCCTTTGCTCATAACTGCCACCTGCTCCTCAAGAGTCCAGGAGGACCCCCAGATTCCCTACCGGGTCTGTTGGGGCAGTGCAACCCCATCCAGAACCAAAGATGGTAAACTCCTGGATACAGAGGAGCCCCCAACCCACAGCACTCTGTCTTACCAGGGTTCAGCCAAAGCCTGTTGTTCCCCATCCAGACCCCTACAGCCTCCAGGCACCGAGAAAGGGTGGTCACAGCATCACTTACATCAAAGTAGGGAACATCCTTCTGAGTTCAGAGATCTTTTGGAAGATTTTCCTTGCTTTTCCATGTCTGTTTCCATTTTTGATGTCTTTACATGTGTTGTTGATCAACATGTGTTGTTGTTGCTTCTTGTCCCTTCTAACAGCTCTCTGAAATTCTTTGTTAAGTTTCTTCCTGAGATCTTTGTCTTTCTTGGCTTTGACTTTGGCTTCTCTCCTGTTCTTGGCAATTTTCACCATTTGTTTTCTTCTGTTTCTTTTTTTTCTTCATAAATTTTATTAAATTTTAAAATATATATTAAAAGGTTCAAGATAGAAAAAGAAATAGAAATACAAAGTAAAGAAAGAAAAAAAGGAAAAAGAAAAAGTGAAGTAAAGTAATAAACATAAGAAAGTATGAAAAATAGATGACTTCCAATCTATCTCTGGTCATTAAGTACAATATTTTGCTTTAAATACACAAGAACATTTCTTTGTCTAATACATTTTAATTTCTATATTCTAATCTTCTAATCTTCATATAATCTTCGCCCTTCTTACAATTCTCCAATAGTCCATCTGTGGTTTCCACTCCTTGAAGTAATAACAATTTAAGTTCTCTTTTCATTTAAATATATTATTTTGACATTTTTTAATCAATCCTTCCATTCATATCCATATCCTTGGTAAAGTCCAATCTTCTTGAGTTATACATAAAAGGAAATGGCTGTTGTGGGTCTTCCGGGCTGTGTGGCCGTGTTCTGGAAGTTGTGGTTCCTAACGTTTGGCCAGCATCTGTGGCCAGCATCTTCAGAGGGCAGGAGCACAGATAGAAGCAAAATCTCTGTGCCCAGGTAGAGTGGCAATGTTCTATTTATAGAGCTAAATTATAGGAGATTAGGTGGGGTTTTTTGTTGTGTTGAAATGTTAACGAGTGGCTGATGAGCGTGATTAGCATGTTCATTGTGAGAAGTATTCCCAAAGTATTCACAATGAACATGCTAATCACGCTCATCAGCCACTCGTTAACATTTCAACACAACAAAAAACCCCACCTAATCTCCTATAATTTAGCTCTATAAATAGAACATTGCCACTCTACCTGGGCACAGAGATTTTGCTTCTATCTGTGCTCCTGCCCTCTGAAGATGCTGGCCACAGATGCTGGCCAAACGTTAGGAACCACAACTTCCAGAACACGGCCACACAGCCCGGAAGACCCACAACAGCCATTGAACTCCATCCGTGAAAGCCTTCGACAATACATAAAAGGAAAGTCTAAAATATATTTCTATTTATATATATCCACAAAAACAATTCTAGTTTAAACATAATCTATATTTGAACCACATTTATACTATATTCTACATCTTCATGCACATTTAATTAATTAACAGTTTTTTATAGCTTCCTGTTCCATTAATACATAACCTTATAGCAATTTTCATTGATATTTTTAATAATAATAATTTGAACTTAATCTTCATTTATTATGTTTCACATCAACATCTACATTCAAAATAACAGTTCATCTTATAACAATTTTTTATTTTAATATTCTTAACAATAACAATATTAATTCTAATTTGAACTCAGTCTGCATTTATGTTTTATAATACATTTCACATTAAAGTATATATTTAAATCCCTATTTTCTTTACATCCTTATATATATCCTTTATATATCCCCTTAAAAAAAGTTTTAATTTAAATTTAATCTATAACATCAACATGTATTTGTATCTCTGATTTTAGAACTTTATATCCTTCACTTAAAATATCAAATTTATATATATATCTTCAATACATCCTCTTATATCAATTTTTAATATTTAATATTCCCAACAATTATATTACTAGTTTAAACTTAATTTGCATTCATAAAATAATCTATTTCCAGTTAGAGTCCGTGGTTTTCTTATGACCTTTTGTCCCTTCATGTCTTCCCCTAAGATCTATTATAATATTATAAGATAATATTATAATATTATTATAATTAATATATTATAAGATAAGTTCAAGTCACACCAAAATTATAATACATAATCTGTTTTGTCATCTGTTCCATACAAAATGTCAAAGCATTTCTCTGGATTTTTCTCTGTCCAACACCACACCTATTCTGAACCTCTCCTTGTCCGGCACTAAATAAGGCAACTATTATGTTTGTAAACCGCCCAGAGTCCCCTCGTGGGAGATGGCGCGGTGATAGAAATCGAAACATAAATAAATAAATAAATAAATAAAACTCCAAAATATTTATCAATCTCTAGACTCAAATCTCTCTCCCTTCCTCTCAGCTGTAACAAGGTACCCAAAATCTCTTTCTCCCTTTTCTCTACTTCTAGTTCAGATCCTATCCTTTGTATTTGACCCTGTATATCAAGCATAAGATTTTTCAGTGTTTCTTTAAATTCCTGAAATACCTCTCTAATCTCCTGTTTAAAATCTTGAATTAATTCCCGTATTGTATTTGCCATTCCCCCCCCCCTTTGTTCCCTCTACTGGTTCAATACTGTAAAATTCCATAACGTGTCCTCCACACTCTAGCACACAGTAGCTTCTGCAAACATAACAAATGAGTTTCCCAGATGGAGGGTAAACAGTTACTCCACTCAAATGGAAAATTACCAACAGGGTCTAATAACTTTCAAATATTAAAAAATGGATTGTTGCCTAAATTCAAAGGGCTATTAAAAAAAAAAGCCCAATATACAAAAAATAGGAAAGAGAAAAGTATTTCAAACAGTTTATATTCGATACAAAAGAAAAAAAATTCAGCCACTATAGAAAAAAGAAAAAGAAACAGGTTCACTAATAATTAATCCAATGAAATATATTCAATAAAAAAAAACCACTGTATATAATGATTTTCAAGTCACTATTCATTAATCCAATAAAAAGTTTTGAAGAAAGTTTCTACTTTCAAGTGGGAGACAAACCACTCTAGTACAATAAAAAAAAATGAAAACGTTTCACTGTATTTCAAAATGCAAAATCCATCTCAATCTTCCACCACAAATATCACAACAAAGAAAGCAAAAAAAATTACCAACATTTTGAGCATTGTCCAAAGATAGACTTTAGATAGTAATAAGGCAATGAAATCTAAAAATAAAAATAAAATAATAGTGATCTAAGAGTCGGTTCTTGCGCTTGCATCTCTATTAGGAGACTTACGGTTCCCTGCAGAGCTAGCTGGCTTCTCTTGCCGTTCTCTCCGCTTCCACCCCCTGTTCCCTCCGTGGTGGAAAACAGCCGAAGGAGCAGGGGGGAGCAGTCTTAACGGCTCAATGAGCAATCTTCTGGCTTCCCCCTCTCTGGGGGAAGACACCGGTGGTCTTTCACCTTCTGGGGACCACCGCAAACAGGGAAAAGTTAGCCGAGTTCTCAACACTCTGAGAAGTTCCGACTTGTCGCGCTACAAATCCGACCGGAAGACGTTTTCTTCTGTTTCTTGATCTTTGGCAATCTCTTTTCACATTTATCCTTAACAGCTTCTTCTGGTTCCTGATCCATTCATTCAGGTTCCATTGATCCTTTGGTTCAGGACTTCAAGCAATTCCTGATGTATTCCTTGAAAATGGTGTGTATATGCTCAAGATCGTACCATGCAAACTGGTTGGCTTTCTTCTTCCACTTAAGTTTAACTTCGAACTTGCACATGAGCAATTTATGATCTGTTCCACAGTCAGTCCCTGGTCAAATCTCGGCTCTTATAACTAAGCCCTTCTATTTCCTTCACAATAATATAGACCAGTGCTTCCCAAAGTGCTGCCTTTGGCGACACACCAACGGCAGTGGCGGCGGCGCAGGGGCAGGGGCGTGCACGGTGGCGGTGCAGGGGGGTGCGCAGGGGTAGGGGTGTGCACGGCGGCGGGGGCCTCCGCTAAAACGCGGAAGCGCTGATGGCGCGCCGCCGCCACCGTGCACCCCCCCGCTGCCGCTTCCGGGTTGTGTGGCAACACACCAGACTGTGTGTTGTGACACACTAAAGTGTCGCGACACACAGTTTGGAAAGCTGTGATATAGACAATTTGATTTCTGTGCACTCCACTTGGTAAAGAACATGTATGTAGGTGTCATTTTGGTTGTTTGAAGACTGTTAGCAACAAAGAAATAATTGAATAGGCAGAAATTGATAAATCATTCTTCTGCTTCATTTCAGTTTCCTAGGCCAGGGGTCGGCAAACTTTTTATGCCGGGAGCCATTTGGACATGCTCGTGCACATTTTGAAATGCTCGAGAGCCAGGGGGCGGGGTTTGCGGGCGGGGGCCAATCGTGTGGAAGGGGGCGGGGTTTGCAGGTTGGGGCCAATTATGTGGAAGGGGCGGGGTTTGTGGGCGGGAGCCAATCACGTGGCTTATTGGGGCGGGTGGGAGGGCCCATGTAGCAGTTTCCCCCCCCACCGGCTTCCCGCCCCTCCCTCCTTGCCTGCAGAAGGCGGCCGGCCTTCTCCCCCCGCTGTTTCCGGAAGTGATCCAGCGCCGATCTGCGGGCTGCGGGGGCTCCAGCTTCGGAGGGCGCCGGCTGCCGAGCTGTTCCGAACCAAGGAGCCAGGGCGGAGCCGGGGCAGGGGAGGAACGGGGAGCGCCAGGGGACTCACCCGCTGCTGCTCGGCTGCCACCTTCCTCCTCCGCTTCAGCCGCCCGCCCGCCGAGTCCCGGCCCTTCAGCCCCCGCTGGGGGGAGGGGGGCAGGGACTCAGCACCCGCACGCCCGGAGCCCGGCAGAGCTGCATCTCGCCCCGCCCCGCCCTCCCAGAGTGGCCAGCGGAGCACCACCGGCGCCCACCTGCTCGGGCAGGTATCAGCCTCTGTACGCTCCTTCCACTGCTGCTGCTGCAGGGAGACGGCGTCCACCCGGCCCAGCTGCCTGGGGTCCAGGGAGATCAGCTCCGGCGGGATCTGTGCCAAAGAGCCCCGCCCGCTTGCCCGCCCCGCCCGCTTGCCTGCCTGCTTGCCTCCCTCCGCGAGGCCCAGGCGCGCTGGAAGGCAACGGGGGCCCTCGCGGAGGGAGGCTGAGCTCCGCAGCCGAGCCTGGGCGTGCGTGGGGGAGGGAAGCCGCCATCGCAGGCTTCCTCGCCGAGTTTGTCCGTCGCCTGCAGGGAGGGAGGCGGGGGGGACAGGGCTGGGCTCTGGGGCGGGGGCAGGGGCCGCGGACGGCAGGCCAAAGGGAGATGCCAGGGCGACTGTAGTGACCGGAGGCGGCCAAGGGGAGAGCAGGCGGCTCTTCGCCCTCGGCGCGCCGCGGGGCCAGACGAGCCTCCGGCTGCTGCTTCCTGCGCCCGTGGCCTCTTCGCTGCCGCCGCCGCCCACCTCTTCCGCTCTCCGCTTCCACCTCGCTTGCTGGAACGTATTGAAGGGGAGGAAAAGGAAACATTAAGATGAACCAGGAGCTTTGTGGAGAAGCGGAGAGCGGCAGAGGCAAGGCGGGCGGCGGCTGCTGCTTCCTGCGCCCGTGGCATCTTCGCTGCCGCCACCGCCCGCCTCTGCCGCTCTCCACTTCTCCGCAAAGCTCCTGGTTCATCTTAATGCAGGGCTTTCCAAACTTTTGCCGTTGGCGACACACCAACGGCTGGCCCACGAAGACCTGGAAGCGGCGGTGCTTCCGGGTTGCTGCCGCTGCGGCGGCAGGGGCTGCCCCTTTGAAAGGGCAGGCTCCGTGGACCCTGAAAATGCCCTCGGTTCCGGCAGGGAGGCGAAAATCGCATGCACATGCTGCTGGCTTCCCAGCGCACAGCTGATCGGCACGGAGAATTTCCACCCCAGGCAGCCCTGCAGCATGCGTGATTTTCGCCTCCCTGCCAGAACCGAGGTCATTTTCGGGGTCCCCGGAGCCTGCCCTTTTGAAGGGGCAGCGGCAGCAGCGGTGTCCTGGAAGCGCTGATGTTCCGCTGCCACCACTGCCCCTTTGAAAGGACAGGCTCCGGGGACCCCGAAAATGCCCTAGGTTCCGGCAGGGAGGCGAAAATCGCATGCGCACGCTGCTGGCTTCCCAGCGCACAGCTGATCGGCGCGGAGAATTTCCACCCCAGGCAGCCCTGCAGCATGCGTGATTTTCGCCTCCCTGCCAGAACCAAGGGCATTTTCATCAGAGCTTCTGGGTTGTCACGCGATACACTTGGGGCCCCCAGGCGACACAGTATTGCGTCGCGACACACAGTTTGGAAAGCCCTGTCTTAATGTTTCCTTTTCCTCCCCTTCAATACGTTCCAGCAAGCGAGGTGGAAGCGGAGAGTGGAAGAGGCGAGGCGGCCTCCGGCTGCTGCTTCCTGCGCCCGTGGCCTCTCCGCTTCCACCTCGCTTGCTGGAACATATTGAAGGGGAGGAAAAGGAAACATTAAGATGAACCAGGAGCTTTGCGGAGAAGCGGAGAGCGGCAGAGGCGAGGCGGGCGGCGGATGCTGCTTCCTGCGCCCGTGGCCTCTTCGCTGCCGCCGCCGCCCGCCTCTGCCGCTCTCCGCTTCTCCGCAAAGCTCCTGGTTCATCTTAATGTTTCCTTTTCCTCCCCTTCAATATGTTCCAGCAAGCGAGGTGGAAGCGGAGAGCGGCAGAGGCGGGCCGCTTGCCTGCCTGCTTGCCTCCCTCCGCGAGGCCCCCCGCTGCCTTCCCGGGATCCAAGCCGGAGAGAAAGGGCGGCGGCGGGGCCGCGCTACCGGAGCGCCCAAGTGCCAGGCAGGCAGCTCCGCCTGCAGCGCGCCCAGCGGCGGCGGCCGTTGCAACGCGGGCGGAGGAAGAGGCGGCGGCGGCGACCAACCAACTTCCCCACCCGCCGACCTCGAAGAAGCGCTGCCCGACTCTGGAAGGCTCCCGAGGGCGGGAGGAGGAAGAATCAATCGCCCTCCTCCAGCGCCGGCCATTTGGGGGCGGGATCCAATCGCGTGGAAGGGGCGGGGGTGAGTTCAGCTGCGGAAGAGCCACACTCAAGGGGCCAAAGAGCCGTATCTGGCTCGCGAGCCGCCATTTTGGACCCTTGTCCTAGGCCATACAGGCCATACCTTAATATTTCCAACTTTGGCATCAAGTCTCCAACCACAAACAGCACATCTTGCTTGCATGTTCTTATCTATTTCTAACTGAACTCATCAAAACTCATCAACTCTTCTTCTTCTGCATCAGTGTTTGGACCATAAACTTGGATAATCATCATATTAAAGGGTTGATATTATTCAGTCATTGAAGTACTAGCTAAGTACTGTTCCTGCTATACCTTTCCTAACTACGAAAGCAACACCATTCCTTGTTTTTCATGTCCTGAGTAGTAAACAGGGTGAACTTCTGACTGAAAGTGTCCAATTCCAGTCCATCACAATTTGCCGATGCCTAAGATGTAAGGGGTGTGGTGGCTCAGCAGGTAAGATGCCAGGCTTGTCGATCGGAAGATCGCAAGTTCGGAGGTTCGAGACCCTAGCCCCGCGTGACGGAGTGAGCTCCCGCACTAGCTCCAGCTCTTGCCAACCTAGCAATTTGGAAGCCTGCAAATGCAAGTAGATTAATAGGTACCACTTCGGTGGGTAGGTAACAGCGTTCCACGCGTGTCATGCGGCCACATGACCGTGGAAGCGTCTTCGGACAATGCTGGCTCTTCGGCTAACAAATGGTGATGAGCACCGGCCCCTAGAGTCGGACACGACTGCACAATTGTGCGGGGGGAACCTTTGCCTTTTTAAAGATATCAATGTGTATGTGTAGTCAATTCATTTCATCTTTCACTGTGTTGAGCTTTCCTGTGTTGATGCTTCTTTTATTCCAAGTTCCCACTGTAATTCTGTTTTTGCAGCTTTGGATTTTCTTTTCCTGCATGACAACATCAACTAGATATTCCAAAAGCTTTAATCTAGCCACCCCATAAAGAAAGTTCCTCAGTTTTTCTTCAGTAGCTTGATGAATACCATCTGACCTGAATACTCACTTGCTTTACTTTTTTTGCAATAGCAATTGAACTGTTTGCCAAATGTATTAAGATGAGTCATTAACAATACCGAGAATTTTTTTAAAAAGTAACTCTGGGCATTTGAGCCTGAACCTAACCAGAATGATGGGGCAAGTAGCTTATGACTCTGATCAAATTTGGGAGATGAGGATGCAGCACTTCATGTTAAAGTAACATCGAGGGCCTTTTCCCACTGTTGAATTTAAGCACTTTTCATATATCCTTGAGTTGGCAAAAAACCATACCAGCCTGAAATTTGGTATGCCATTATTTATCTGTATCCTGCCTGTGTTTTGGTCTTCACTTTGGTCTCCTGACTTCCCTCCAAGATATTGAACAACAATGGGTCTTCTATCACATGTAACTAACCATGGTACAAATATGCCTCTGGGATCTTTATTGTCCCCATGGTATTGACTTGTAATATTTGAATTTGTTTCTGTGGGGGTGTGTGTTGACTCCTCACAAGTGTGTTTTCTTGGCAAGAAAGGAGTTTTCTTGGCCAGATTTCGGAAGTGGTTTTCCATTGCTTCCTTCCTAGGGCTGAGAGAGAGGGACTGGCCCAAGGTCACCCAGCTGGTTTTGTGCCTAAGGTAGGACTAGAACTCATGGTTTCCTGGTTTCTAGTCTGGTGCTTTAACCACTACACCAAACTGGCTCTCTAATATTTGAATTTGCATCCCGCTTATTAACATTTATTTATTTATTTATTCTGATATTTATACCCCGCCTATCCCCTCCCTAACGGAGGACTCTAGGCGGCTTACATACACAGATCCTTATACAAATTATACAATTCACCAAATTTATACAGTGCAATTACCCGCGCATAAGGGAGGGGGTAAGGGAACCGACTCTTCTAAGGCTCCGGACTACATATCCCAAGATGCCTTGAGCCGGCTTTACTAAATAAAAATAATTTACTAGATGTTTTAATAAAAGCAACACTTTAATTTTATTACAGAAAGCAGTTGTTATTATGGAAATTTCAGTTTTGAAACTTTTTTCCCTCCAAAATATAAATCACTCTCCTTTGCAAAAATTGTAATGAGGAGAGCCATGTTAGTCTGTGATAGCCAAAAATCAGAATGGTAGCAACTTTTCAGACTAATAAATTTTATAAAAAGACATAAGCTTTCCTGAGCTACTGCTCACTTCTTTGCAAAGTAATTTTGCTTGGGTTGTATGCTACTGTGCCTTGTAAGAGGCCTGAATCTCTGTATCTAATATGTTGTATAGTTCTATTGTTTTGGAAGCCCTTTTATATATTTTTTCTAGCAAAAACATGGTGGTATGACTCTCATGACTGAATACAGCAGATAAAAAATACAGTTTTTCAAAAGGCACAAAAGCAATAGAAAAGGAGGAAGAGTTGCACTACTTAAAAATATGAACACGTACTGTACACAAATAGAAATCCAAATGAATGAACTAGACCAGGGGTTCCCAACCTGTTATGTTAGGATGTTAGCCTGTTAGGAAGTGGGCCGCACAGCAGGTGAGTGGTGGTGGTCCATGCAATTGGTTCCCGCCTGCAAACCCTACCCCCCGGTCCGCGCGATTGGCTCCAGCCTGCAAACCTTGCCCCCCCTGGTCCATGGAAAAATTGTCTTCCACGACCGGTCCCTGGTGCCAAAAGGGTTGGGTACCCCTGAACTAGACCATACTGTAGAGAACAGCTGAGTTAAAATAAGTGGAGGAACAAATAAAAGCAGTGCTCTTGTCCTGTCTAGGAGAAAAAGTAAATGATGTCTTTCACAAACAAATAGCAGATCTTTCAAAGATGCATTAAATCATCGTGGCAGATTTTAATTGCCTGATATCTGTTGGGAGACAAACGCTGGTCATTTCCCCAGTAGCAACACATAGTTTCTAGAATCTTGTGCCAAAATAATAGCAATGAGAACAGGCTTTACATGATTTTAGTGATGTCTGAGTGATGTTATGAAAGAGATGAAAGTCATTAGTGCAGAAATAGCCACTGCCAATCATAGTCCTTCATGAAATCCCTAACTTGTCCTGCTAACAGTATTCTTCAGAAGATGGAAGAAGGCAAAAGAATCAGCTATCCTTCACTTAATACTAATTAATAGGGAAGTCTTATTTGAGGAATTAGAAATGTCAAGAACATTGGAGGAAGGCTCATTTCTTCCAACTCTACTGCCTAAAATCTCAAATCACAAAACATATTTTGAGATGCCAATGTGGCTACATAAAAGGTTTATGAAGTTTTGCAAACAAAAAAGAACCCATGCAGGAAATGGATTAGAATGGGTTACAAAAACCATGAATAACTAAACTGTCTGCCAATCAGGACATATCATTGGCGATCACTCGTAGCCGAGTAAGATTTTCTTCCAAAGGTAAAATTTTAACGGTGGATCCTTAAGTGGCTGTAAAGGCCAATTCTGGATCCGCACAACCTCCCACAGTGGGGGCATAGGTTTCCGGGTGGGAGACAGTCAGTAATGTGGGGATGGGCAGCAAAACATGCTATCAAAGTTATAAACTTTAATTCAGAGTTGGCTCTAGATCAGGGTTTCTCAACCAGGGTTCGGTGGAACCCTAGGGTTCCATGAGAGGTCACTAGGGGTTCCCTGGGATATCACAATTTATTAAAAAAATTATTTCAAGTTCGGGCAACTTCACATTAAAGAGGTAAGTTTCATTCTTTATTTTTAGTTTAAGAACACTGTTAATGCATATATACAGGCCTACCCATGAAACTAATAGAATAATTTTGTAATTTGTGGCCTATATTTGTGCCTGAATGTGCAGGGGTTCCCCTTGGCCTGAAAAATATTTCAAAGGTTCCTCCAGGGTCAAAAGGTTGAGAAAGGCTGCTCTAGACATTTTGGCCTTTTTTTTTTGGTCCCTTTGAGTCAGTCTTGATTCCTCGTGACTGCCTGGACTAGTCCCTGCAGTTTTCTTGGTAGGATTTCAGAAGTGGTTTGCCCTTGCCTCCTTCCCAGGACGGGGAGAGGGGCTGGCCCAAGGTCACCCAGCTGGCTTTGTGCCTAAGGTGGGACTAGAACTCACCATAGGTCTCACAGTTTCTAGCCTGGTGCCTTAACTAATACACCAAACTGGCTCTCTTTGGCACCCTAGGCAGTCATATTCTGGCGCCCCCCTATGGTTTGGCTCATCTTCCAATTTGGCATTGTTTTTTTCTTCCAGTTTTTGAGATTTACACTTATGATTTTCAGCTCTGGACATTTTTTTTTCTTTTCTCAAACATTTTCACCCTATTTACATCGCAAAATTATATTTAACCCTCAAGCGGGCATGCTAGCTCACAGAGTACACTGTTACTGCCATTCATTCATTCATTCATTCACTATCCCGCCTTCATTATTTTTTTATAAATAACTCAAGGTGGCGAACATACCTAATACCCCTTCCTCCTCCTATTTCCCCACAACAACAACCCTGTGAGGTGAGCTGGGCTGAGAGAGTGTGACTGGCCCAAGGTCATCCAGCCGGCTTTCATGCCTAAGGGTTGTTTTTTATTATGTTTTTCGGAATCTGTTCAATGTTGGCGTCCCCTAAAATTTGGCACCCCTAGGCCGGTGCCTACTTGGCCTTAGCCTAGAGCCAGCCCCACCTTCATTCAAAACTCAGCAGAAATTTGCAGACTACTGAGCAGCTATTTGGTAAGCTGGGGAAGTTTCATGATAAATTTTTGAGCCAAGTTTAGCACTCTTTTCAAAACTCTGCACATTGGTTTCAAAGCAGTGCTAAGCCCATTTCCCAAACCCTACAGATACAAGAAGCCATGGATGCCAACCCTGTTTAGAACATGATAGCCACAGGCGAACAGAAAAATGAGTTGATTTTTTGAGTTTTGGATGGGATTTCCTATAAGGATCATCCTCTTGCATGAGTGAATAGGGGTTTGCCCATTCACCACACATGCAAGCATTCTTCTTTAAAGAATAAGAATTGTTACTATCCTGCCATCTTCTCCTAACTGTAGGAATTCTGGGATGGTAGTACCAGAACTCCACGCAGCTTCTTATTCGTATGTAGCAGAGTAGAAGCATTCCCATAAACTTGCACAAGTTTAATCAGTTCAAAACACAAAAGAAACACACTTCACACATTAATGTAAAGTTACATAAAAAAAGAGTTTACAATTTTATTGTAACTCACAGTTCCTTAGTAGAAACGGTCCATGCATGCGAGCAAGAAGGTTCTGACCAAACCCACAGACTTCCTTAATGTGGCCTTGCTGTATGGAAGTATGAGAAACACGTGGCAGCAGCCATAGCTGCCACCCTCCTAGGTAGGAGATCCGAGCAGAAAGAGAGAGAAGGAAACAGGAAACAGGAAACCGGGATTCAGCCCCTCCCACACAAAGCAAGTAAGATTAGGTTACAGCAGAGGCTGCCTCCTCCTTCAAGCTTGTGTGAGATGTGCTTGGTTGAAACCCGATCTCTAACACTGACATCATGTCTATCCCTTCCTTTTACTATTAACATAGCCAAAAAGCTGCTTTTATTTCTTTTAGTTTCCCGTACAAACCTAAATTCCTTTTATGCTTTAGATTTTCTAACCTTATTTTTGCATATACTAGCTACTTGCTGGGTATGCTGGGTAGATTACACCCATCTGTCATTTCCTATAGAGGTGTGTCCCTTTTAACTCAGTCAAAAGCTCCTGATACATCTCAAGGAGTTTTCTAAGCTGCCCCCCATTTTTTTCCCCTCACCATGTGATTGTATTTCTAGTATCTTACTTTTGAGATTGTATTTCCAGTATCTTACTTTCTTACCATGTGTAATTGTATTTTCAGTATCTTTGCTCTTACTTTGCTCAGGATTTCTGTCTATAGGATTCTTGGCTCCTGAAACCTAGCGTGCATGGACAACTTTGGTCCAATTTCTCTTTCTACAATAAAAGATAGATAAAGAAGATATAGAAAGCAGCTGCTTACTGTTGCAAAATACTGGGATCAGTTTTAGGTTGGAAAAATCCGTACTAACTGCCAGTCCTTTTGGAAAAAAAGTGTTACTCTTAAGTTGTAGAGCCCTAAATGATTTAGGGTTTGACTATTTGGGAACTGCCTCTCCTGTTACAAACCTACTCAAGAAATTATAACAAAATAATATCAAGATATGTAGGAAAGGTCCTTCTGAAGGTGTCTCCACTGTATTAGGATAGTGGAAGACAAACTTCTTTTGTGTCACTCCCTAGTTACCTGAGCAGTTGTGTTTGGGTCCTACTTCCTCTACCTTTGGGAAATCTATAAAAGCATATTCCTTTTAATAATCAATGTTTCTATTATACATGTTTTATTTGTTTGTTTGTATATGTAGTTTTTCTTTGTGTGTTGTTTTTCATTGTAAACTGACATAAGTGATTTCAAACAGAAAGCTTGCATATAAATCAATAAATCAATACTAAATAATAAATAAACATGGAAGTGACAATCCACATACTTTTTTACAATTACACATTCACAATGCTTTTGTTATTTTGTTCTGAATGGGGTAGCATTATGGCTTTAGAAAGCTACTTGGCCAAGTATTTGCAGTTTGCAAGAAATATTTCCCTTACCGCATAAAATGAGTTTTTAATTATATGGTTGATTGACATTTGGCAAGAAAACGTGTAGTTCTAAACAACACACACACACACAATTGGACCTGCTATAAAATTCAAATTCTGATTCCTTCAGGACAGGGTGTACTTCAAGAGCTCCTTTTAGTCTGTTTCCAAATCATAAACATTTCCGCGATGATGTGTTTTCCAGGTGGTGACCAGAGAGGGAAAGCTGTAGAAAACAACAGCCCTTGCAGCACCCCTAAATTCAGTTAGTACAAATCCATTCTGAATACACGTATGAGCTCAGCAGAAACCCCAGTGAACATATCCCTTACATGGATACCTTTGATGCAATTTTTTTCCTTGTGTCACCTGGGTACCATTGCAAGCCACTTATCAAACCAGTATTTACAGCAGTCCCATGAGATGAAGACATAGAAAGTGACAGCATTCCCAAAAGCCTTTCAGCAGAATGTGATCAGAAATGAATTCTTTTGTAAGGCCACTTGATTAAATAGAGATAATTTTACACAGAGAGACTGTTTGTTTCCATATTACAGCTTGGAGTCTGTAGAGCCAGAAGGCATGGAGGTAGGTCCTTTGTAGCCTGATAAAGCTTTGCATAAAGTGGAAAGTTGTACAACAGGCAAGATACTAAAAAGGAAAACAAGCCATTAGCACTAAAAGAGGAACTGGAATAAGTTATTGTATACTTCATTTATCTTGCTAGGAATTAGCATTAAAATAATGTAAAATAGAAAATGTTCACCAGAGAAAGAAGGAAAAACCCTTGGTTTCTTTTCTATAATTGAAACCACAACTTCTCAAGTTTAGCAAATGGCCTTCATAAGTTGCGTAGAGCTGTTTATTTTACAAACCAGACCTGTGAGTGTTGTTCTATGTATATGTGAGTGATATTTAACTCTAAACTTTTGTGCCCTTTTGTACACAACTTTTTTTCTGTTGAGGGTTTTAAAGGCTGTGCTATGGCTACACTCAAAATGTAGGCAGAATTAGTACACCAAGAAAGAAGATGACTTAAACCTGATTTAAATTAACTAGCTTACTCTTTTATTTAGAATGTTTCCTCTTTTGTTGAATTGAATATTCATTTGAGGGTATAAACTGGATAAGCAAACTTTAGAAGAACTTTGAGGTGGTCACAGGTTTTCAGGTTATATAGCTCTGCTGTCAAATTTATTAGCAATTGTTTCCCGAAGAGGTTTAGCCTTTTGGGTGGAATGATAAACATATAACAAGATTGGAAATACAGTAGAGGAATATTTTTCTCCCACTTTAGTTACTAATGGCATTAGAGCTTAATTTAGATTTTTTGATAAAAATAAATATATTAACATCTAGAAATTTGATATAACAGGTCAGGTTGGTTTTAAGTGGGGAAGGAGTCTTTTTCTTATCCTGAGTGTTTAAGAAACTGCTTCTTCCATGTTTGCCTCTGAGGAATAACAGCTATCCTATTATTGCTCTATATATTAAATGAGATAAAGACATGAAAG
Source organism: Charina bottae (assembly GCA_023362775.1). Taxonomy (NCBI): domain Eukaryota; kingdom Metazoa; phylum Chordata; class Lepidosauria; order Squamata; family Charinaidae; genus Charina; species Charina bottae. The sequence goes on along the minus strand of JALMGJ010000021.1, from coordinate 1,016,804 downwards.
GCCTGGAAAAGAAAATGAGGAAGGGGTAAAATAAAAAGTTGAGGAAAGATAAGTATCCACTATAAAGCCATACCCTGATGTAGAAGGATATCTTAGACTTCAAAAAAGCAGATCTCAAAAAAACTCAGAGCAATGGTAAGTAGAATTCCATGGTAGGAGAAGCTAATGGGAAACAGAGCTCAAGATGAGTGGATGTTCCTAAAAATTGAGCTATCAAATGGCTCTGATAGTTGTAAATAATTCAATTGGAAAAAAAATGAAGGACACCAAGATTAAGCCCTCCTAACCACACAAAAACCTTAGTAAAGATCTAAGAAAGGATGTTATAGGAGGTAGAAAGAGGCATGAATATAGAATGGGAGGCACTAACAGTGGGCATCAGTACATATGAAAAGGATCTGGATGTTTTGATGAATCACAAGCTGAACACGAGTCTATAAGGTGCTTCACTCCGCTGCTTGAACCCCTTTCTCTAAAGTAAACCACAGACGCGCGGTTTCTTAGAAGCAAAAGGATTTATTACATGCATGAAGGCTAACACTAACAAAGACTTGAATGAACAAGCAAAGCATGGCATGGCACATTTAAACATTCCCCTCCCTGAGGTCCTTTGATGTTAACACGTGTAGCTCTTGGTTCCAGGGTGCTCAGACATCCGTTCGCGGAGATGTGTACTCGCGCTTGCCACTTAGGTGCGAATCGGTCTACTTCAAACGCAGGCATCTCTTCCGTGTCTGTTTCAAGCCGCCCTGAATACACGTAGCTGTCTAACATATTGGCAGAAGTCTGCTGAGCTCTGACATGCTCCCGGCCCAAGATATTCCCCCCACCCCACCAAAACACGCTAACTAATGAGCTAACTAACTAAAACATTTTCAGTCGTGCCCTGTAACGAGAGAAGACAAAAATTTTACATTATCCTGTTGGAGCCCCTGTTTCAGTGGGGTTTGTCCGGGAACTCTCTATGGAAAGTTTTTACCAATTTGGGAGCGCATGTGTGTTTTGCGTTAACCCACTCCTTATGTCCAATCGGCAAATGTTGCCACTTGACCAAATATTGCAGCTGACCCTTGTGCCATCTGGAGTCCAGAATCTTGTCGATTTCAAAGTGTGGTTCTCCCTCCACTAACAATGGGGCGGGTTCTGCTGGTTCCGGGTGCCACTGCTGTGAAGTGTGGTGCTGTTTCAACAAGCTAATGTGGAAAACTGGGTGCACCTTTCTTAGTGTTTTTGGTAGCTGCAGTTTAGCCGTTACTGGATTAATAACTTCAATTATTGGGAACGGACCTATGAACTTGGGCGCCAGTTTTTGTGAAGGTTGTGTGGCCCTCAGGTGTTTTGTGGAAAGGTACACCTTATCCCCTACTCTCAACTCCCATTCCTTCTCTCGTTTGCAGTCTGCGTATTTTTTGTAACTTGCTTTGGCTTCCTGCAGCGTTTTCACCATAATTGGCCAATTACTGGTTACTTTCGCTATCCATTCATCCGCTTTCAGTGGCTGCGCTAGTTCTGTACTTTGGGTCATTGCCAACTCGGGAATGGTTACAAAGTCCTGCCCTGTAGCTACTTTCAATGGCGAAAACCCCGTGCTTTGATGGAGTGCATTATTGTAAGCAACTTCTGCAAACGGTAACAGTTCTGCCCAATCATTTTGTTGGTAATTAATGTAAAATCTAAGGTACTGCTCCAGTACAGAATTAAGGCGTTCACTCGCACCGTCCGTGCACAGATGGAACGCACTACTAAGCCCCTGTTCTGATCCAATTAACTTCAAAAAAGCCCGCCAGAACTTACAAGTGAAAGTGCTGCCGCGATCGCTTATGCATTCCGGCGTTCCGTGAGCCCGATAAATGTGTTGAATAAACATCCTAGCTAGTTTTTGAGCATTTGGGATCCCATTGCAAGCAATGAAATGTGCCTGTTTAGAAAATAAGTCTGTGACCACCCAAATAGCCGTTTTCTTGTTGCTCACTGGTAAATCTACTATAAAATCCATGGCAGTCTGCTTCCATGGTTGTGTGGGGTTTGCTACTTCCTGCAATTTTCCTGTGGGTTTGCCCATTTTCCTCTTAGCTGTTGTGCAGCAAATGCAATTCTGAGCTGCATCAACCAAAGTATAGTGTCAAAATCAAGTGAAGTCATTATTCCTCTCTATTCTGCATTGATCAGACCACACCTAGACTATTGCATTCAGATTTGGGCACTGAATTTTAGCAAAGACGTTAACAAACTGGAACATGTCCAGAAGAGAGCAAACAAAATGATAAGTAGCCTGGATTATGAAAAATGGTTTAGCCTTGAAAAGAAAAGACCATGGGGAGACATGATAGTTTTTTTCAAGTATGTGAAGGTCTGTCATGTAGAAGATGATGTAAACTTCTTCAGTGTTATTCTAAAAGACAAGATAAGAAACAATGGGTTTAAATTACAAGGAAACAGCTTTTTAGGAAGAATTTCCTAATGTAAGAGCTATTCAATAATGGAACATAGTGCTCTGGGGTGTGATGGATTTTCCACTTGTGGAAATGCTGGATGGCCATCTGTTGGGGATGGTTTAATAATGGATTCCTACACTGGGCAGTATGGATAAATGGATAAATGGATTTGATAAATGATTTAATTTGATAAATGGATCAGTACAACCAAAGATATGTCGGTATACCATCGGAAGATGGGACTCCCAGGTCGGAAGATGGTCAAAATGCTACTGGGGAGGAACAGAGGATAAGTTCAACTATCCCCAGATGTGATGACGCAGCTAGCTCAAAGCCGAAAGGACGGCTAGCGGCCGACGGTGCTGGTGGTGAACGACGAATCCGATGTTCTAAAGATCAACACAGTATAGGAACCTGGAATGTAAGATCTATGAGCCAGGGCAAATTGGATGTGGTTATTGGTGAGATGTCAAGATTAAATATAGACATTTTAGGTGTCAGTGAACTGAAATGGACTGGGATGGGCCATTTCACATCAGATGACCACCAGATCTACTACTGTGGACAAGAGGACCACAGAAGAAATGGAGTAGCCTTCATAATTAATAATAAAGTGGCTAAAGCAGTGCTTGGATACAATCCAAAAAACGATAGAATGATCTCAATTTGAATTCAGGGTAAGCCATTTAACATCACAGTGATCCAAATATACGCCCCAACCACAGATGCTGAAGAAGCAGAAGTAGATCAGTTCTATGAGGATCTGCAGCACCTACTAGATAATACACCAAAAAGAGATGTTATTTTCATTACAGGAGACTGGAATGCTAAGGTGGGTAGTCAGACGACACCTGGAATTACAGGCAAGCATGGTCTGGGAGAACAAAATGAAGCAGGACATAGGCTGATAGAATTTTGCCAAGACAACTCACTGTGCATAACAAACACTCTCTTCCAACAACCTAAAAGACGACTTTATACATGGACTTCACCAGATGGTCGACACCGAAATCAGATTGACTACATCCTTTGCAGCCAAAGGTGGCGGACATCTATACAATCGGTAAAAACAAGACCTGGAGCTGACTGTAGTTCAGATCACGAACTTCTTATTGCAAAATTTAGAATCAGACTAAAGAGAATAGGGAAGACCCACAGATCAGTTAGATATGAGCTCACTAATATTCCTAAGGAATATGCAGTGGAGGTGAAGAATAGATTTAAGGGACTAGATTTAGTAGATAGGGTCCCAGAAGAACTATGGACAGAAGTTCGCGACATTGTTCAGGAGGCGGCAACAAAAAACATCCCAAAGAAAAAGAAAACCAAGAAGGCAAGATGGCTGTCTGCTGAAACACTGGAAGTAGCCCAAGAAAGAAGGAAAGCAAAAGGCAACAGAGATAGGGGGAGATATGCCCAATTAAATGCAAAATTCCAGAGGTTAGCCAGAAGAGATAAGGAATTATTTTTAAACAAGCAATGCGCGGAAGTGGAAGAAGACAATAGAATAGGAAGGACAAGAGACCTCTTCCAGAAAATTAGAAACATCGGAGGTAAATTCCAGGCAAAAATGGGTATGATCAAAAACAAAGATGGTAAGGACCTAACAGAAGCAGAAGAGATCAAGAAAAGGTGGCAAGAATATACGGAAGATCTGTATAGGAAGGATAATAATATTGGAGATAGCTTTGACGGTGTGGTCAGTGAGTTAGAGCCAGACATCCTGAAGAGTGAGGTTGAATGGGCCTTAAGAAGCATTGCTAATAACAAGGCAGCAGGAGACGACGGTATCCCAGCTGAACTGTTTAAAAACTTGCAAGATGATGCTGTCAAGGTGATGCATGCCATATGCCAGCAAATTTGGAAAACACAAGAATGGCCATCAGATTGGAAAAAATCAACTTATATCCCCATACCAAAAAAGGGAAGCACTAAAGAATGTTCAAACTATCAAACAGTGGCACTTATTTCACATGCCAGTAAGGTAATGCTCAAGATCTTGCAAGGTAGACTCCAGCAATTCATGGAGCGAGAATTGCCAGATGTACAAGCTGGGTTTAGAAAAGGCAGAGGAACTAGAGACCAAATTGCCAATATCCGCTGGATAATGGAGAAAGCCAGGGAATTTCAGAAAAACATCTATTTCTGTTTTATTGACTATTCTAAAGCCTTTGACTGTGTGGATCATAACAAATTGTGGCAAGTTCTTGGTGGTATGGGGATACCAAGTCATCTTGTCTGCCTCCTGAGGAATCTGTATAACGACCAAGTAGCAACGGTAAGAACAGAGCACGGAACAACGGACTGGTTTAAGATTGGGAAAGGAGTACGGCAGGGTTGTATACTCTCACCCTACCTATTCAACCTGTACGCAGAACACATCATGCGACATGCTGGGCTTGAGGAATCCAAGGCTGGAGTTAAAATCGCTGGAAGAAACATTAACAATCTCAGATATGCAGATGATACCACTTTGATGGCTGAAAGCGAGGAGGAGTTGAGGAATCTTATGACGAAGGTGAAAGAAGAAAGTGCAAAAGCTGGGTTGCAGTTAAACCTCAAAAAAACCAAGATTATGGCAACGAGCTTGATTGATGACTGGCAAATAGAGGGAGAAAAAGTGGAGGCAGTGACAGACTTTGTATTTCTAGGCGCAAAGATTACTGCAGACGCTGACTGCAGCCAGGAAATCAGAAGACGTCTACTTCTTGGGAGGAGAGCAATGGCAAATCTTGATAAAATAGTTAAGAGCGGAGACATCACACTGACAACAAAGGTCCGCATAGTTAAAGCAATGGTATTCCCCGTAGTAACCTATCGCTGCGAGAGCTGGACCATAATGAAGGCTGAGCGAAGGAAGATAGATGCTTTTGAACTGTGGTGTTGGAGGAAAATTCTGAGAGTGCCTTGGACTGCAAGAAGATCAAACCAGTCCATACTCCAGGAAATCAAGCCAGACTGCTCACTTGAGAGAATGATATTAAAGGCAAAACTGAAGTACTTTGGCCACATAATGAGAAGACAGGATACCCTGGAGAAGAAGCTGATGCTAGGGAACAGGGCTTTCCAAACTTTTCATGTTGGTGACACGCCTTTTAGCCATGCATAATTTCGTGACACACTAATGAGGTGTCCCCCCCGCCCCACGTGATTGGCTACCAGCTCCAAACCCCGCCCCCAGCCCATGTGATTGGCTGCCGGCTCCAAACCCCGCCCCCGGCCCACGTGATTGGCTGCCGGCTCCAAACCCCACCCCCGGCCCACGTGATTGGCTGCTGGCTCCAAACCCCGCCCCTGGCCCATGTGATTGGCTGCCGGCTCCAAACCCCGCCCCCCGGGCCATGTGATTGGCTGCCGGCTCCAAACCCCACCCCACGTGATTGGCTGCCGGCTCCAATTCCCGCACCCCGGCCCCCAGTCTTGTATGTATTGTATTGTATGTAATTGTAGATCAGAGCTTTCCAAACTGTGTGTCGCGACACATTTCTGTATCGCGGCAAGGGCCCAGGTGTGTCGCAAGGGAATCCGGAAGAGGAGGCCATGCACCACGTGCAGCCACACCCATCCCTTGCGCCGACAGGTCCCTGCTCTGAACCCAGCTCTTCAGCTCTTGCCGCAGAAGCCAGGTAAGTTAGCAGCCCGTTAGGGCTGCAACTGGGGGGGAGGGTGCAGGGACGCGACTAGGCTGCCGCGCTGGGGGGGGTGGGGGTGCAGGGACCACGAAGTGCGGTGGCCAGAGACATGGCTTTTCCTTCCCGAGAAGTGCCATCGGCCTGAAAGCCGAGAAAGGGACGGGGAGGCGGCTCCGCTGCCTGCCTCGCATGGCCCCCGCACCGTCTGCGTCTGCGGCTCCCCTTTCCCCTTGGCGGTGGCCCCAGCTAGGCAGAGGCGGGACTGGGCGGGCAGACAGGTGGCGCTCTCTGCCTCCGTGGCCTGGCCTGGCTCGCCGCTTCCTCCCATCACCTACAAGCAGAAGATGGCGGCGGTCTGACGCGCGGCTCGCAAGAGCAGAGCGAGGGCTGAGCTGAGGGAGCCTGCCGACAGCTACGGCCCAATGAAAGGGCTCCCAGCGCGACCCAGTGCGGGCGGCGGGGACGGGGCAGAAGCAGAAGGAGAGGAGCCGCCGGCTGGAGCGTGGCACGAGGAGTGCCTCGCCGGCACCTGCCCGGCTTCCACCGCACTTTGTCGGAGAAGGTAAGATGCCGTGCTGGCGGGCGGGCAGCTGAGAGGCAGGCGGGTGGGCAGGCAGGGCGTCGCCTGTAGCGGGCTCATCTAAACATCCTTCCTGGAGCTGCTGGGGCCGGATGGAGCAGTGTGGGACTCGGCATCGCTCCTTCCAGCGGGTGCTCCAAGCCTAGCTGTTCAGCCATCGATCAAGGATCGATCAGGCCCGGGGGCAGGGCTGGCCGAGGGGCTGGGGGGAAGAGGGAAGACGGGTCCCTGTTGCCTGAGACATCCTCATGCATCCTCCCCCCCTCCCCCCACAATATGGCAGCAATAACAACCACAGCGACCACCACCTGCCGCGAAGGCTCTGGCAGAAATGGATCCAAGTGCGGAAAGCTCTTCTGGAGAGTGGAAAGTGCAGGATCCCCGCTCTTTCTTGGGGCTTTCCTTCTCTTTCGGGCCCTGCCTGTTATTGCTGCCATATTGTGGGGGGAGGGGGGGAGGATGCGTGAGGATGTCTCAGGCAACAGGGACCCGTCTTCCCCCCCAGCCCCTCAGCCAGCCCTGCCCCCGGGCCTGATCGATCCTTGATCTATGCCTGAACAGCTGGGCTTGGAGTGCCCGCTGGAAGGAGTGATGCCGAGTCCCCCACCGCTCCATCCGGACCCAGCAGCTCCGGGAAGGATGGTCAGATGAGTCTGCTGCAGGCGACCCCCTGCCTGCCCGCGTGGCATCTTACCTTCTTCGATGAAGCGCGCTGGAAGCCGGGCAGGCGCCAGTGAGGCGCTCCTCTTGCCGCGCTCCCGCCGCGCTCCCGCCGGCGGCTCCTCTCCTTCCGCCCCGTCCCCGCACTGGGAGCCCTCTCGTTGGGCCGGAGCCGCGGGTCGCGGGCCGCGCATCAGACCGCCGCCATCTTCTCGTAGGCGATGGGTGGAAGCGGCGAGAACGCCGCTTGTCCGCTCGCCCAGTCCTGCCTCTGCCTGGATGGGGCCTCCGCCAAGGGGGAGGGGGAGCCGCAGACGCGGATGGTGCGGGGGCCATGCGAGGCGGGCAGCGGAGCTGCCTCCCCGTCCCTTTCTTGGCTGCCAGGCCGCTGGCACTTAAAGCTATGTCTCCGGCCGCCGCGCTTCGCGGTGCCTGCACCCCCCACCCCCACCCCGCGCGGCAGCCAATTTGCGTCCCTGCACTTACCTGGCTTCTGCGGCGAGAGCTGAAGAGCTGGCTTCAGAGCAGGGACCTATCGGTGCGGCAAGGGATGGGCGGGGCTGCACATGGTGCATGGCCTCCTCTTCCGGGTTCCCCCGCGACACACCTGGGCCCTTGCCGCGACACAGAAATGTGTCGCGACACACAGTTTGGAAAGCTCTGCTAGGGAAAGTGGAAGGCAAAAGGAAGAGGGGCCGACCAAGGGCAAGATGGATGGATGATATTCTGGAGGTGACGGACTCGACCGTGGGGGAGCTGGGGATGGCAACGGCCGACAGGAAGCTCTGGCGTGGGCTGGTCCATGAAGTCACGAAGAGTCGGAAACGACTGAACGAATAAACAACAACACACTGGGCAGAGGAATTAGATGATCTCCAAGGTCCCTTCTAACCCTTACCACACTATGATTTTATTGACAAAAACATGGTCAGGGAGTACCTATTTACTATTTACTATTGACAGAATTATAGAAAGTATAAAGTGGAAGGATGTTGTTTGTCATTATGTTGAAAATAAAAATTATATTCTGCATCAGAAAATTCCTGGTCTGGAAAAATAAATGTTGGAAAAGAAAGGCCTATTAGTGCCTTTCTACATCCAACCAACATCCGAACCTCGGTCTACACCTTCTTCAGTGATCTGAGTTCCAAAAGCACAAATCCACTGCCTTTATGGTGAATACTTTATAGTACTCCCTACTATAAACTTAGTAGGGAATCTAGAATCAAGTGATGTGGGAGAAAGAGTGGGAATTCTACCATATGCCCATTGCTTGATATGCTGAGGTCTGTGCTTCAGTGTGTTGTGCCATTATTCACATCAATACAATGGTATCCTCATTCTAGTTCATAAACTGAGTTATCAATTGAAAACAATGTTTGCAGTTACTCTTTAAATTATCTCTTCAAAATTAAAGAGAGGTCTTTTTCAATTAAAAGCCCTTATTGCTGCCAAGTGCCAGATGAATTAATACTACTGGAATGTTTGAGAAGGCTTGAAAAGGGGTGTGCCAAACCTATTTGTTTTTCTACTAATGGTCATACATTTAATCACACATGTTTCTAATTTGTCTTAAAAATATAATATATGTAGAAACAACAGCATTATAGTTTATAAGACATATTCCGAGTTATGCAAAATTAAATTCTCCATCTTGTTCTAGAAGCCAAAGTAAAAGCACAATAATTTGCTGTTTTACAGATCTCAATAAAACAATAGCAGTGACGCAGGGAAATCTATCTTTCTCCATGCTATGGACAATACAGGCAGAAGGAAGTATTTCATCCTTAGTCACAATGTGGGTCACCTGTCCCAACCCTAAGCACTGAATTTAACCTATGTCTATTATGTATTGAAAAGTACATGACAGATTTTCCTTTCCATCACATCATAGTAGTATGAGATAATATTTTATAAAATGGACCTGTTACATTAAAGGAACATAGATGTGATTTATCGTGGTTCCTATTTTTAAACATAAAAGTAATAAACCTTTTAAAATCCCTTTATGAAATTGTTTTACATTTAATTATGAAGTAAGTTCCCAAGTAGTATATGTTATATAAATAAAGAACTACTAAATATTAGACTGATTACAGAGGCATAATCAACAGAAATGAGTCTGTTCTTCTTTCGTGCAGACACCACTGTATGTTTCATTCTCTTATCAGATGGAATTAATATGACTCATACCCATGACTTATTCAATATCTTCATTTTTATGAGATGAGAAATGTAAAACACCATAGATACCATTCTAGTCCTCTGTACCAAAGGCTATCATCCAGTGATTATTCACAGCTGCTGAACCAATGAGTAAACTTAGCTTCAGTAACCTTCTTTTCATAAGAGATAGCCATGACAGAGTCCTAAAAAGGACACCTCAGAGAGAAATATGACACTATAGTCTATTGGGAACCTATCATGTATACAACTGCCAAGTTTCACAGCTGCCTCAATTCCAATGAAATAGGAGCTACTATGAACTTTCCTTATCCCCCTGCCAAAAAAAAAAACAAAAAAACCCCAAACTAGAAGGCTGTGTTATATTTGTAAATTAAATTATTTTTCTTCTTGAGATTAATTTTCAAGCATCTCACTAACCCAATCTTTAATTTAATGCAATAATTTAATTTAAAAATCCCAAATCATTAGTTTTAATATTTGTGCTTATAAATGCTACAGAACGTCTTAAGAGCCATCCATGTCTAAAACATAAGGATGCCATGCTATAACACTTGAGAAAAATTATATTTGTTTCAGAAATTATTTGTACATATGCAAATTTATATTAATCAGTATATCAAAATTAATAAAATGAAGTTCAGGTGGAATTGTCTGTAGCTTGAATCATGTCAACTGGATTTCTATTTTCTCAGTGGAAACGTTTAGCTCCTTATCCAAGAAGCTTCTTCAGTCTGAGCAAAGTTTGTAAGGGAATCCTTAAATATGTTTCTAGGGTGGCTGTGTGACCTTGCACCTGGGGCTAGGTCATGGTTATTTTGAGATGTTTATTTCTAAGTCCCTTTATCATCCAAAGGAGGATCGTTAAGATTACCTTGCTGTTGTTGAGATTGTGAAATGGTCTTAATCTTCCTAGGCACAGAAGACAAAGCAGGAAGGAAAATAGGGGAAAGATTGTGCCTGAGGCCCCCACCTCTATTCAAAGAAGGATTTTCCAAGTTGGCATAAATGGATTCCTTGACCCCTCTTTCAAACCACTTATCTTCCCTGTCTAAAATGTGAACATTAATGTCCTCAAATGAGTGTCCTTTTTCCTTTAGATGGAGGTAAACTGCTGACTCTGGTCCTGTGGTGTTGCTCCTCCTGTGTTGGGCCATCCTCCTGTACAAAGGTTGTTTGGTTTCTCCAATGTAGAGCTCAGAGCACTCCTCACTGCACTGGATTGCATACACTACATTGCTTTCCTTGTGTTTTGGAGTTTGATCTTTGGGGTGTACAAGCCTCTGTCTCAGTGTGTTGGTGGGTTTGAAATATACAGGTATGTGGTGTTTGCCAAATACCCTTTTTATCTTTTCAGACACGCCAGCCATGTAAGGAATGACCAGGTTCTTCCGTTTACTCTGAGTCTCAGCCCTGTCTGTCGCTGTTTTAGGTCTGGTAGACTTAGATTTAGTGAAGGCCCAATTTGGATATCCACAGGCCTTCAGAGCTGTTCTCAGGTGCTGATTTTCATTCTTTTTGGAATCCATGGAGGTGGGGATGGTTTCTGCTCTGTGTGACAATGTCCTGATGACCCCTAGTTTGTGCTGTAGTGGATGGTGGGAGTCAAACATCAGATATTGATCTGTGTGTGTGGGTTTCCTGTAGATCCCTATTTCTAGCTTGCCACCGGTCCCAATGAGGACTTCACAGTCTAGGAATGCCAGTCTGTTGTTCTTGGTGTCGTCTCTGGTGAACCTAATGTTGGCATCTGTGGTGTTTATATGGTCCGTGAAGGCCTGTACTTCCTGGGCCTTGATTTTGACCCAGGTGTCATCCACATACCTGAACCAGTGGGTGGGCGCTGTTCCCTGGAATGTGTTGAGTGCTTTCTTCTCCACTTCTTCCATGTATAAATTGGCCACGATGGGTGACACAGGAGAACCCATGGCACAGCTGTGTTTTTGTCTGTAAAAGTCACCTCTGTATGAGAAATAAGTGGTGTTGAGACACAGGTCCAGAAGATGGCAGATCTGGTTTGGGTTGAGATGGTTTCTCCCTTCAAGGGTGCTGTCCTCTTCTAGTCTCTTCCTGACCGCGGATAGAGCATGAGTGGTGGGGATGCTGGTGAAAAGGGAGGACACATTGAAGGAGACCATAGTTTCATCTGTATCCAGTTTCAGGATCTTTGCTTTGGAAACAAATTCTTCCGAATTATGGATGTGGTGTTCAGAGTGTCCAACCAGAGGTGCTAGTATGGTAGAGAGGTGTTTGGCAATGTTGTATTGTATTGTATACACACACCAGGCCTAAAGCAGAGGCCATAGCACATAGCTTGACCTGCTAATTGGGTGGCAGTGCTGCATCTAAGCAAGCATGTGATCTCCTCCCTCCCTTGCTCTACACAGAGCAAGGCTTCCCACAGAAGGAATCAGGAGGACTTGTTCCCATACAAACTAGCCAAAACAATACACACGTGACAGACCATTTCACAATCTCAACAACAGCAAGGTAATCTTAACGATCCTCCTTTGGATGATAAAGGGACTTAGAAATAAACATCTCAAAATAACCATGACCTAGCCCCAGGTGCAAGGTCACACAGCCACCTAGAAACATATTTAAGGATTCCCTTACAAACTTTGCTCAGACTGAAGAAGCTCCTTGGATAAGGAGCGAAACGTTTCCACTGAGAAAATAGAAATCCAGTTGACATGATTCAAGCTACAGACACCCTTCACAATATATTGGAGGACTGAATTTATATCTGATGTGGAATTATAGTTTATATTGCTATGACACAAACAACTACAGCCAAACAACACACATACAAAATCTGAAATAGGGAAATTACATAAAATGTTCCTTAGGACTCCATAAGTTCTCCTACTTTGCACTAATTGAGTTATTTATAAAAATAATAAAGGCGGGATAAAAATTAAATAAATAATAGTTCCTTGTTGATGGGTGCAATAGAACAGATTTAAAGGGCAATTTGAACAGCAATGAGCCACAGTGGATCTAACAGGGATCTAGTTTGGCTTTCCCTCATGGGAAATTCCAAAGTCTAGAAGAAGTCATAGAAAGCAATGCCTCTCTCAAAAACCTTAATATCCAAATAATCTCATAGAATGCATGGGTTAAAAGGGATCTTATCAGTCATCTAGTATCTGTTAAGGCAGAAAGCCAGGAGGAAGAAGCCTAGAGTTTAAACCCTGGAAAATGGATATACAAGTCTTTGATTTCTTTGCACTGCAGTAGGCAATCAACTATTGTGCTTTAGGCTTAATTCTTGTCTGCAATAAAGATTCTAATCTAGTAGTTGTATCTGGGAGTCTTTTGCCAAATCTAGCCAAGAGCTAAACTATAGATTAAAGCAGAGCTTTCCAAACTGTGTGTCGTGACACGTTAGTGTGTCGGCTGCAGTGTCTGGGTGTGTCGCGGCTGCTGCTGCCTCCGAGCTCTGCCAGGATTCCGCGCAGGTCCTAGTGCCTGCCATGTGCCTGGCTGCCTCCAATCCTGATGTGATTCCGCACAGGTCCTAGTGCCTGCCTTGTGCCCTGCTGTAAGTGTGTCGCGAAATGATGCCCTGCTGTAAGAGTGTGTCGCGAAATGATGTATGTCTAAAAAGTGTGTCACCAACATGAAAAGTTTGGAAAGCTCTGGATTAAAGGTCTGGAGACCTGTGATTTACTGTGGAGTCCAAGTATAAAGCCTAACAACGAGAGGTGAAAAATATCTCCCCTTCCACCTTCTCCATAAAGTATGCATAACTTTATGCATAATATATTTCCTTACCCACTATTGCTTGATCATTTATCATTAGTGCTTTAATGTTCTGATCCAGAATAGATATTTCACTGTCAACCAGATTCTTCCTGGATTCACTCTGGATCCCTTTTTATTATTCCCCTGGTATGCATGCTCTTAAAATAATATTACATAATTTGGTTAGGAAATTAGCAGTTTATAGGAAAGAGGTCAAGACCTGTTCTGTCTTGTGCAGTGGATTTATGTTACATGAAGGCAGATTCCAGCTGAGTGTTAGAAAAAAAGAATTCTTAATAATAAGAGCAGTTTGACAGTGGAACCAATGACCCAGAGAAGTGGTAAATATCTCTTCATTGGAAGAGGATAAGGAGCGAAACGTTTCCACTGAGAAAATAGAAATCCAGTTGACATGATTCAAGCTACAGACAATTCCACCTGGATGACTGAGAACCTTCATCGACATACCCTTCATTGGAGGTATTGAAACGCAGATACTTTAATTTGGATTCCTGAACAGAGCAGGGGAGTGAGCTCAGTGGCCTAAATGGCCCTTTCCACGTCTATGATTCTAAATCAGTAGATATTTTCAACTGGCTATGAATACTGAATGAGCTCTATGCTTTGTAATATGAGGTAAAATATTACCTCATATAAAATATGAGGTAAAAGCTGTTGAATACAATAGACTGATGGTGTTAACATGACTTAAATCCAACACAAATGCTTTGTTTTACATCGTCTAATTCAGTGTTATTGCTGATACTTTTTAAAAGGTTTCAGATCTGTTCAGATGTGAATCAGAAACAAAAACTTACATGGGAAATGATAATGTTGCAGTTCCTGTTGTTTTGATACTAACGTGTTTTTCTATAGCAAAGTGTAAATTTGTGGATCTGAAGATTGTGATCACACAAATGGAGTAGAAACTGGAATGATTTACTGAATAAAACAAAGGAAAAGAATGACAACCTTAACTGCAAAGTATGATATCGACTGGAAACATTCACAGATGAGGCAATGAGACAAGAAATTGCAATATTCAATACAGTATTAAATCTCACATTGAGAGCTCCCTATCCTTGAATAGCAACAGTAAACATTCCCAAGGTTATTCCAGCTAGCACACAGCACCTTTCTTGGACAAATCTATGCTGAAGTTCACCACTAGGAAAGGTTTCAAAGTGTATATAGTATTCTATTGTAATTTTTCATACTTCTAAATAGGTTTTTTATGTGTGTCTGCCTTCAAGTCAATTTTTGACTCTTGGTGACTACCTGGACTAGTCCCTGCAGTTTTCTTGGCAAGGCTTTTCAGAAGTGGCTTGCCATTGCCTCCTTCCTAGGGCTGAGAGAGACTGGCCCAAGGTCACCCAGCTTCCTTTGTGCCTAAGGCGGGACTAGAACTCACCATAGGTCTCCCAGTTTCTATCCTGATACCTTAACCACGACACCAAACTGGCTCTCTACATAATGTTCATATTTTTATCAAAAGTTTATGTGAGACAGTTCCAGCTTAATACAGCAAATGTTTCCAGCAGATGGCTGACCTTGGAGTTAAAAGAAAGAAATAATAGAGTACTCTTGAGCTAGGCTGCATCAAAAGATGAGAAAACAGGTAACTATGAGAAACAGCTAGAGATAGGGAAGGAAACGGGAAAGTCTAGAGGTCTGCTTCAAAAATTTAAGGCCTTACCAAGCCATGCTATGAAGAGAAGCCATTTTATACAGGAAAGCACAGAGGAAAATGAAACATACCATCTATTCTTTCTTGCCCCTACAATAGTCTTCTGCAATAGTACTGAGTCCCATTTGGAATGTCAATAATTACTTGTATTGTTGTTCTGTTCTTTTCGTCTTCACCACCAC
This sequence comes from Charina bottae, assembly GCA_023362775.1. Lineage (NCBI taxonomy): Eukaryota > Metazoa > Chordata > Lepidosauria > Squamata > Charinaidae > Charina > Charina bottae. The sequence continues at coordinate 1,001,697 of JALMGJ010000021.1, read as the reverse complement.
CAATGAATATTATCATGCTAGAGGTTTTTAAAAAAGCATTCTGAATAGATTTCAGAGTTTTGTTTTTCAGCACCGCTGAGTTCTGCATATGGCATCTGTACTAAAGAAATAGTAGTTCAGCTAAATATACATACAGGTAATGTTTATATCATGCTTTTTCCCAGAGGGAAAAAAACCCTGAATTTGTGTTGGTTCACTATGGTTACTGTGCTAGCTATCAGTTTAGCAGAGGATGTCTGTTTCTTGACTATCTGGAGTACTAGTTGCACATGTTTTGACTCTGGATGATACAGCTGAGAGCCATGTGTAGGCCTAGACTAACTCAGCCCACTGTTCTCATAGGCAATTGGCCTTGTAGATGTTGGGTCTACATGATGTACCAACCAAATGAACTCTTCTGAACTTACATCTGTTCTCTGAGATGTAGAAGAGATGTGATTTTCTTTGGAAAGTTGTCAGAAGTACTGCTAGCACTATGAGCTCAGAGCTGTACAGCATCCCATATGCTGAAGTTAGCTATTTGTTCCAGCTAAGCCAAATAACATTGTCCCAGAAACACTTCAGTAGGGACAGAATATTAACCATAAAAAATTTCCTAGATAATTTTCAGCTGAGATTCTAAACTTCCTACACTAAGTACTGTGACTGATTTGGTATCTATGATATTTCTGCAAGTGTATCCCCTCACTTAATCTGTCATTGTCAGATGTCCATATAACCCCCCCCCCAAATAATTTGCTTATGAGTAAAACAAAACTGATCCCTCAGTAGTAAAACTAGCAACTAACCTCTCCCTGAAATCCTAAAGTTCTGCAAACAGCCATCATTCAAACACCCAAATTTCCAACAAATATGGTTAAGTTCACCGTCATGTGAAGCCATATGTAACTTCTTTAATTGTGTGTTTAATTTCTTGTTGTACAAGCCTAACCAATTATGATTGATTCCATAGACCATGGTTATACAAATTGTGGTGTAGTACTCTGTGTAAATCTGGTCAATACAGGGCTGCTTAATAACATTTTATTTTATTTTAACAATTAATCCATTTGAGAAAATCTCTGCTCCATAATGGGAGAGACTACATCCAAAACAGAATCTTTCCTGATAAATTAAAAGCTTTGTACATCTAAGAAGGGGGCGTGGTGGCTCAGTGGATAAGACGCCAGGCTTGTCGATCAGAAGATCGCAAGTTCAGAGGTTCGAATCCCTAGCCCCATGTGACCGAGTGAGCTCCCGCACTCGCCCCAGCTCTTGCCAACCTAGCAATTCAAAAGCATGTAAATGCAAGTAGATGAATAGGTACCACTTCGGTGGGGAGGTAACAGCGTTCCACACGCGTCATACTGGCCACATGACCGTGGAAGCATCTTTGGATAACGCTGGCTCTTCGGCTAACAAATGGAGATGAGCACCAGCTCCTAGAGTCGGACACGACTGCGCAAATGTGCGGGGGAATCTTTAACCTTTAAAAAACATCTAAGAAACAATGAAATCCAGCCTGTGATTTGGTCTGTTGTTTGCAAGTGGTGATTTTAGTCAAGATTTGTGTGGTATAGCTTTTTCTGCCTGGCAATTTTCCTAGCTGGCCAAGAATGGGGATTGCCAAAAGGGGGCAATGGAATGAGAGAAGTATTACTGTTCTTCCACGTTCCACCTTCACCAAGCCTAGGATAAGGACAGAATAAACGTAAGGCTTAACCACATTGCCCAGTTGCCCTGTTGTTTGGAATGGGCCAGCAACATTTCTGGAGGACAGAAATGGACATCACCCTCTATTAACTCCTACTCACTGTCAAAAAAATCCTTACAGACTGTTTTTCTGTTCCACTTCCAAAGTATACCTTTTCCTATTACTGTATGTTGCTTCCAGTGCTCTGATCCATTTGGAATCATGCTCTTTACTTTGTTGCAGGTGAACCCAAAGGGTCCATTGGTTACATTGTAGAGGAAAGAATGTCCCTCAACTGTGACAATGCTTACTATGATCTCTAATAATTTTTAGAACTACCTTTATTATGAATGCTGTAATAGCAGAATGGTAATACCACTTGCCTTGCAAGAAGAATCCAACAGGGCACTAAGAAAGGATTTTTAAAGCTGCTTGTTGTGCCTGCATGACTGTGCATTCAATGCTTTAACTTGTGTGTGTGCATGTGTGTGTGTATAAAAATTCCCTTCTCACCCCTATGGGTGGTATGTATCTTCTCAATCTCGAGCCCTCTACCAGAGGCCTGGGAGTTTGAGGGTTCTGCACAGTATCTTAGCTGTTCCTAGCACTGCACTCTTCTGGACAGAGAGCTCTGATGGGATCTGTTGGAGCCACTCTCCCAGCTTAGGAGTCACAGCCCCGAGAGCTCCTACCACCACTGCTATCTGCTGATAGTACATCCCATGCAGGGTGTTGTTTTGCCATGGCACTTCCTCTGCTTCCTCCTGTCCTGTCCCAGCCCAATCACACACAATACACCAGGGAGGCAGTTGTAAAACTTTACTGAGAAACTTGTGAGGTAACGAACAGGCAGCAAGGGAGTATGAGTGCAAACGCACACACTCTACAAAAACAAGCCCCAAAAGTCCCACAAGCTTGCCTTAAGGGAGTTTCATGTTCAAAACACGATTAGTCAAGTGAGTCCAAGATTCAAGAGTCAGGTCACAAGGTTTTCCAATCAGGAATCCAGGAACATGGAGTCCGGTAAGCAGACGGTTGTCCCCAATGAACGGTCTGTACATTGTGAGGAGCTTCTGGGACTTCAGCAGCCTCCTTTGGCCAGTTTCCTCATCATGGTTCCCATGTGACTGTGGGATACCAAGCTACTTGTAGCTGGTCTGTATGTCTCCTATGTGGCCTGCTGGTAGTTCCACCCCATCAGTCTTGACTACCTTCCCTCTCTTTATTACCATCTGGCCACACTTCTCCACTCCGAATGACATCCCAGTGTCCTCACTGTAGATCCGTGTCAGGTGGATCAGCGAGTCAATGTCTCGTTCGCTCTTAGCATACAGTTGATGCCATCCATGTAGAGGAGGTGGCTGATGATAGTTCCACTCTTGAAATTGTATCCGTATCCAGTCCTTGTGATTATCTGACTGAGGGTGTTCAAGCTTATGCATAACATCAGCGGGAATAGTGCATCATCAGGGTTCAAACCCAGTCTCCCATGTCAAAGGGCGACGCTCTAACCACCATGCTATCTCTGTGTGTGTGTGTTTGTGTGTGTGTGTAGCGGCTGGATAGCATAGTGGTTAGAGCGCCGCCTTTGGAGCGTGAGACCAGGGTTCAAATCCCGGCTGGTACCTACCTTACCAGTAGGGGTCCTTGGGCAAAGACCCCCTAATGCTTCACCTGCCTACCACAAATATGAGAGTGACACGAACTAAGAGAGTCATGCCAGCTCGGACGTTGCCCAAATTAACAATGTCCGTGTCAGATGTTGAGGAACCAGGACAATCTGACAATAAGTGGGCTACTGGAACAAACCATACATGGACGAGACAAGAGAACCTGGAATTGATGGAATGCTACTACAACAGTAGACCTAATGACAGGGGATATATGAAACGTATGAGGGAACTATGGATGGACAGAAGACCTGCATCCACTCTAACTGAGAAACAGCTAGTTACCCAATGCTTCAACATAGTGAAGAGGAAGCTGCTCTCACAACTTGAGATAGACCAACTACATATTACATCCCAGACTCAAGAAGACCTGGAAGAACAACTGGAGGGGCAGCCAACACTTGAAGCTGGAATGTCACTGCCACAGCCTCCATTACGGAGCACAGCAGCTGATACGAGGCAAAAGATCATGGATAAACTAGCTACAGTCAGCTCTTGAGACTGATTACCAAGGCTCAGTGGAGAAATACCATCAGCTAGCATGCTAGAAGATGCCAACAGAGCCCTCATTGCAATCCCTACTACCACTATAACTCAAACCAATGAACTGGTATATGCTACTGCTGTAATCCTGGAAATGCTTGGTTACATGATCAAGAAGAGCAGCAGTACATACCACCCCCCCCAGAATATGAGGTTGGAGGCTAAGATCAAGGCAACTCAGAGGCTAAGATCAATGCATTGTTCGCCAAAGAACCATCCAAGGTGTACTCCCAACTGCAGTGCAACAACACAGTAACAGCAGAGCCACCAACAGCAGAAAAAGAACAGTACTGGAAGAACATATGGGGGAAAGAAAAGACACATAACACCAGTGCAAAGTGGCTGCAGCATGAGAGCAGACCACAGAAATCTCCCAGAACAGGAACCAGTGACCATCACAATAGCAGACATCCAACAGCAGGTCAAGAACATGTAGAGCTGGACAGCACCTTGCCCGGACATGATCCACACCTACTGGCTAAAGAAACCAACAGCAGTGCATGAACACCTAGCAGCACAGATGAACCAGCTGCTAGCAGCAGGCTCCCACCCAGACTGGCTAACACAAGGTAGGACAGTGCTGATCATGAAAGACCCCCACAAGGGAACAGCACCGTCCAACTACCAGCCAATAACCTGACTCCCCACAACATGTAAAGTCCTATCAGGCATCATAGCCGCCAAGCTGCAGGACCATATGGGCCAGTAGATGAGCACAGCTCAAAAGGGCATTGGGAACAACACTAGAGGTCCAAAATACCCGTTGCTCATAGATAGAGTAGTCACCCGAGAGTCAAGGTCTAGACCAGGACTTTCCAAACTTTTCATGTTGGTGACACACTTTTTAGACATGCATCATTTCGCGACACACTCTTACAGTAAGGCACAAGGCAGGCACTAGGACCTGTGCGGAATCCTGGCAGGGCTCGGAGGCAGCAGCAGCCGCGACACACCCAGACACTGCAGCCGACACACTAACGTGTCGCGACACACAGTTTGGAAAGCTCTGGTCTAGACAAACCAACTGAGCACAGCCTGGATTGAGTACAGGAAAGCCTACGACTCAGTGCCACACACATGGATCTGTGAATGCCTGGCGCTATACAAAGTCAAGAGGACTTCAAGTTCAAGAGTGGAACTACCATCAGCCACCTCCTCTACATGGATGCCAATTTTACAGTCCTGGTAGAGGAGTGAAATGAGCTCCCTGTTGATCACCACCATAACTGAGGGCTTGCAACTGGGAACAGCGTTGACGTATCCTTGTGTATTTGTGCACTGAGAAACGCTATTACAAAGCAGCCTTTTCAGAAACTGCAACTCATTGCTCTCTTGTGTTTGAAGAGAGGGGATCCTTGGTTTGCCCCGACTGCCAGCTCCTGGGTCCTTTTGAAGCCATGTGGTTGGCAAAAGGACCTCAAATGCAGAATTACCAATATGTCCGTATTAGGAATTTGGAAGGCAATGGAGGTTTTCTGCCATGTTGAGTGGGAAGCTTAAGTTTGTAATGCATTTGTTTATATTTCTATCTCTCCTCACATTTTATTGCAAAACAAGGGACAAATGTTCAGATATTTTTATGGAAATACAAACACAAAGAATGAATGAAAGTGCATTTTTTCTGTTTATAAAGAGATGGAAGTGTGTTTGTGCATGTGTGCATTGTTTTAGGCATAGGCTTGGTGAAATCTGAGGTAAAAGTAAAAGGCATTCAGTTATCAGGATGTAATGGTATGTGGGAATGACTTTGGGAGACAGGGAGAAGAGTCACAGCCAAGGAAATGGTCAGATAAAAGGCAACTTAGTCCACAGAAGGAATGTGGGTGGGGCAAGCAGCTCAGAAGGGACCCTGCATAGTTTCTTGGGCTGTAAATGGGATGTGGGGGGAAGAGAAATGTACTTTCAGACTTGCAAGATTCTGTTAATGTAACCTTACAATAAAGTATAATTAGCTCATCTGGCCACGTTTCCTGTCTGATCTACCTCGCAAGGCTGACACAGGCAGCCTGAAAAGATTCTAAGTGAGAACTGGCTGGCTGGCATGCTAGTCAGGCCACAGACCAGAAAGCATAAGCACTGATTGACAGATAGTTCTCTGAGAGCCTTGGAGTCACAAACAAACAAACATGACCGTGTTCAATGTCTTGATATCTCCAAATGATCAAAATATCCTGGATCAGTCTCAGATGTGTTTTTAAACTGGGTTGAGAAGATCTGGAAAACAAAAAGGCTAGACATCAGGAAGCCTGATAAGAGCTAAGCTCTTTTCATGTGAAATGTTGGATCCTGGGAAGTACTAAACTTTGCTATAAAGAACCTACATTGTAAGTTCTACTGGCTGAAATAAAAAAATAAACATGTTCTTCCTCCCTGGAGGATCTCTGTTATCATGGAGGGTTTTGAACACTTTATTTCTCACTCCATAAAAGGATAGAGTGGTTCATATTTTCAGCCTCCTTTCCTGATGAGAATTCCAGTCAGGTTCATTTGCTTATATGGTTACTGAAAAGATACAGCTGTTGCCACAACAAATATTTTGGGTTTTATTTCAAATAATGTCCACCTCTATAACATATTCTTTTCCTTACATGTTTAAAGTGCCACAAGACTTTTTCTTTTTGTTGTAGCAGACTTATTATGGCTACCCCTCTGTCTGAAAAATTATTTGTGAGAAGTGAGATTGGCAACCATGTCCTCTGCCATTCTTAAACACATGACAAGGTGCTCAACAGACTGGAAAGCCTTCTCAGTAAGTATCTGCAAGTATAGGACTATGTATGTTGGAATATAAAGTCTGATATGAAATTTTGATGTCATGTATCACATTATATCTTTACCATCCACCTATTCCCTTGAAGAACACAGTTCAAGAAACAACAAGAGTGGAAAATAGCTACCATGAATGCCATAGGATGCAATTTGAAATTGGCAGAATTTATTTGTAGAAAAAAATCAACAATTTTGATATTTAATATTTGATTTGATCATTGTATAAATACCACTGTACCTGTAAAATACATGTCTTCCCCTCTCTCTACCTATATATAATTTGATCAAGTCAAATCAAAATAAAATCCAAATAAAAAATAAAAAAAAATGCCTGAAGCTAGATTGTGAGATATTACCCATTTCCTGGCAGGGTAAAAATCCTGCTTTGTTTAGTAAACCAACCTTTGTTTTTTATTCAGAGAGTACTGCTTAATTTGACTCAAAACTAGGCAAAGGAAAGTTATGTTGGAAGTGCCTAGGTTAGGCGTTTTTTATCTGACAATGCAGTACTAACTCTAGCTATCTGTGAAGCACACAGCTCAGTGGATGAAGGAAAAGGAGGGAAAGGCAGGGGACTAGAGAATGAAGTGGATACCAACCACCTCAATTCTGCTTACATTCCTTGCCCTCCATGGTCCTTTTTTCTCCAAGAAAAACACTCACCTCAGTGGAAGGTTATAATGAAGGCTGCAGATCTCTCTATCTCAGGAAAGGGACACCTTCCACCCATCCATCCATTCATTCTATATTGCTTATCATACCATCTCCTCGTGGCATGTATTTTATAAATCTAAAATACAATAAAATATATAATGCACTCATATACGTAAATACAACTTTTTGATAGAGAAGAATATGTCAAATTATAAGCCTCTGACAAAAGAATAGCAAAAAGCACTGCCAGAATTATTTCCAGAAGGAAGAAAGTCCTTTTCTATCTCTTAAATTCCTCTGACTACCCTGATCTCAGGGCTGATGCTCCAAAGGCATCAGATTTCTATGGGATACTGATAGTTCTCACTTGAAATCAGCCTCCCCTCCTTAGTCCTGCTGCAGTGTATTAGAACCCATGTTGGACATTGTATCATGAGGAAGCTGAGCATAACGCTGGCTCTAAATCCCATTATTGGGTAAGCAAGAGGCAGAGAAGGATGGTGTGAATGAGTGATACCATGAGCAACTGACACCAGCACTCTGATCTTGTCAAAAGTGGTAGGAAGAAGAGCAAGCGAATAGTGCTAGCCAAATTGATGATACCAGCATTCAGCCTTTCTGAACCTACTGGTTATTAGCAGATACCTAGTCATGCCAACCTCTGAAACCAATTCTGTCTGCCTGCCTTCTTCTGCAATATCATTCTAAAGAATAAGGGCATTTAGTGTTCCCTTTTAAATTGAGAGAGAGAGAGAGAGAAATACACACAGCAATGTGTGGGATACCAAACTTTAAAGAGGAATGTTTGAAGAATATCCTTCCCTGGAACAAGTACAGACTCAAAGGCTTATTTAAATGCTAATGATTGTGCAGTGTGTTTGTATTTAGTGTAATTAGGTAGGTAGGTAGGTAGGTAGGTAGGTAGGTAGGTAGGTGGGTAGGTGGATGATAGATAGATAGATAGATAGATAGATAGATAGATAGATAGATGATAGAAACTTTATTACTGCCAGAAGCCAGCAAAACAGACAAACATACAGAGAAATACAAAAACAAACAAGGTTTATATGTCAGGGAGATAGCTGGTGGAGAAGGAGGGGGCCCTCTCCAGGGAGACAAACGCATGCGCAGTATGGAGTCTCTTTGGTTCCCTCCTAAGATAGTCAAGAAAGCACCACCTTAGTTTAATGGACTTTTTCCCTTAGCGTTTGCTAATTCATTTCAGTTTAGCTGGATTCTGTCTAGCAGAGTAGAACAATAAACACTAGAGCTTCTACACTTTGTCTCAGCGTGGTTCTTCACTCTCAGTCAGGACATTATATGAGTGATTTTTAGGAAGTGACTTCTATTGCATTCTCTAAGCTAAATAGCAAAATGTAAAGAACATGTAAATAAACTTTATTAGATTGAAGGCTCTGGTTTAACTTAACTTCCCTTACCCTGTCACCATTACATGGTATTAAAGCTTCATTCTGTGTTTTATCTCCCCTCCTGTTGGAGTTAATACAAAACCAAACAGGATTATATGAGTGATCTTTAGGAATGCCTTCTGTTGCATATTTGAAGCTAAGTAGCAAAATTTAGTGACATTATAGGTGACCTGAAAGTTTTTGTCAGCTAATAGGAAAGCTACAATCATCTGACTGCCCTGGAATTGTTGCTCAAAAAGAAATAATTAAATTTTGGCATAAATCCAAATAAAAACTACAGTGTAATCGCACTTGTGTGATAGTTTCTACTTCCTCCATGTCACAAAGGCAGAGGTGGCAAGCTAGAAGAATATTGTAGCATCTTCCTTGCAATAGTGTTGTCCACAAATTGAACCTTTGGATTCGTTACCTGGCACGAAGGACCAGAAATCACACCGAGTCGGAGGATTGAGTTTATTGTAGATAAATACATGTTTATTGTAGATCTACACTAAAGGTGGTCTCCCACAGAAAGGGGTGAGAGCCCAGAACAAAGGCAATCAAGATATTTTATGGATTCTGGAAGTTATTATCACAAATGCCATCTAATAATTAAAGCTTCTAATTGGCTAATTTCCTAGCATCTGTGCAAAAGCCCTTTCATGTATACATTTCTAATACTGTGGAGCTGTCCACATGCTGATCATCCCATTCCGCCCCTCGGACCACAAGCCCATCTCCGCCCCAGGCTCATTTCCATCCTAAACTCCACCATGGGGGTGTAGCTTTTACTATGGTAATGAAGACAGTTCACTCTTGGGCAGATCAACACGGGTGCCTAACAAGTTTGGTATGTTTGGCTAATTAAGGTCAAAGCTTTCTCAGCTAGTGTGCAATTAAGCCCGGCTGACTGAAGCCTCCTTTAATCTTTATCTTGTCCTTCTTTGCAACATTTACAGCTGCATTCAGACTCCCTTTATTCATCTGAAACGTTCTCACACTCACATCTATATAGGTTAACATTCTCATTCCTAATTGGGCTCAACAATAGCACAGAGGAAAGGGTGTTGAAATGTGCTCTTGTTAAAGCCCAGTGATACTTAAGGTAGACCAGTATACAAAGATAAGACACCATGACTGTTCCATCAAATAAGGTTGGGTCCTGCAAAAGATGGGCAGATGAGCCAGGTTAAACTGTAATCCTAAATCCAGGAGGCCCTGTGTAATCAATTCCTTTGCCTGGTCCCTGTTTAATACATAAATTGGTGGGGAGTAGGTCACACAATGTTATTTTCTGGTTTCTTCCAGTTGGAATGAAAGTTATCACTCAGAATGAGGTGGGCCAAACCTGATACAATCCAATTAAGTTTATGCTAGTGATTAATTGCTGCTCTAGTTTCTACTCTGACAAGACCAGCCTCTACCCTAGCACTAGCAACCCATTTAGGTGTGCCAAAAATAGCCCTAAAAACCTAGGTCTGTTGTCCCAAGTGGCCTAAAGTTGTTATATGGGCCAAGCAGAAGTTGTCCCAGAGCCTTTGCCTGAAGAGCCTAATAGCACCAAGGAGAAAACTATTTCCTTGTGTATGATGGAATGGCAAAATGGCTAAAAAATTCCTTTCTGCAAGATTGGCACCGTAATTCATGTGGGTGGTCCTCGCATTAGTAGCATGGTGTGAACAGACTAATCAGACAAAAGTGATTACAGCACAGAATAATGTGCTCAGTTATTAGGTGGGTTTCTATCACCAAGTAATCAGTCTTTACCTCTTGTAGCCTGCACTGTTTTTCCCCCCCTGTTTTTGTATTATATGCATTATTCTTATTTATCCAGTCAGTAGAGAAGTTTTCAAGGCAGCAAAGATGCTTCTTAACCTTCTTAACCTTTATTATCCCCAAATATGTTAATGTAATCCTGTACAAGCCATTGTCTCCAGAGCCCTACCATAGTACTCATCTGTGAACACACTCAAGCCTAAGGCTCACGAGTTGCTTTTTCAGTGTAAGTCCTCATTGCAAATAAGGGGAAAATAACTGACTGAAGAGAAGAAAAGAATTTGCCCTTTTCAAATGGTCTTCTTGGCCTCTGTAGACTTGAAATTCCAAAGAAAAGAGAATGTGAAACTTGTTATCTGACAATCAAGCAACAGCTCTTTCTAATGCTTTTGAAGCTGAAGCTGAGTTTTGTATGTCTCATTTGTACCCTATTTGTTAAGTGATACATGTTTTCCTGGCTTTAAAAACTGGGACATACTTAATTCAGAGTTCAGTAGTAGTATTCCCTTTAAATTGATTCAAAATGTAAACCCCCTTTTACAACTCAGGCATTCAGTCAAATCAAATTCTGCCTGGTTTTACAATCAGGAGCAAGCATGTGAATTTCCCATTAGTGAGTGTTTCTAGTGAGTGTTTCATTGATCCCCCTAAAACCTTGGAGAGCTACACAAATGTTAGTGGTGATGGACTAGGATGCACATATGCATTTATATAGATTTTCATAAACGTATATCCATTCATTAACCCACATAGACACAATTCACATTCTCTTTTTCTAACCCTAACCTGAATCATCTGCTTGGTAGGATATACAGTTAAATCATGCATTGTTAAAACACTAGAGCCCAAATGCTTTAGCAATTTCAGAAGCACCTGAAATACTTTGATGTTTAAGAGGTGCTACTGTATATTTGAAGTAAAACCAACAATTCAATTAAAAATATGATGCAAGGAATAAGGAACTAAAAGATACAGCTTTCGAAAAATCAATGGGCCCAAATTTTAAGAAATGTTAAATGCATGACTTATGATCTAGGAATGAAGGCAATTCATCGGAAAAAAATTGCTCCCTGTCTATGGCACTCCACAAAGAATGTTTAAAAACATATTTTTTGTGTGTTTGCACTGTAAGAAATTAAGTGGCTCTCTGACTCATATGAGCTGGATGTGTTCTGTTATAGCAATTTTTTGGTTTTAATTAACATATATGCTAACATAACCTGGGGAAACACATAGTACTTAAAAGTGTAAATGTGAGACTGAATTACACTCTGGCTTGGGTTCACCTAAGATAATTATTCTATGTAGGTAGAAAGAAAACAGAAGTGCTGATGTCAAAGGGTGTTGTTATGTTGCAAAAATGTGAAGATACAGCACTGTTTCTATATGACCTAAATTAAATATATATAATATATTTATTATAAAATAAATATATATATATAACCCCTTCATGGATCACTGCCTTGTCGTGGCGAAGGGGCTTGCGTAACTCAATGAAGTCAGGTCAAGAAGAACAGGTCATGACAGAGAGTTTCTGACAAAACGTGGTCCAAATGTGGAGGAGGGAATGGCAAACCACTCCAGTATCCTTGCCAAGAAAACCCATGGACAGTATCAAAAGGCTAAAAGATATGATGCCGGAAGATGAGCCCCTCAGGTCGGAAGGTGTCCAAAATGCTACTGGGGAAGAGCGGAGGGCAATTCCGAGTAACTCCAGAAAGAGTGAAACGGCTGGGCCAAAGCCGAAAGGACGCTCAGTTGTGGATGTGTCTGGAAGTGGAAGGAAAGTCCGATGCTGTAAAGAACAATATTGCATAGGAACCTGGAATGTAAGATCTATGAATCAAGGTAAGCTGGATGTGGTCAAACATGAGATGACAAGATTGAACATCGACATATTGGGAATCAGCGAACTAAAATGGACAGGAATGGGCAAAATTAATTCAGGAGACCATTATATATACTACTGTGGGCAAGAATCCCTTAGAAGAAATGGAGTAGCTCTCATAGTCAATAAAAGAGTGGGAAAGGCAGTACTGGGGTACAACCTCAAAAACGACAGAATGCTTTCAGTTCGAATCCAAGGCAAACCATTCAACATCACAGTGATCCAAGTCTATGCCCCAACCACTGATGCCGAAGAAGCTGAAGGTGACCGGTTCTATGAAGACCTACAACACCTTCTAGAACTAACACCAAAAAAAGATGTCCTTTTCATCATAGGGGACTGGAATGCTAAAGTAGGAAGTCAAAAAATAACCGGAATAACAGGCAAGTTCGGCCTCGGAGTACAAAATGAAGCAGGGCAAAGGCTAATAGAGTTTTGTCAAGAGAACACACTGGTCATAGCAAACACTCTTTTCCAACAACACAAGAGACGACTCTACACATGGACATCACCAGATGGTCAATACCGAAATCAGATTGATTATATACTTTGCAGCCAAAGATGGAGAAGCTCTATACAATCAGCAAAAACAAGACCTGGAGCTGACTGTGGCTCAGATCATGAGCTTCTTATCGCAAAATTTAGGCTTAAATTGAAGAACGTAGAGAAAACCACTAGACCAATCAGGTATGACCTAAATCATATCCCTTATGAATATACAGTTGAGGTTAGGAATAGATTTAAAGGATTAGATCTGGTAGACAGAGTGCCTGAAGAACTATGGATGGAGGTTCGTAACATTGTACAGGAGACAGCAACTAAAACCATCCCAAAGAAAAAGAAATGCAAGAAAGCAAAGTGGCTGACTGATGAGGCTTTACAAATTGCTGAGGAAAGAAGGGAAGCAAAAGGCAAGGGAGAAAGGGAAAGATATAAACAACTGAATGCAGAATTCCAGAGAATAGCAAGGAGAGATAAGAAGGCCTTCTTAAATGAACAGTGCAAAGAAATCGAGGAAAACAATAGAATGGGGAAGACTAGAGATCTCTTCAAGAAAATCGTAGATATCAAGGGAACGTTTTGTGCAAAGATGGGCATGATAAAGGACAAAAAAGGCAGGGACCTAACAGAAGCAGAAGAGATTAAGAAGAGGTGGCAAGAATACACAGAAGAACTATACAAGAAAGATCTTAATATCCCTGATAAATACGATGGTGTGGTCACTGACCTTGAGCCGGACATCCTAGAGAGTGAAGTCAAGTGGGCCTTAGGAAGCATTACTAACAACAAAGCTAGTGGAGAAGACAGTATCCCAGCTGAGCTATTTAAAATCCTAAAAGATGATGCTGTTAAAGTGCTGCACTCAATATGCCAACAAATTTGGAAAACTCAAGAGTGGCCACAGGATTGGAAAAGGTCAGTTTACGTTCCAATTCCAAAGAAAGGCAATGCCAAAGAATGCTCAAACTACCGTACAATTGCGCTCATTTCACATGCTAGCAAGGTTATGCTCAAAATCCTACAAGCTAGGCTTCAGCAGTATGTGAACCGAGAACTACCAGAAGTGGAAGCTGGGCTTCGAAGAGGCAGAGGAACTAGAGATCAGATTGCCAACATTCGCTGGATCATGGAAAAAGCAAGAGAGTTCCAGAAAAACATCTACTTCTGCTTCATTGACTACGCTAAAGCCTTTGATTGTGTTATGTCTATGAAGGTTCTCAGTCATCCAGGTGGAACAGTCTGTGGCTTGAATCATGTCAACTGGATTTCTATTTTCTTAGTGGAAACGTTTCACTCCTTATCCAAGGAGCTTCTTCAGTCTGAGTAAAGTTAGTAAGGGAATCCTTAAATATGTTTCTAGGCTGGCTGTGTGACCTTGCACCTGGGGCTAGGTCATGGTTATTTTTGAGATGTTTGTTTCTAAGTCCCTTTATCATCTAAAGGAGGATCGTTAAGATTACCCTGCTGCTGTTGAGCTTGTGAAATGGTCTTAATCTTCCTAGGCACAGAAGACAAAGCAGGAAGGAAGATAGGGGAAAGGTTATGCCTGAGGCCCCCACCTCTATTCAAGGAAGGATTTTCCAAGTTGGCATGAATGGATTCCTTGACCCCTCTCTCAAACCACCTATCTTCTCTGTCTAAAATGTGAACATTAATGTCCTCAAATGAGTGTCCTTTTTCCTTTAGATGAAGATAAACTGCTGACTCTGGTCCTGTGGTGTTACTTCTCCTGTGTTGGGCCATCCTCCTGTACAAAGGTTGTTTGGTTTCTCCAATGTAGAGTTCAGAGCACTCCTCACTGCACTGGATTGCATACACTACATTGCTTTCCTTGTGTTTTGGAGTTTGATCTTTGGGGTGTACAAGCCTCTGTCTCAGTGTGTTGGTGGGTTTGAAATATACAGGTATGTGGTGTTTGCCAAATATCCGTTTTATCTTTTCAGACACGCCAGCCATGTAAGGAATGATTATGTGGATTGTGTGGATCACAACAAACTGGCAAAGTCTTAAAGAGATGGGAGTACCAGACCACCTTACCTGTCTCCTGAGAAACCTGTATGCGGGTCAAGAAGCAACAATTAGAACCGGACATGGAACAACCGACTGGTTCAAAATTGGGAAAGGAGTACGACAAGGCTGTATATTATCACCCTGCTTATTTAACTTATATGCAGAGTACATCATGAGAAATGCCGGGCTGGATGAATCACAAGCCGGAGTTAAGATTGCCGGGAGAAATATCAACAACCTCAGATATGCAGACGATACCACCCTAATGGCAGAAAGTGAAGAGGAACTAAAGAGCCTCTTGATGAGGGTGAAAGAGGAGAGTGCAAAAGCTGGCTTGAAACTCAACATTAAAAAAACTCAGATCATGGCATCTGGTCCCATCACTTCCTGGCAAATAGAAGGGGAGGAAATGGAAGCAGTGACAGATTTTATTTTCTTGGGCTCCAAGATCACCGCAGACGGTGACTGCAGCCATGAAATTAAAAGACGCTTGCTCCTTGGGAGGAAAGCTATGGCAAACCTAGACAGCATATTAAAAAGCAGAGACATCACCTTGCCGACAAAGGTCCGTATAGTTAAAGCTATGGTTTTTCCAGTAGTAATGTATGGCTGTGAGAGTTGGACCATAAGGAAGGCTGAGCGCCGAAGAATTGATGCTTTCGAACTGTGGTGCTGGAGAAGACTCTTGAGAGTCCCTTGGACTGCAAGGAGGTCAAACCAGTCAATCCTAAAGGAAATCAACCCTGACTGTTCATTGGAAGGACAGATGCTGAAGCTGAAGCTCAAATACTTTGGCCACCTAATGCGAAGAGAGGAGTCACTGGAAAAGACCCTGATGCTGGGAAAGACTGAAGGCAAAAGGAGAAGGGGATGGCAGAGGATGAGATGGTTAGATAGCATCACCGATGTAATGAACATGAATTTGAGTAAACTCCGAGAGACAGTGGAGGACAGGAAGGCCTGGCGTGCTATGGTCCATGAGGTCACGAAGAGTCGGACACGACTAAACGACTGAACAACAACAAAATATATATAAAAAAATTCTCTTCTCACCCCTAGGGGTGGTATGTATCTTCTTCAACCTTGGGTCCTCTACCAGAGGCCTGGGAGTTCTGTGCAGTATTTTAGCTGTTCCTAGTATTGCACTCTTCTGGAAAGAGAGTTCTGATGTTGCTCCTGGGATCTCTTGGAGCCACTCTCCCAACTTAGGAGTCACAGCCCTGAGAGCTCCTACCACCACTGGGACCACTTTGGCCTTCACTTTCCACATCCTCTCTAGTTCCTCCTTCAGGTGCTGGTACTTCTCCAGCTTCTCATACTCCTTCTTCCTGATGTTGCTGTCACTTGGTACCACTACATCTATCACCATCGCTGTCTTCTGGTCCTTGTCTACTCCCACGACGTCTGGTTGATTGGCCAGTACCTGCCTGTCTGTCTGGATCTGGAAGTCCCACAGGATCTTAGCCCTCTCATTCTCAACGACCTTCTGTGGAATCTCCCATCTGCACTTTGGAGGGTCTAGCCCATACGCTGTGCAGATGTTCCTGTACACAATGCCAGCTACTTGGTTGTGCCGTTCAGTGTATGCTGTTCCTGCCTGCATCTTACACCCTGCCACTATGTGTTGGACTGTCTCTGAGGCCTCTCTGCACAGTCTGTACCTTGAGTCCTGTCTAGTGTGGTAGACCCCTGCTTCTATGGATCGGGTGCTTAGTGCCTGTTCTTGTGCTGCTATGACCAGTGCCTCAGTGCTGTCTTTTAGTCCAGCCCTTTCCAGCCACTGGTAGGATTTCCCAATGTCAGCCACCTCAGCTATCTGTCAATGGTACATCCCATGCAGGGTCTTGTCTTGCCATGGCACTTCCTCTGCTTGATCTTTCTTCCATGTCTGCTGCTGCTTCAGGCATTCTCTCAGTAGCTCATCTTTAGGTGCCATCTTACTGATGTACTCCTGGATGCTCTGGATCTCATCCAGGACAGTGGCTTTGACACTCACCAGACCCCGCCTGCCCTCTTTCCACCTGGTTTACAGCCTCTGGGTGTTGGACTTGGGGTGAAAGCCTCCGTACATTGTGAGGAGCTTCCGGGTCTTCACATCAGCAGCCTCCATGTCCTCCTTTGGCCAGCTAACTATACCAGCAGGGTATCTGATGACTGGCAGGGCATACAGGTTAATGGCATGGATCTTGTTCTTCCCATTGAGCTGGCTCTTCAGGACCTGTCTTATCCTTTGGTGGTACTTGGATGTTGCTGTCTTTCTTGCCGCCTCATTGTGGTTCCCATGTGACTGTGGGATAACAAGGTACTTGTAGCTGGTCTGTATGTCTGCTATGTGGCCTGCTGGTAGTTCCACCCCATCAGTCTTAACTACCTTCCCTCTCTTTACTACCATCCGGCCACACTTCTCTAGTTTGAATGACATCCCAATGTCCTCACTGTAGATCCATGTCAAATGGATCCGTGAGTCAATGTCTTGTTCACTGGTAGAGGACCCAAGGTTGAAGAAGACACATACCACCCCTAGGGGTGAGAAGATAATTTTTTTATATATATATTTAATTTAGGTCATATAGAAACAGTGCTGTATCTTCACATTTTTGCAACATAATAACACCCTTTGACATCAGCACTTCTGTTTTCTTTCTACCTACATAGAATAATTATCTTAGGTGAACCCAAGCCAGAGTGTAATTCAGTCTCACATTTACACTTTTAAGTACTATGTGTTTCCCCAGGTTATGTTAGCATATATGTTAATTAAAACCAAAAAATTGCTATAACAGAACAGATCCAGCTCATATGAGTCAGAGAGCCACTTAATTTCTTACAGTGCAAACACAAAAATATGTTTTTAAACATTCTTTGTGGAGTGCCATAGACAGGGAGCAATTTTTTTCTGATGAATTGCCTTCATTCCTAGATCATAAGTCATGCATTTAACATTTCTTACAATTTGGGCCCATTGATTTTTCGAAAGCTATATCTTTTAGTTCCTTATTCCTTGCATCATATTTTTAATTGAATTGTTGGTTTTACTTCAAATATACAGTAGCACCTCTTAAACATCAAAGTATTTCAGGTGCATCCGAAATTGCTTGGTGTCATCCATGTAGAGGAGGTGGCTGATGGTAGTTCCACTCTTGAACTTGTATCTGTATCCAGTTCTTGTGATAAACTGGCTGAGGGGGTTCAAGCCCATGCAGAACAGCAGTGGGGACAGTGCATCACCTTGGTATATGCCACACTTGACGGCCACTTGTGTGAGCTGACTTGAGTTGACTTCCAGTGTTGTCTTCCACAGTCCCATTGAGTTCTTGAGGAAGGTCCTTAGTGTCTTCTTGACTTTGTATAGCATTCATTTGTATTAATTCATTCATTCATTTGTATAGCGATCGCTCGTAGCCGAGTAAGATTGTCTTCCAAAGGTAAAATTTTAACAGTGGATCCGTAAGTGGCTATAAAGGCCAATTCTGGATCCGCACAACCTCCCACAATGAGGGCATAGGTTTCCGGGTGGGAGACGGTCATGATGAGGGTTTGCCTGACGTGCCTTCCTTTTAGCTCTTTTCTCCTTTTCGCCCTGTACTCGTGCTTCTTCAAAGTCCATAGCACCATTAATAAAGGATGACCTCCAATTGAAACGCTCATGAGTTAGGGCTTCCCAGTTCTCAATGCTGATACCAGATTTTTTTAAATTAGCTTTGAGAGTATCTTTGAATCTCTTTTGCTGTCCACCAATATTCCGTTTTCCATTCTTAAGTTGGGAGTAAAGTAGCTGCTTTGGAAGACGATGGTCAGGCATTCGAACAACATGGCCGGTCCAGCGAAGTTGATGTTGGATGATCATTGTTTCAATGCTGGTGGTTTTCGCTTCTTCTAATACGCTAACATTAGTCTGCCTATCTTCCCAAGTAATCTGCAGAATTTTTCGGAGGCAGCGTTGATGGAATCTTTCAAGAAGTTGGAGGTGGCGTTTGTAGAGGGTCCATGTTTCACAGGCGTACAGAAGGGTTGGTAGTACAATGTCTTTGTAAACAAGCATTTTGGTCTCCCTGCGAATGTCCCGATCCTCAAACACTCTACGCTTCATTCGGGAGAAAGCTACACTCGCAGAGCTCAGGCGATGCTGAATTTCAGCGTCGATGTCGGCTTTTGTAGATAGATGGCTGCCGAGATAAGAAAAGTGGTCGACATTTTCTAGTGACACACCTTTAAGCTGGATTGATGGTGCTGCGGAGGGATTGGTTCGAACTTGCTGGTAAAGCACTTTGGTTTTTTTAATGTTAATCGAGAGGCCGAGCTTTTCATATGCTTCTGCAAAGATGTTTAGGATAGTTTGAAGATCTTCTTCGGAGTGTGCACAGACTACGTTATCATCAGCATATTGAAGTTCTATAACAGAAGTTGCAGTTACCTTATTTTTTGCTTTCAGCCTACTAAGATTAAAAAGCTTTCCATCTGTTCAATATATAATTTCTACACCAGTAGGAAGTTTCTCTTCAACAAGGTGTATAATCATAGCGATGAAGATAGCAAATAAGGTTGGAGCAATAACACATGCCTGTTTAACGCCGGATTCCACTTTAAATGGATCGCTTTGAGAGCCATTGTTATTCAGGATTGTTGCCATCATGTCGTCATGGAGTAGCCGCAAGATGTTCACAAATTTATCAGGGCATCCGATTTTCAGAAGGATGGTCCAGAGAGCAGTACGATTTACAGTATCAAAAGCTTTAGTCAGATCAATAAACGCCATGTACAAAGCCGCCTTTTGCTCCTTGCATTTTTCTTGAAGCTGTCGTGCAGTGAAGATCATATCCACTGTTCCCCTGGAAGGGCGGAAGCCATTTTGCATTTCAGGGAGGATGTCTTCTGATACAGATAGGAGACGTTTTGCGATTATCTTTGCCAGGATTTTGCCTGCTGTGGCTAGAAGGGAGATGCCTCGATAGTTTCCACAGTCTGTTCTATCACCCTTTTTAAAGAGAGTGATAATTATGGCATCCCTAAAGTCTGCTGGAATCTCCTCCCTCATCCAGATTTTTTCGATGAGCTTATGAAGTTGTTGTGTAAGTTCAGGCCCGCCTTCTTTAAAGACTTCAGCAGGAATCCCATCAGGTCCACTAGCTTTATTATTTTTCATTTGTTTAGTGGCTTTACTGACTTCCTCCAAACTAGGGGGTACTGCAAGCTCATTTCTTATTTGTTTTTGCGGGATTTGCAAGAAGACTTCATCAGCCACAGTAGAGTGACAATTAAGGAGATTGTAGTAATGCTCTTTCCAGCGCAGTGCAATAGACTCTTTGTCCTTTAGAAGTTTAGCACCATCTACTGAGCGTAAGGGATTTGTACCATGGTTTGTTGGTCCATAGATGGCCTTTATGGCATTAAAAAAGCCCCGTGCATCATGAGCATCTGCAAAATGTTGGGTTTCTTGGGCTTTTTTAATCCACCATATGTTCTTAAGTTCTCTAGTTCTTCTTTGGACTTCTGCCTTTGCACTGGCGTAGATTTTTTTCTTAACGGCACAGTTAATGTCTTTTTGCCATATCCGGAAGGCTTTCCTTTTCTTGTCAATAATATGTTCAATCTCGCTATCGTTCTCATCAAACCAGTCCTGATGTCTCTTAGTTTGGTATCCGATAGTTTGTTCACAGGCTGAAATAATAGAAGTCTTCAATTTAACCCAGTGTTCCTCAACATTTTCAGGAAGTTCCATAGGCAGATGTTCCTTGAGAGTTGATTGAAAGCAAGCTTGTTTAATAGAATCTTGAAGGGCCAGTGTATTCATTTTACGCCTTGGTTTTCTTCCTTGGAGCCTACGATGAGGGACAATCTTTATGGCCATCGTGGATCGAATTAATCGATGGTCTGTCCAGCAGTCATCGGCGCTCGTCATGGCTCTGGTGAGAAGTACATCACGGCGATCTCTAGCACGGACAATTACATAGTCTAAAAGATGCCAGTGCTTCGACCGTGGGTGCTTCCAAGATGTTTTAAATTTATTTTTCTGGCGAAAGAGTGTGTTAGTAATGACAAGGTTATGCTCTGCACATTTAGTCAGAAGTAAGATTCCATTCATGTTGCTGTTGTCAACTCCTTCTTTCCCAATGATCCCTGGCCACAAATCAAAGTCACGTCCAACTCTTGCATTGAAATCGCCCAGGAGGATAATTTTATCCTCCTTTGGTATCTCTGATAAGATGGTGTCCAGCTGGGTATAAAATTTTTCCTTGATATCCTCATCTGCATCTAGTGTTGGTGCGTAAGCACTTAGGATAGTTGCCTGTTGGTTTTTGGCGAGTTTTATTCGGAGAGTTGAGAGTCGTTCGTTAATCCCAGTGGGAACTTCTGACAAGAGCTTCACAAGGTCGTTTTTGATAGCAAAGCCTACCCCATGTATTTGTCGTTCTTGTTCAGGCAGTCCTTTCCAAAAGAAGGTATAACCTCCTTTTTCTTCCTTCAACTGTCCTTCTCCTGCTCTTCGAGTTTCTTGGAGTGCTGCTATATCAATATTAAAACGTCTCAGCTCCCTTGCAATAATGGCAGTCCTACGTTCAGGTCGTTCACTATCCATATTGTCTTGCAGTGTCCGTATATTCCATGTTCCAAAATTCATGTGTTTTTTACGACCGCTAGATGGTGACCCCACTGGTCGCGGTAATCCAGTCAGGGAGAAAATGAGGCAGACTATGTTTAGGGCACCTTTTCTAGCCCCCTCCCCATATGGGGTGAGCAGAGTGGATCCTAAATAGGGCTGCTCAGTCGTGGATACAGCTGCCAAACTACTCAACTGCCTCGATCCTTGAGTCAGGGCGACTGAATCCGTATCCACCGCCCATGTGCTGATCCATGACTAGGAGCTTCCGGATTTCACAGTCCTGCCACCGTTGCCATTCGTCAATCGCCATGGGACTTTTGGTTGTTTTGGGTTTGGTGTGGTTGGAAGACGCCTGTGCGTGAATTTGTTTTATGTGTGGAGATCGGTGCACAACGATCAGCACACAACCTTCACAGAAAAAGGCTCTAATCCAATGGCATGGATACCATGACGATTGGTGACCTTTTGTCTGCTGCAGCCTTCATCCGCCTTCACAGCCGTTGTAACAATACACTTTGTTATCTTCCGCCTGTTCTGCCGTTGAGGACTTTCTTGGATCGTTCTTTGTCTGGTTCCTCCCCCTGGACCTTACCGCCATGGGTGACCCTACCAGGAGTACATGACTCCCGACGGCTTCGCTCACAGGGTTCATTGAGAACACACAAGCCCACTCACCACAACAAGGTGACGATCCAGCGAGTGAGACTTTGTATAGCACCAGGCATTCACAGATCCATGTGTATGGCATTGAGTCATAGGCTTTCCTGTATTCAATCCAGGCTGTGCTCAGATTGGTCTGTCTAGACCAGAGCTTTCCAAACTGTGTCGGGACATGTTAGTGTGTTGGCTGCAGTGTCTGGGTGTGTCGCGGCTGCTGCTGCCTCCGAGCCCTGCCAGGATTCCACACAGGTCCTAGTCCCTGCCTTCTGCCTTGCTGCCTCCAAACCTTCTGTGGTTCCGCGCAGGTCCTAGTGCCTGCCTTGTGCCCTGCTGCCTCCAAACCTGCTGTGATTCCGCGCAGGTCCTAGTGCCTGCCTTGTGCCCTGCTGCGTCCAAGCCTGCTGTGATTCTGCGCAGGTCCTAGTGCCTGCCTTGTGCCCTGCTGCCTCCTATGGTCCTGCAGCTTGGCGGCTATGATGCCTGATAGGACTTTACATGTTGTGGGGAGTCAGGTTATTGGCTGGTAGTTGGACGGTGCTGTTCCCTTGTGGGGGTCTTTCATGATCAGCACTGTCCTACCTTGTGTTAGCCAGTCTGGGTGGGAGCCTGCTGCTAGCAGCTGGTTCATCTGTGCTGCTAGGCGTTCATGCACTGCTGTTAGTTTCTTTAGCCAGTAGGTGTGGATCATGTCTGGCCATGTGCTGTCCAGCACTTCATGTTCTTGACATGCTGTTGGATATCTGCTACTGTGATGGTGACTGGTTCCTGCTTACTTACTTACTTATTGCTACTGTGATGGTGACTGTTACCTACCCACCAAAGTGGTACCTATTAATCTACTTGCATTTGCATGCTTTCAAATTGCTAGGTTGGCAAGAGCTGGGGCTAGTTAGTGCGGGAGCTCACTCCGTCACGCGGGGCTAGGGATTCGAACCTCCAAACTTGCGATCTTCTGATCGACAAGCCTGGCGTCTTACCCGCTGAGCCATCACGTCCCCTATATATACTCTGTGTGTGTGTGTGTGTATGTGTGTTTGTGTATACCAGAGCTTTCCAAACTGTGTGTCGCGACACAAAAGTGTGTCGCCACACACAGCGTGGTGTGTCACCACACCACCCGGAAGCGGCGGCGTGTGCGTGCATGGCGGCGGCAGCAGCGTGGTATCAGTGTTTCCGCGTTTTAGCGGAGGCTGCCGCCGTCGCCGTGCACGCGCGCTCCGCCGCACGCCCTCACGCCGCCACCGTGTACGTGCGCGCCGCCGCACGCCCCCCCACGCCGCTGCCGCCACCGCTGGTGTGTCACCAGCGGCGGCACTTTGGAAAGCCCTGGTGTATACAATATATTATATATATATATATATATATTATATGTGTGTGTGTGTGTGTGTGTGCGCGCATGCTGGATATATATATATATATATATATATATATGAAGAAAATATATATCCAAAATTCCCTTCTCACCCCTATGGGTGGTATGTGTCTTCCTCAACTTTGGGTCCTCTTCCAGAGGCCTGGGAGTTTGGGGGTTCTGCGCAGTATCTTAGCTGTTCCTAGCACTGCTGTCCTGACTTCGAGTGAAGGAAAACACACTGAGACTTGAGTTGAAGCTCTAATGTTTATTGTCCTACTCTCCTAGACAGAATCCAGCTAAACTAAAATGAACTGGTAATGCTCAGAGAAAGGGTCCAAGAAATCAGGGCGGGGCCGCCTTTAGCCTCTTGGGAGGAAAGCAAAGTGATTCAGTCTACGCATGTGTTTCTCCCCCTGGAGGGAGCCCCCTCCTTCTCCGCCAATTATCTCCCTGACAACTGCACTCTTCTGGACAGAGAGCTCTGATGTTGCTCCTGGGATCTGTTGGAGCCACTCTCCCAGTTTAGGAGTCACAGCCCCGAGAGCTCCTACCACCACTGGGACCACTTTGGCCTTCACTTTCCACATCCTCTCCAGTTCCTCCTTCAGGCCCTGGTACTTCTCCAGCTTCTCATACTCCTTCTTCCTGATGTTCCTGTCACTTGGCACCGCTACATCTATTACCACTGCTGTCTTCTGGTCCTTGTCTACAAGAATTGTGCATGACTTAAATGAGCTCATTGACAAAGGATAGTCAGAGAACAACTTTTATTTCCTATATGCATCCCATTACATGATTCCAGATGAGAGATGACAGCTGATGAAAGCTTTCTATCAGCCAGATTATAACAGATTCTGGATTATGCTTCTCTTATTTGTCTGTGGCACTTGATAATGGTCCAGGAGAGACAATGCACAGAAGGGCGTGAGGGGGTGGAAGTCTGGTAGGAGGCATCCAATCCAGCTTCCATGTGTAAAGCCTGTAAGATCCTGCACACAATGTACATTGGCTACACATGGAAGCAGATCCCACTCCCATCTCCCATGTGTGTAACAGCCTAGTGTTCCTCATGAAAAACTAAATAAGAAAAATATATATTTGCATTAAATAATTTCCATTTAAAATCAACTCAGGATCATTATGGGCTATTTAATCCATGTTTTAACCTTTTTTTGGTTCACATTCTTCTCCAATAAGTAGCTCAGCATCTGTTTGCTGATTTTTTAAAAAGGATTAGGGAGCTATAATTATAGCTATATATCAAACTATAAAAACAGATGCAATGTGATGAGAAGAATCACACATGTTTCCCAAGAGGGAAATGGAGTAGTGGTGCAGAGAACAGACTGGTCCTCTACATTGACAGCACTGTAGATACTTTTGATTACCATTCTTTGTCCATTACTACAATACAGTAGACTTGAAATAGTGAAATAGACTTTAATTAAGAATAGAGAAATCCTTTACTGATAGTTGAAGTCATTAGAAATTTTGTGGTTAAGTACAAGGACTAAACACATAGTTAGAGGATTTTGTGATGGCAAAGTGTTCAAGGAACACATGCTTTTGATTTCAGAAGGATATCTCTTTCCTTCCATCTTTCATTTTTGAATCATTTCTGAGGCTTCTAATGACTACAGTGATATAAGGTAGCTTTCTAAGAATAAATGTAATTACCAGGGAAGCCTGGATTACGGAAAACTGTCTGCTTTTTTTTTTAAACTCGCATGCTTCATATATCTTAATAGGAATATATTTCTGTGCAGTAACTATTTTTAAGTGTTTTACTGCCATTAGATTTTGCATCAACTGATTTAGGCAAACATTTTCCTCCTTAACTGCATCCTCTGCTTGTACAAGTAAATAACAAATTGCAATAAATGCATTTTAAACTTTAATTTCTGAGCCTGGGTTTGGCAGGATTCCCCTCATTTCTTAGCAGTAGAAAATGTATAAATGTCTACTGACAAGTATTCTCAGATAAGTTAAAATCTTTAAAAAATGTAGCCAAATGTGCTGTGAAACTTAGCAAAAACTATTATTGTTGTTGCTGTTATTTCCGCTTACGGGTAAAATCTTAAAGTAAGATGTCAGGTTGATGGACTGAAATAGGAAATGTTTCTGAGTGGTTGTTTTATAAGGTACC
This sequence comes from Charina bottae, assembly GCA_023362775.1. NCBI lineage: Eukaryota > Metazoa > Chordata > Lepidosauria > Squamata > Charinaidae > Charina > Charina bottae. Next base: position 976,044 of record JALMGJ010000021.1, on the reverse strand, counting down.
AAACAACCCCCACTACTGTAGGCCTTGCTATGCTCCAGCTTTTTGGGCTGAGATATAGTAATCTAGGTTGCATTCCCTACTCTCCATGCGACTTCTCTGAATAGCCAGCGTGGCTTCCATACCTTCCATGGAATCGATGTTTTGGCTACTATAGTAGCTTCCGGTATTTGCATAGCCATAATGTCACAGTTTAAAAGGGCAAAAATTTTCACTTGCAATTTAGGATATTTGAAAAAAGATCCTACAACTATCAGTGAAAAGTAACACTGGATATTATTCTCCTCACAGCTACTACCTAATACAGAAAAAATATTTAAACCATTACTATTCCACTTAAATATATGAAACAAGCCATATTAGACAGTTTAGGACTACTGGAGGGAAAACACTGTTCTGTAACCAGGAATTCTGGTTTTTTCCCAACCTTGCAAAAAAGCATGAAAGGTTTATTTTATTTATTTATTTATTTATTTGTCATATTTATTTACCACCCATCTCATGTACGACTCTGGGCGGTTTACAGACAATAAAATAGCATCACTAAAATAATACAGACAATAATAATAAATAATAAAATAATAAAATAAAATAAAATAAAATAAATAATACAGAAAATAATCACTAAAATAATACAGAATAAATATGAGTATAGATCTATATAAATATAAATATAACAATACAGAATATAAAATATAAAATTTAAAATTCAAGATGGTGGTAAAGATCTTCTCGTTGGCTCCATTAAAGAGCCAACCACCCCCATGAATGGCTATCCCCCCTCCCACCCCAAGCGAGGTGGCACGACCAGGTCTTCAACCCCTTCCGGAAGGCCGGGAGAGTGGGGGGCCTGCCTTACCTCCAGGGGTAGCTTATTCCGAAGGGTGGGTGCCACGGCAGAGAAGGCCCTCCTCCTGGACCCTGCCAATTAGTAATCCCTCATGGACAGGGTCTGTAACATGCCGTATCTGCCTGACCGGGTGGGACAGGTCAATATAACGGTTATCAAATTCAGAGAAATTCTGCCATTTGCTCAAACTCTTGTTTTCCTTTCAGTTTGTATCTCCATTCTACCTAATTGCACTCGGCCATTTTTTGCGTCAGGAGTCGAAGACAAGCACATATCAGTTGACAAGACTGGTGCTCAAAATCCAGATGGAATTACCCATCAAGTTGTGCAATGGGAGAGTTATTTCAGTTTTAGTTTTTTCTGATATGCAGGGGCAATAGGGAAAATTGCCCTGAGTCCCATTTATAGATGGGGATTAGTTTGTTTTGCTAATATAGGATAACTTTAAAAACACAGATTATTTTCTTTGTCAATAAAAAAAACCTTAAATGCTCAGAACTTTTTAAAGACATTAACCTAAGTTTTCATTTAAGCCAACTCCCTTTCTTCTCATTATATCCTATATAAGATAATTGCCCCCTTCCATTTTTTTTGGGGTCCATGGTCCTGTAAGCAGGAGCGAAGAAAGAAATATAAAATGTCAGAATAACTTGGAATTATCTATTTGATCATTCAAAATACTGACACATAATGTAGATGGGGCCTATCCAAGCGTGGACATGATCTTTATTGGGATATACAACAGCGAAGCTTTCAATTTCTGAAGCAGTCTTCATCATGTCAAGTGCTAATAAAAACCAGGGAGTGGATAGGAATCAGAAAAACAGAAATAGACCTGGTGTTTCTGCAGTTTAAATTCAATATGAAATGGAGATTTGCAGGCTTTTCATTTTGGGTCAAAGAAACGGATAGATCCTCAGTTCTAAAAATTGCATCTCAAGATCTGGTTCTTGTTGCAGGTGGAACACAAAGACCTCTGGCCTAGCAGAGGGTAGAAGAAAAGAGACACCTAGTGATCTATACATTAGCAATCTTGTTAACTTAAGTACTTTTTTGTGTAAAAAAGAAGGATATAAATTGAATAAATGAACAAATAAATACATAAAGAGTAAACTGTTACCCTTTTTAAAAACCATGCCTATATTGCCCTTGTTCTTCATAGAAGGGCAGTGGAAGTCCTGATATAGTATGGCACTGACTGCAAGAAGTCCTCAGCTCACACTTGCTCCAGGAGTTTACGGAGTGCCATTAGTGCCAGGTATTTATTATGTAACAAATTTAGTTTAAGAATTTCATTTGGATAATGTGTCTAATACTCATTCTTTAGGAAGTTTTTTTTAGTGTCCAATGGAATTTGCCATCTTGTAATTTAAATCCATTATTCATTGTCCTGCACTCTGGAACAAGACAGAATACATCTTGATCTTGTTTTACATAACATACTTTCAGATATTTAAGGAATGCTATAATATCCCCCTTCATGGATTGTTATCTTGTAGTGTAAAGGGGCCTACACACCCCAATGAGACTACAAGCTAGACTGTTGAGAGTGTACATTCCCACAAGGGTCACCCAGCACCGACAGGTCATAGATGAGGGGTCAGACTAAATGTAATCCACTGCAGAAGAAAACAGCAATCCACTCCAGTATTCCATGAAGAAAACCAAATGGACACTCACAACAAGGCAGTGTCAACAGGATACATGATAAGAATATCCAGTGAGCTGCTGTGGGAGTGGAGAAAGCAAATACAAGTAAGCACTGGTTTGATGTTCTGCTTGTTTTCCCCCAATAATAGGTAAAAGGGTAAACAAAGCTTTGGTCCCTGCCCCCTAAAATTTGCAAGTCACACTTGCATAACATGATTAATGGATTAACAGCTATCAACCTGCAGCATTTATTTTCTGGTTCCTAAAGGCCATGAAGAGAGACAGAGAGGAGTTCTTCTGGTATATTGTTGGTATTAATACGATCTTGTATGGATGGCCCAAGCCTAGCATTTAAATCACCTATTATAATTGCCTTAGGAATTTTCAGGATTATCTCAGTCAGGATTTGTTCTAAATTCACCCATATATCAGAAGGGTAATAAGTAGGTATTTGGGGTAGGAACCCTCAGCTCTGCATGTTTCCCACCCCCTCCCAGCCTATCACAAATGCACCCACCTGTGTTTTGAAGCTCCACTTCAAAAATGGCTGCTTTCCATCCTAAGCCATCTTAAGTCCTTCCAAGAAGATGGTCTGCAATACTTGCTTCTAAACTAGTGACATCCCCAGCTTTGAATAGCTACAACACTTGGTCCTGCCCTCCAGCAGCTGGCCACTGCCCAGTGCAGCCATTTTGTCTTGGGCTGCTGGCCCGCTATATTCTCTGATGGTCAGCAACTGTCATTTTTTTCCATTATCCTGTAGTTGATGTAGTTGATCCAATAATTCATTTTTTATTTATTTTATTTTCTATCACATTGTAGTTTGGAGTGGAATTTTTAAAGTCAGCTTCAGGGATAGCTGGGAGACAAGCAATTTAGGCTGTGGGGTGGAATCCCCCTTACTTTCTAGTTCCTTTATCATCCTCACTGACCTTCTCTGGACCTGTCATAATTTCTCTGAAACTTTCTTATATTGCATTGCCCAGAACTGGGCCCGGTATGCAAGGTGGTGTGGAATCTAACCAAAGCAAAATAAAGTAGAATGATTGCTTCACATGGTTTAGAAATTTTATTTCTGCTAATGCAGCTTAAAATTCTGTTTGCCTTTTTTGTAGCCACATTGCACTGCTGACTAACATTCAATCTATCATTCTAAGATTTTTTTACAAGTATCAGTACCAAGCCAGCTATCTCCAACTGTTGCAGGGAACATGTTTGTATGGATGAAAATTCCTGAACAGGAATCTAATCTGAGCAATGAAACTGGTTTATGAAGATTTATTTAAGGAAACAAAGATAGGGATAGGCAGAGACATCCTACAAGGTGTCAGAGAACAAGAGTTCTATGAGTATGTGCTTAGGAACACACCACAACACAATTCCATACATGTTTATCTGGTCTCCTTCAGCAATAGAAACTAGGCCTTACACTTAGCAAGAGGAGCTGACCCTAAGAGTAGCAATATTATAAATAAAGAGCAGGCAGAGTACCAGATTAAGAGGGGATGCAGAGCAAATCCTTAACTCTATCTACACACTGCTTTGAGGTCAGTACGTTGTGAGTTGCCACTGAAGTCACACTGCCATGATTGAAAATCCATCTGAGCAGGTCTTAAGGCAGACGTCTCTCTCCCTCACCCCACCACCCTTCAGAAACCACAAGGCTGGATTCCATAGGCCTCTGTTTTCAATCCATATGCTTAAACTGTCTGTAGCTTGAATCATGTCAACTGGATTTCTATTTTCTCTGTGGAAACGTTTCGCTCCTTATCCAAGGATCGAACGTTTCCACAGAGAAAATAGAAATCCAGTTGACATGATTCAAGCTACAGACAATTCCACCTGGATGACTGAGAACCTTCATAGACATATGCTTAAACATTCATCTGGTTGTAGTCCTCTCCTCTTCCCATCCAGCTGACTTCTGAAGACTTTTGTTCACAATTTGCCAACAAGAAAATATATATATATATATACTGTATATAATTCATAATGCACCATTGTTCCATTTGTGGAGCCAAAAGCAACTTTATGGAATCATGTAGGGTGTGTGTATGTGTGTGCATGTGTATGGAAATTATTAAACATTCACAGGCTTTCAGGTGGAATGCACTGCTTAAAAAAATACACAACAGATCATTTATTTTCAAGTTCTAACTTTTCCCATGCTGAGGAGGGCATTTACTGTGTTAAGATATAAATGCCCATTTATGTATTTGTAGAAGTGGAATGGCTGAAGATATTTCCTATTATCTATTTGTCTGTGAAATTTATGCTAGTACTAGTAATACACTTTTGTCTCATTTCATCTAGCACAGGGCTTTCCAAAGTGCTGCCGCTAGCGACACACCAGCGGCGGCGGCGTGTGCGCGCACGGCGGCGCGGGGGGGCGTGCGGCGGCGCGCGCACACGGGGGCGGCGCGGGGGGCACGCCGCCGCTTCCGGGTGGTGTGGCGACACACCACGCTGTGTGTGGCGACACACTTTTGTGTCGCGACACACAGTTTGGAAAGCTCTGATCTAGCAATAGGAAAATGTTAAACAAGAAGTAATTGCCATTTCTGCAGATAGAAATCCTTGGGTCATCTACCAATTTTGTTGTTGTTTATTCGTTCAGTCGCTTCCGACTCTTCGTGACTTCATGGACCAGCCCATGCCAGAGCTTCCTGTCGGCCGTCACCATCCCCAGCTCCCCCATGGTTGAGTCTGTCACCTCCAGAATATCATCCATCCATCTTGCCCTTGGTCGGCCCCTCTTCCTTTTGCCTTCCACTTTCCCTAGCATCAGCTTCTTCTCCAGGGTATCCTGTCTTCTCATTATGTGGCCAAAGTACTTCAGTTTTGCCTTTAATATCATTCCCTCAAGTGAGCAGTCTGGCTTGATTTCCTGGAGTATGGTTTGATCTTCTTGCAGTCCAAGGCACTCTCAGAATTTTCCTCCAACACCACAGTTCAAAAGCATCTATCTTCCTTCGCTCAGCCTTCCTTATGGTCCAGCTCTCACAGCCATAGGTTACTACAGGGAATACCATTGCTTTAACTATGCGGACCTTTGTTGTCAGTGTGATGTCTCTGCTCTTAACTATTTTATCAAGATTTGCCATTGCTCTCCTTCCAAGTAGACGTCTTCTGATTTCCTGGCTGCAGTCAGCATCTGCAGTAATCTTTGCGCCTAGAAATACAAAGACTGTCACTGCCTCCACTTTTTCTCCCTCTATTTGCCAGTTATCAATCAATCAATCAAACTAAATGGATCAGTACAACCAGAGATCTACCAATTTACCCCATTTTTATTGCTGCAAAGTTATATAACTTCCCCCCTGTATATATATGATCAAGATAACACCGGACTGAAGGAGTATAGTTGATTAAATAGGTTCTGCCTTAATAGATTTTTTAATTAAGTTTTTAGGTTTGTGGAGTCCTTGGTGCTTACTTACTTGGCTGCAATGTTTTGACCACTTTCTAAAATTCAGTTTCATTCGGGACAGAGAGAGTTTGCCACTAACTAAATAGAAAACTGAGTACCAATCGAAGAGAATATTTGTAGCTCAGGGTTGAACTGTGGAGTCCTTGGTGCTCTCTGAGCCTTGTTGTTTTCTTGCAGACATTTCATTGCCAGGTTAGGCAACATCAGTGCGAAAAGGGAGTGGGACTTGCTCTCTGTTTATATACCCTGGCTTGTCCTGCCTGTGTTGGTGGGGGTGTTTTACTCTCCATGGTAGTTCCTTGATTGAGTTGTTGTTTGCTGCTTGGTTGATTGACTGAGTTAATAGTTCCTTGATTAGGGTCTAATGTGTTCTTTGATTGCACCTCTGGTGCTAATCTTGGTGTTAATCCTTGCCTATCTGGTTGTTGATTGCTGGCAAGGAGGTGTTCTGGTCTTCTGGCTTTTCTGTTGTCTCTTATGAATGGTATTTAAATGTTGTTTACCTCTATGTGTCTGTTGATGGCTGCTTTGTCTGAGTGCCAAGCTTCCAGGAATTCTCTAGCATTTTTGGATTTGGCTTGGTTTAAGATGCTCACAGTTTCCCAGTTGAAAGTATGATTAACTTTTAGGTTTTCTTACATAGAAAAATCTTAATTATAAATGTATGTATGATATGGTTTTACTTTCTGTTTTCTAATGTACATTTTTATCCCATGCATTTAAAGTTCATGTTTTTGCAATGAAGTTTGGCTAAAAACAGTCATCTGACCAAAATCATACTCATACATGCATATATACAATCATAGCATTTGCCACCAGTCTGAGGTGGAAGGAATAGAAGATGAACATTCTCCTGAACTTCGTGAGCATTGCCCCTTTCTCATACAAAAACTGTTCACAGTCTGTTTTTCTCAATGCTTTGCTAATTCTTGTTTCCTTGGTTCTTCAGTAGAAGGCCATTCCTGACAGAAGAATCCATATATTCTGGGCTGGGAATGGGGAAACTCAGGAAAGAGAATTTGCAAAATGATAATATATAGCTCTAATTATTGGACAGCATTCAGAGCATGGCTGGAAAATTCTTTTTGGAAAGATTTGGTGTCTAGAACTTCTGTTTGCCAGATACTCTCTCAAGGAAAAAGAGAGACAGACTTTATGGAACACAGTAGTTAATTTTTTAAACATTTGATATCTTAGCACATTTCTTTCTCATCTCACAATCACTACTCCATTTAAAAGAAACTCAGCACCACTAGCACGGTTTCAGATACAAGATGAAGTGTGCGTGCAGATAATAATACACACAGCCAAGATTATCTCAAAATTGTTGCTACTTGCAAAGTGATACAAAGAGATCTCTCCGTCGGGGGAGATGGGCAGTGATAGAAATTTGAACAATCAATCAATCAATCAATCAATCTCTCACCTGTTACCTCTCCCCAACATCTAAATTACAAACAAATCAAATAATTATAAGATAATAAGCAGAACAGGCAGCCACATCAAGTTCACTGAATATCTTCAAACAGAGGCTGGATAATCATCTTTTATAGATGCTCTAGGGATCTTGCACTGAGTTGAGGATTGAACATCTAAGGCTGGGCTTTCCAAATTTTTCATGTTGGTGACACGCCTTTTAGCCATCCATAATTTCGTGACACACTAATGAGGAGTCCCCGCCCCCCGGCCCACGTGACTGGCTGCCGGCTCCAAACCCCGCCCCCGGCCCACGTGATTGGCTTCCGGCTCCAAACCCTGCCCCCGGCCCATATGATTGGCTCCCGGCTCCAAACCCCACCCCACGTGATTGGCTGCCAGCTCCAAATCCCGCCCCCCGGCCCCCCAGTCTTGTATTGTATGTATTGTATTGTATGTAATTGCAGATCAGAGCTTTCCAAACTGTGTGTCGCGACACATTTCTGTATCGCGGCAAGGGCCCAGGTGTGTCGCAGGGGAACCCGGAAGAGGAGGCCATGCACCACGTGGAGCCCCGCCCATCCCTTGCCGCGCCGACAGGTCCCTGCTCTGAAGCCAGCTCTTCAGCTCTCGCCGCAGAAGCCAGGTAAGTTAGCAGCCCGGTAGGGCTGCAACTGGGGGAGAGGGTGCAGGGACGCAACTAGGCTGCCGCGCTGGGGTGGGTGGGGGGTGCAGGTTATGTGGGGAGGCAGGTTATTGGCTGGTAGTTGGTCGGTGTTTTTCCCTTGTTGGGGACATTCATAATCTGTCCTAATTGTGTTAGCCAGTCTGGGTGGGAGCCTGCTGCTAGCAGCTGGTTCATCTGTGCTGCTAGGCATTCATGCACTGTTGTTAGTTTCTTTAGCCAGTAGGTATGGATCATGTCTGGGCCATGTGCTGTCCAGCTCTTCATGTTCTTTTTATATATATATATATATATATATATATATATATATATATATAATTGAGTTTTAAATATACATAGATAAAAGTTAGAAACGGAAAAAGAAATAGAAATACAAATCAAAGAAAGAAGAAAAAAGGTGTAGTAAAGTAAAGAAAAAAAGAAAAAGATGAAACATAGAAATTAGTCAACTTCCGATTTATCCCTGGTCATAGTAATTTAAAAAATTAATCTTACATGCTAGGTCTATTTATAACATTGAAAAACATTTCTTGTCTAATATATCAATTTATATATATTTTAGTCTTCAAATCCCTATATAAGCTTTGCCCCTCCTGCGTTTTGCAAATAGACTGTTAATGGTTTCCACTCTTTAAGAAAGTAATAATTTGTATTTTCTTTTAATAAACATGTCAATTTATCATTTTCTGCCATGTCCATCAATTTTAACATCCAGTCTTGTATCGTATGTGTAGTCTGATTTTTCCAATTTTGTGCATATACAAGTCTCGCAGCTGTAGTCATGTATTGCATAATTCTTGTAAATTGTTTTCCTATTTGTTCTTCTGATATTCCCAGTAGAAATAATTCTGGTTTAAATGGAACTCGAATTTGTAAAATATTTTGCATCAATGAATGTATCTGAATCCAAAATTTCTTTTCAATCTTACATGTCCTGTGGTGTTCACAGGACCAGAGTCAGCAGTTTATCTTCATCTAAAGGAAAAAGGACACTCATTTGAGGACATTAATGTTCACATTTTAGACAGAGAAGATAGGTGGTTTGAGAGAGGGGTCAAGGAATCCATTTATGCCAACTTGGAAAATCCTTCCTTGAATAGAGGTGGGGGCCTCAGGCACAATCTTTCACCTATTTTCCTTCCTGCTTTGTCTTCTGTGCCTAGGAAGATTAAGACCATTTCACAAGCTCAACAGCAGCATGGTAATCTTAACGATCCTCCTTTAGATGATAAAGGGACTTAGAAATAACATCTCAAAATAACCATGACCTAGCCCCAGGTGCAAGGTCACACAGCCACCTAGAAACATATTTAAGGATTCCCTTACTAACTTTGCTCAGACTGAAGAAACTCCTTGGATAAGGAGCGAAACGTTTCCACTGAGAAAATAGAAATCCAGTTGACATGATTCAAGCTACAGACAATTCCACCTGGATGACTGAGAACCTTCATAGACATATAGCATGACTCTTAGTTCGTGTCACTCTCTTATTTTGAGGTAGGCAGGTGAAGCGTTAGGGGGTCTTTGGCCAAGGACCCCTACTGGTAAGGTAGGTAGAGCCGGGATTTGAACCCCGGTCTCCCGCTCCAAAGGCGGTGCTCTAACCACTACACTATCCAGCCGCTTTTGCATATTTTATAGGAAAGAAAAAGTAGGCAAAGAGAGATGGTTAACTTATCGAGTTATATATATATATCCCTTCTCACCCCTATGGCTGGTACAGTATGTGTCTTCCTCAACCTCGGGTCTGTATTGCCAAGTGTCCAAGCAGTGATCATATGCCTGGGCAATTCATTCATTCATTCATTCATTCAATCATTCATTCATTCATTCATTCATTCATAATTCGATTTATATCACCACTCCATCTCCCCCTAGGGGGGCTCTGGGCGGTTTAGATCCAGAGATAATAAGCACAGCAGTGGATAAAGAAACTTTAGCTTTATTATAAACTTAAGCAAACAAAGTTAAACAGAAACACAGTTTAAACAGATTACACAAAGCATAACAAGCATAGCATACAGAAAGAAATCATACATACCCAGCAAGGTGATAACTTTATTCCCTTGTTGCTACCCAGGAACTTGGCTAAGATAGCAGAGAATAACCCCAAAAGGAATGGCTGTTGAGTCCCACAGCACCCAGTGTCCTGAACCTGTATCAAAGTTCCCAAACTCCAAAGACAATCCTAAGGTTTTTATCAATGCCTGGCTCCCAAACCCCGTGACCGGTCAAGACTGACCTTGACTGGGATTCCTCCTGGGGCCTGGCACCTGTCCATGACATCATTCCCAGAGCCTGGGAAGCTATCAGATAAGCCAGTGCCCAAGCATAAACAATTCCTTATCATCCCCCCCAATTCCAAGCTGCTAGAGGGGCAGCTGGAGGAGTGAATTTATGCTTAAACTTAACAAGCTGGGGGTTTTCTCTCCCCCCACTTTAAACAAAGTTATGTTCTGAGGGGCTGTTGAAGGAGTGGGCGTATGCTTCTTCTCTCCCCCCTCCCATGCCAAACAGAAATAAAAACAAGCCAGTTAAACATCAGTATAATTCAAAATAAACTCTAATCTCCTAGGTGTGAGGGAGAAAATCAGAACATGCCACCTAACTCCTCAAGATACAAAGGTCTTCCGCAGGTTGCCACTACAGGGTCCTCTACCAGAGGCCTGGGAGTTTGAGGGTTCTGCGCAGTATCTTAGCTGTTCCTAGCACTGCACTCTTCTGAACAGAGAAGTCTGATGTTGTTCTTGGGATCTGTTGGAGCTACTCTCCCAGCTTAGGAGTCACAGCCCCTAGGGCTCCTCCCACCACTAGGATCACTTTGGCCTACATACAATTACATAGTTCAATTTCTTTCTTTTTTTAAAATAATTTTTATTAAACATATAAACAATTATACATATACTTACAATGTATACAACATATTTACATTTCAGACATTTTCACCTACCAAAAAGGACAATAAAAAGAGAAGAAGCAAAAAATAAAAAAAATAAAAATAAAAATAAAAAAAAGGGGGAGAAAAAAGGAAAGAAGAGAGGGAAAGAGAAAGAGAGAGAGAGAGAAAAAAAAAAGGAAAAAAAAGGAAACAAATGACAACATATAAACTTTTAAAATACTTCCAGTTTTCTTCTCGAAGAATTTTTTGTTTCATATTGATTTACATAGCTTTTCTTATTCCATTCCCCCCCTTTCCTTTTTTTCCCCTTTTCATACTTCCTTTTTATAATTATTTCATTATATTTCATAAGTTTCTATATCTTATTCATTTCAGATCTTCTAATACAATTGCTTTTCTCTTATTTTTTCTTTTACTTATAATTTTATATAATTAAGTTAATCATGTATTCCTTTTGTATATATTTTAGGAAAGGGTTCCATATCGATTCATAGTCCTCCAATTCTTCATCTTTCATTAAGTTTGTTAATCTGTCCATTTGAGTTATTTCCATTAGTTTTATGATCCATTCTTCTATTGTCGGAGTACATTCTTGTTTCCAGTATTGTGCAAAAATGATTCTTGCGGCTGTTGTAAGATATAATAATAGTTTTTTGCTGCTATTGTTCATCTTTTTTTCCATTAGTCCAAGTAAGTAGATTTCTGGTTTTTTTCCCATATTAGTTTCCAAAATTTTACAGATACATAGATGTATTTTGTCCCAGTATTTTTTTGTTTTTTTACAAGCCCACCATACATGATACATTGTACCAACTTTTGTTTTGCATTTCCAACATAAATTTGAATTAATATGCTTCATTTTAAACAACTTCTCAGGAGACATGTACCACCTAAATATCATTTTGTATATATTTTCTTTTAGATTATTGCTCAATGTGAATTTAGTATTTTTGTCCATATATTTTGCCAATCTTCATAGCTAATTTCATGTCTTAAGTTTTCTTCCCATTTAATCATATAATTTTTTATTTTAATGTCATTGGTTTTTATTTCTAATAATTTTTTATATAATTTAGAGATCAAATGGTCATTTTCGTTCCATAATATATTGTCCCATCTCTTTTCTCTCTTCTCAAATTTAAACACTTTTTATCTAATTTAAATTGTTCTTTTATTTGAAAATATGTAAACCATTGACATATGGAACCCTCTTTTTCTAATTCTTCTCTTGTTTTCAATTCATAATTTTGTTCGTTAAATTTTAATAAATTTTGGTATCTCAACCATTTATTGTCACTTCTATTTTCTTGCCTGGCAAATGCCTCCTGAGGCGACATCCACAATGATATAGTTGGTAATAAAGACTTTTTGTATTTGTTCCATATTTTTAATAATGATTTTCTTATAATATGATTACTAAATGCCTTATTAATTTTACTTTTGTTATACCACATGTATCCATGCCAACCGAATCGGATATCATGTCCTTCTAAGTTTAATAATTTTGTATCTTCCAATGTTATCCAGTCTTTTAGCCATACTAATCCACATGTTTCGTAGTATAATTTTAGATCTGGCAATCCCAATCCTCCTCTTTCTTTAGCATCTTGTAAATATTTTAATATTATTCTGGGTTTTTTCCCTTGCCATATGAATTTTGCTAAGTCTTTTTGCCATTTTTGAAATGTTTGATCTATTATTACAATTGGTATCGTTTGGAACAAATACAAAATTCTTGGTAGTATATTCATTTTGACAGTAGCTATTCTTCCCAATAAAGATAACTGTAGCTATTTCCATTTTTCTAGATCTTTTTTAATTTCCATCCATGTTGTATTATAATTATTTTTAAATAAATCTAAATTTTTCGAAGTTATCTGTATTCCCAAGTATTTTATTTGTTTTACGTTTTGAAATCCTGTTTTTTGTTCTAGTTCAATTTGATCTTTCTTTGTCATATTTATATTTATCATTTTAGTTTTTTGTTTGTTTGTTTTAAATCCTGCTAATTCGCCATATTCTTGTATTTTTTGGTTTAAATTATCAATTGAGTCTATGGGATTTTGCAGTGTTATAACCAAATCGTCTGCAAACGCTTTTAGTTTATAAGTTTCTTTTTTGATTTTAATTCCTTTTAAGTTTTCATCTTTTCTGATTTCTTCCAATAAACATTCTAATACTAATATGAATAATAGTGGAGATAACGGACATCCCTGACGGGTGCCTTTTTCTATGATACAGTCTTGTGTTTCTTCTTCATTGATTATAATTTTGGCTTTTTGTATTCTATATATAGCTTGTATTGCCTTTATAAATTTTTCTCCAAAATTCCTGTATTCTAACGTTTTGATTAAAAAATCCCAATTGATGTTGTCAAAAGCTTTCTCTGCGTCTAAAAATAGTAGCATTATTGGTTTTTCGTTATGGATATGTGCGTATTCTACCAAATTTATAATTGTGCGTATATTTTCATTTATTTGTCTACTTGGAAGAAATCCGTTTTGGTCTTTATTAATTAGTTCTTGCAAGATTTTCTTTAATCTTTCTGCTAGTATCATAGTAAATATTTTGTAATCATTATTTAATAGGGAAATCGGTCTGTAATTTTGACAATCTGTAGGATCTTGGTTTTCTTTTGGAATTAAAGTAATTCTGGCTTCCATCCATGATTGCGGTATTTTGTTTCCTTCTAATATTGAATTGAATAGATTTTTAAGTGGTATTATAATTTGTTCTTTAAATTGCTTATAATAGCCTGCAGATAGTCCATCTGTACCTGGAGTTTTTCCTGTTTTTAATTTTTTAATTGCATCCTCTATTTCTTGCGTTGTAATCAAATTTTCTGTTATTTCTTTTTGTTCGTTAGATAATTTTTTTAAATTACATTTCTGAATATATTCTTCAATTTTTTCCAATGATATTTGTTGTTTTTTATATAGTTTTGTATAATAGGTATGAAAGGCTTTTTTAATTTCCTCATTGTGAATTAAATCCACATTATTTTCCTTTATTTTAGAAATTATTCTTTTTTCTCTTTCTTTTCTTAATTTATACGCCAGCCATCTGCCTGGCTTATTTGCTTGTTCGAAATTTCTTTGTTTTATATATTTCATTTTTTTGTCAATCTCTTCTGTCATATAGATTTTTAGTTGTAATTGTAACATTTTAATTTGTTTTAGAATTTCCTCTTTTTTGGCTGTTGTGGGTCTTCCGGGCTGTGTGGCCGTGTTCTGGAAGTTGTGGTTCCTAACGTTTCGCCAGCATCTGTGGCCAGCATCTTCAGAGGGCAGGAGCACAGATAGAAGCAAAATCTCTGTTAGGAACCACAACTTCCAGAACACGACCACACAGCCCGGAAGACCCACAACAGCCATTGAACTCCGGCCGTGAAAGCCTTCGACAATACATTGAATTCCTCTTTTTTATTTTTGTTTTTATTCTGAAGTTCTTCTTCTTTTTCCTTAATTTGATCTAAAATTGTTTGTAATTTTCTTTGTGCTATTTTTCTTTGATAATTATTTAGGGATATAAAATGGCCCCTCATAAAGGCTTTACTAGCCTCCCATACCGTTTCTAATTTTACTTCTGTATTTAAATTCCATTGAAAAATTCTTTCAATTTCTTTTTTAAATCTTTCAGATTTTCCTTATTTTTCAGGATATTTTCATTTAATCTCCACCTATAGTTTCTTAAATTTATCTTCAGGATTATTTGTACTGGGTTATGGTCAGATAATGTTTTTGGTAAAATTTTCACTTCTTTATCTGTAGCTTGAATCATGTCAACTGGATTTCTATTTTCTTAGTGGAAATCCAGTTGACATGATTCAAGCTACAGACAATTCCACCTGGATGACTGAGAACCTTCATAGACATATTTCACTTCTTTAATTTTATTTTCTAAGTTTTTTGATATCCATATCATATCGATTCTTGATAATGATTTGTGCCTATTGGAATAAAATGTGTAGTCTCTAGTTGTTCTGTTTTGGCTTCTCCAAGTGTCTACCAATGTTAAGTTGTTTATCATTTCAAAGAATTCTTTAGGTAGTTTACCTTGATGCTTATTTGTTTGGTTATTAGTTTCTCTATCTATTTTTGGTGAGACTACTCCATTTAGGTCTCCCATCATAATCCAATTATTTTGGGTATATTCTACAAGGACATTTGATAAATCTTTATAAAAAAAATTTTGATTATTGTTTGGAGCATATATACCAATTACCAAAGTTTTAGAGTTTTGATTTTCAATTTCGATTATAATAAATCTTCCTATATCGTCTTTTTTTATTAATTTAGGTTTTAGATAGGATTTTATATATATAACTACTCCGTTTTTTTTATTTTCATTCGCTGTTATGAATTCTATTCCTAATTTCTTGTTTATTAAATAATTTGTATCTGTTTTTCTGATGTGAGTTTCTTGAAGGCATGTGATATCTGGTTTTGATTTATTTAATAATTGAAATATTCGTTTTCTTTTAATTGGAGAGTTGGCTCCATTAATATTCCAAGTAATTGTTCTAAGCTCACTCATTTGCCAGTAGTGATGTAAACTCCTTTGTGTTAGATTCCTCTCCTTCTTTTTGACTTAAAGTTTCTTCTTTCCTTCCTTGTTTCTGTTCCTTAGGGTTTGTTTGTTCTTTTTCAAATCTTTTTAAAAATTCTTTGGCTTTTAAGATTGAATTCAGTTTAGTTCTTTGCCCTTTAAAGGTTAAAGTAAGGCCTTCAGGTATTTCCCATCTGAAATTATGTTATTTTTTCTCAGAATGTCTGTTAAGAATCTATATTCTTTTCTCTTTTTTAGTATTTTTGCTGGGATTTCCTTAAAAATAGTAACAACTTTTCCTTCAATCTCTATTTTTTTGTTATAAGACGCTTGAATTATCATATTTCTTATTCTTCTTTTTGAGAATTCTATTAATAAGTCTCTGGGTTTTTTATACATTATCGCATATTTAGAGTTAATTCTATACATTTTTTCAATCTCTTCTTCTAGTCTATCACTCATGCCCTGGTCATCTCCCAGATAGACTATTGTAATGCGCTCTACACGGGGCTACCCTTGAAGGGCGTCCGGAAGCTTCAGCTGGTTCAAAATGCAGCCGCGCGGGCCATTTTAGGTGCCTCAAGATCGGCACATATAAAACCTTTGCTCCGTGAGCTGCATTGGGTCCCAGTTTGCTTCCAGATTCAATTCAAGGTGTTGGTTATCACCTTTAAAGCCCTACATGGCATGGAGGGCATGGCATGGAGTTACCTGAAGGACCGGCTCATCCCCGTTCAATCAACCCGTCCCACCCGGTCCTGCAGAGAGGGCACACTACGAACCCCGTCTGCAAGAGAGTTCCATCTGATGGAGTCTAGGAGGCGTGCCTTCTCTGCAGTAGCCCCCGCCCTTTGGAATATTCTTCCCCCTGAAATAAGATCAGCCCCCTCTCTCCTGGATTTTAGAAAAAAACCTTAAAGACCTGGTTATGTCATCATGCTTGCGGAGGGGAGGGGAATAGCCAGGCTTGGGGTTGGCTGGTCCCTTAGACCTGCCCTGACCAGCCTTATCAACCAGGGGAACGATATCTACCACTCCTGGATCAAATTGCATACTGTATATATATGTATATGTGTGTATATGTGTGTATGTGTGTGTGTGTGTGTGTGTATTTATGTGTGTGTGTGTGTGTGTGTGTATATATATATATATTTGTGTGTGTGTGTGTGTGTTTTACTGTGTATTATTGATATTTATTGTTTTAATTGATTTTAAACTTTGTTGTGAACCGCCCAGGGTCCCTCCTTGTGGGGGAGAAGGGCGGGATATAAATGTAATAAATAAATAAATAAACAAACAAACAAACTGACAAAAACAGGACAAGGCAGGCAAAGGAGGGGGAGAGAGAGACATGAGCACAGGCAACAATTTGCATTATCAATATATCTATATCAGAAGGTACAGAACTTTCTAGAGCCACTGAAAACATTGGGTTGATAACACATAGTTAAACATAGAGTGCTAAAGTTGCGGACTTGGTTGCTAATAACTTGGCTCATGATAAGCTCAGCCAACATGTAAGAATATTCACCATACTATCCTTTGGAGCGTTTCCGAGCATTCATTTCAATTAGTTTATGAGAAGTATCAATATAAAGTCTGTAGCTTGAATCATGTCAACTGGATTTCTATTTTCTTAGTGGAAACGTTTCGCTCCTTATCCAAGGAGCTTCTTCAGTCTGAGCAAAGTTGGTAAGGGAATCCTAAATATTTAGGATTCCCTTACCAACTTTGCTCAGACTGAAGAAGCTCCTTGGATAAGGAGCGAAACGTTTCCACTAAGAAAATAGAAATCCAGTTGACATGATTCAAGCTACAGACAATTCCACCTGGATGACTGAGAACCTTCATAGACATATCAATATAAAGCAACTAGAAGCAGCAAACTGGTTAGAATACCCTCTAATTTCAGGATATGCTGAGGTAGTTTTGGGTAAGATCTTCTGTATACGTTTGTGAAACTGTTTTGCCTTCGGAATTGTGATATTCTCTAACATTAGAAAGTGCACTCTAATGGTTTCTATGTTACCCTTTAACATCAGAGGTGAAAGAGTACAATGGATATTCTTTTTCATGTAGCAAAGAGAAGGTTGCCACTTTGAAACTCATGATAATTTTTTAAAATTATAGTATTACCTAAATTTATCCCTGGGCTTTTTTTTCTTTTTTAAATGCCTGTGGTGCACTTTTTTACCATTTTTTCAGTTACCTGGGATAGGTTATTTGGGCTGCTTGGAGCTGAAAGTGAAATCATTCTATCTCAAGTGAATGGAAAAATGAAACAGAAAACTTCTCAACTTTTTCTTTAAAAATAATAAATAAATAACCAGGGAGAAAAAAATGACTTAACTCAAGGAAAGAAAAAATTTAATTAAAAAAATCTGCCAGATTTCAAACCAGTAACCTTTGCTATGCTAAGTGGAAAAAAAATAATATCCAATGTACTATTTCAACTCTACCTTCTACGCTGGTCTATAACCATAATAAATATTTGATTTGGTAAAGGGAGTTAAAGAATATATTAGAATGCTTTGTGGAAAGAAGGGTTTTTTTAAAAGCTGTTTGTTATACCTGCCTGTTGATGCTTTAACATTTATATATACAAATTTAATTTAACACTGTGTGTGTATAGACAGGAAAGCAGAGCAGCAGAGGAAATGTCGAAGGGAGGACGTGGTAGCCTGCAGTCTGGATTGAATACCTTGCAAGCTGTTGCCAAAGTATCTTGGCCTGGAAAGGATTTTCTTAAGATGGCTTACTGTCAAGCCAGCATGATTGCAGGACAGGAGCTAACTGCAGATATGCCCAAATAGAGCATGCACCTGGCAATTTGCTGGTTAAGTTGTTTAATGGTGCTCCTTTATGAGCACATACGTATTAGTTACATTAGTACAAGGTGTTTCAGGTTTATAAGGCCTGTACCTTAGTCCTAAGGCAGAGCTTTCCAAACTGTGTGTTGTGACACAAAAGTGTGTTGTCACACACAGTGTGGTGTGTCGCCACACCACCCGGAAGTGGTGGTGCGCACGTGCACGGCGGCGGCAGCAGCAGCAGTGCGGGATCAGTGGTTCCGCGTTTTAGCGGAGGCTGCCGCTGCCGCCGTGCACGCACGCGCCGCTGCACACCTCCCCACGCCGCCGCCGTGCACGCGCGTGCACCGCCGCCGCTGGTGTGTCGCCAGCGGCGGCACTTTGGAAAGCCCTGTCCTAAGGGCTAGCTTACATGAGAAATTGCTACCTTCCATTAAGTTCTTATTGTACCACAGTGCATGGATCTGCATATAATCCTCTTAGCCATTCTTTACACCAAACACATTTTCTTGGGGTTGTACTGCAGCTGCAGTTGTAGAAGGCAACCGTGCAATTCCACACACACACACACACACACACACACACACACAAGTAGTTGTGCTAAGGAGTCACCAGCAAGTGCACCATAGCATCTTTTTTCCTTTGATCCTAAGTGCTGCATAGGCACAGCCCTAAAGTACAGCAGGTTTCCTGTTATTAAGAGTTGCCAGAATCAAAGTTTAAAAAGAAGAATGCTCTTAAACAAGTTTCAGCTTTTCTAAAATTTACGTTTTAATGTGTATACATATACACATGCCAGTAAACAAATCAGGGTATTAGCTTCCTTTTTTAAAGAGGCAGTGAAAATTGATTCTAATGTAATCAATGTGATTTGTGTCCCTTCAAACCCCTTGTAGCCAGAGAGTCCATATTTATCATTTTTTCCTTCAAGCTCTATTTGTAACAGCTGGATTACGTTATCAAAGAGCTAAAACATCTGCAGAAATAACCCTTTCAGTTACTTGTCTGAGGATCATGCAGTCAGTCATAGGCAGGGTGTCAGGAGTCCTGCTGTGCAGCAGAACTGAGCCATGCTAAGAAAAAGGGGTGGGATGGACATCAATGCATTTTTTCTCTAGAAAGAATTTGAGATTTTCTCCAGTGTTCAAGCATGATTAATTCCTCTGTTGATTTGTGATTTAATTATAATACAATAAATACCCACTTGTTGAGTGACAAGTTATAATGTGAATGTTATAAAGGCTTGCACTTTGGAGTCAGTTATATTCCACTATAGAAGACAGGATACCCTGGAGAAGATGCTGATGCTAGGGAAAGTGGAAGGCCAAAGGAAGAGGGGCCGACCAAGGGCAAGATGGATGGATGATATTCTGGAGGTGACAGACTCGACTGTGGGGGAGCTGGGGATGGCGACGGCCGACAGGAAGCTCTGGCGTGGGCTGGTCCATGAAGTCACGAAGAGTCGGAAGTGACTGAACGAATAAACAACAAAAAAATTCCACTATATGGCATCACTTTTGTAGGAACCTGTTGCTTTTGTTTGTCCTAACACTAAAAATAGGGTTGACAGTTGTAATGTTCCAAAGCCCAGTAAAGGTTGACCTACACAGTTTCCTCCCATCAACTTAACCCAGAGTCAATAAAATAATATAGAGAGTTGCATTTGTGACAAGAAGATTTGTCACCATTGACACCAGCAGGAAGCAAATTGGACTTTGGCCCACTGATTGCATCTATTTCAGTGGCCCTCTGGCACAATAACTATGTCATTACAATACAGTACAAGAAACAGACTTAAATATCAGACAATATTTCACAGGACTATTCTGATGATATTTCAAAGAACTGAAAATACCTACTGATCAAAGTCCCTAAAGTAAAGTTAATCCCGTCACAAACAGTTCCAGAAACTGAACTTAAACACTTGTTATATAGCACATGGAACCAAAGTATATGGTAGTCCTTCAGGTTCAAAGACGACACGCTCTGTGCAGTTCACCGGTGAACACAGATCATTGTGTGCAATCCCAGTCTTTGAATATATAAAAATATAGAAGAGCTCCCTAAAGGAGATTTCCAAAACTAGAGTTTTCAAAGTTGGCCACAAGTGTAATGTGATATAAGCCCTAATCTTTGGCAAATACATACAAAACAATAATCAACAAAATGCATCTGTTACTTTCCCTTTTCAGAATTTTTAGTGCTTGGGTGACATATTATATAAGTTTATGAAAAAAAATCCAAAAGTACAGTCAGATTACATTGGGAAGGGGCTGGTAAATTAGAACAGTGAACACCATGGCAGGGACATGGTGCTACTATATATTACTTTTTGGGGAGGGGGTGGGGAAGGCAGTTGTTTTACTTTGTTTTTTCCCCCATTATAATTACATAATTGATTTCCTTATTTGTATTTATTTGAAGAACTTGAAGCATTAAAACTTGCAAAACTAATAGCATACTATGCTAGAGTACATGGAACATGTAAAAAAGAACTATTTTAGTACAGACATTTAAGCATTAGGCTTTGCTTTCCCCTCCCCAGTGTGTATCTGCTCATATAATTTAGTGACAGTGGTGAATTAATATATTTTCTGCCTTGCATATTTTATACATAAAACATGTACTGATAAGCTGAACACAAATCTGGAAAGAAAGTTTTTTTTTTTTTGAAAAACAGTATTATACATGAGCGGGGGTGGGGGTAAGTTTGTGTGGAAAATCTACAGATTGAATCCACGTAACACCCTGACCATCTGGATTTCAAGCTGTCCTCTTTTTGTATACATTGGCTAACTGGGATGGGTCTTATAACTCATTCCAATATATGATATGAAAACTAGGAATATTCAGAAAATAGTAGAGAAGTTATTTTCACCCTCTTAAATACTTGGACATCTTGAGAAGACGTTATGAACAAAACTTAAAGCAATCCTCACAATCTACATAATGGGCTATCAAAACCAATGGTCTGCTTTTGGAATGTGTCATGGACATCTTGGCTTGGAAGCAGGCCCCACAATAGTATTACTTTTATTTGTTCCATTTATTTTAAGACACTTTCTACAGCATTGCCAGTTCACATAATTGGATTTCTGAACAACAGTGGATATTTTTAACTCATAATGTAACTCTTGCCACTTTCTATAGCAGGGGTGTCCAACCTTTTGACTTCCCTGGGCCACATTGAGTGAAGAGGAATTGTCTTGGGCCACACATAAAATATATAATATAGTTAATGTATATAAGTAATAAAACTTCATTTATTTTTTAATATTTTTATTATAAATTTTTAACAAAGAGGGTAACATAAAACTAGTGGGATATTTGACTTTGTTTTTGTGAAACTAATGCATCAATGTCTGGTTCAATGAAAGTGGTTGCAATTCTCAGTGAGTTCTCAAGGTGCTCGTCAGAAATTTTAATTCTAATTTTACTCTTCGTGTGCTTCATCCTTGAAAATAGTTGCTCACAAATGTACATGCTGCCAAAAAGTGATTTCATGAATAAGGCGTGATTGTGAAGTGAGGGATATTTTTCTCTGGGAAGATAGGTCTTATAAAAGTCCAGTAGAGAGACACAATCAAATTTTTCTTTGAGTTGAATATCTGATTGCAACTCTATGCATTCAATGAATTCTATGCGCTGGCCCTTTATATCTTTGAATTTCGCGCCTCTCCGCCCTCCTTTGCTGCGCGCTAATTGGTGGAGGGGCTTCTTCTGGGCTGCCTCCAATCGGCAGCTCCAGCTCAGATTCCCCTTTCGCGCCATGCCAGCCTCTTCCGGTAGTCGGCTCGTCCTCATCCAAGTCTGGCATGGCAGTGGGGACAGGAAGCTCATTCCGGACCGGGCCGGGCCACATTGCTAGCTGTTCAGGGCTGCATGCGGCCCACGGGCCACGGGTTGGACACCCCTGTTCTATAGCTTCTGTTCATTTTGAGAAAATTGTATCCTTCAACAATTGTATTCACACAATATAATGGAAACTCACTTGATAGTATCAATCTAGCCCATTTTAATGCGCTCCATACAGTTATTTTGGCAGGAAAATATAAGAAAATTCCTTTTGAAGCACAATATTGTCCCTGTGGCATAGGTGCAATAGAAAACACAGTCCACGTTCTTCTTTACTCCCAGATTTATAGGGACATTAGTTATTACCTGATTACCCCTCTTTTAACGACATTTCCAGGGCATCCTGATAATTTCTGTTTACACTATCTGTTAGGTGATCAAGATAACTATATCTCTTTAAAAGTAGCAACATTTTGTTACAGTACAGGTAGTCCTGGGGTTATGATGGCATAGGCTGACCATATCTCCTTGAGACAAAAACGGGACATTGGGATGGCAAAACGGGACAGGGTCTTATGTAATATTCCGTATTCATGAAAAAGACAGGGGTCCCCACCCCCGGTCTGTGTGATTGGCTCCCACCTGCAAACCCTGCCCCCAACCCACACAATTGGCTCCCACCTGCAACCCCCCCCCCCAGGTCCGTGGAAAAATTGTCTTCCACAAAACCGGTCCCTCGTGCCAAAAAGGTTGGGTACCTGTCCTGGTGTAGGTGCAGAAATAACACGCCGAGGCTAGGAATCGAGTCTCTAGTGCAGAGCTTTCCAAACTTTTCATGTTGGTGACACACCTTTTAGACATGCATCATTTCACGACACACTCTTACAGCAGGGCACAAGGCAGGAACTAGGACCTGCGCGGAATCTTGGCAGGCAGGTTTGGAGGCAGCAAGGCACCAGGCAGGCACTAGGACCTGTGTGGAATCCTGGCAGGGCAGGTTTGGAGGCAGCAGGGCACAAGGCAGGCACTAGGACCTGCGTGGAATCCTGGCAGGGCAGGTTTGGAGGCAGCAGGGCACAAGGCAGGCACTAGGACCTGCGCAGAATCACAACAGGTTTGGAGGCAGCAAGGCACAAGGCAGGCACTAGGACCTGTGCAGAATCCTGGCAGGGCAGGTTTGGAGGCAGCAGGGCACAAGGCAGGCACTAGGACCTGCGTGGAATCTTGGCAGGCAGGTTTGGAGGCAGCAAGGCACCAGGCAGGCACTAGGACCTGCGCGGAATCTTGGCAGGCAGGTTTGGAGGCAGCAAGGCACCAGGCAGGCACTAGGACCTGTGTGGAATCCTGGCAGGGCAGGTTTGGAGGCAGCAGGGCACAAGGCAGGCACTAGGACCTGCGTGGAATCCTGGCAGGGCAGGTTTGGAGGCAGCAGGGCACAAGGCAGGCACTAGGACCTGCGCAGAATCACAACAGGTTTGGAGGCAGCAGGGCACAAGGCAGGCACTAGGACCTGCGTGGAATCCTGGCAGGGCAGGTTTGGAGGCAGCAGGGCACAAGGCAGGCACTAGGACCTGCACAGAATCACAACAGGTTTGGAGGCAGCAAGGCACAAGGCAGGCATTAGGACCTGCGTGGAATCCTGGCAGGGCTCGGAGGTGGCAGCAGCCGCGACACACCCAGACACTGCAGCCGACACACTAACATGTCCCGACACACAGTTTGGAAATCTCTGCTCTAGTGTTTATTTGCTACCTACTTACAGAATCCTGCTAAACTAAAATGGCTTGAAGAATCCCAGAGACATGTTATGATTAGTTTAATCCAAATACAGATTTTTACCAATGTCCAAAACAACAGGATTAGGGCAATAACTGTCACCATTCTTATTCATTAACTTTAGGAATGATCCACATAAACTTAAGGTGTAGGTATTATTATGGTTGATCACACAGTCAGCCAGATGTTTAGACTGGATTTAGCATTTTTGTCCACTTATTGAGTTATTATTATTATTTAGATTTTATATTATTATTATTATTATTATTTATATATTATTATTATTATTATTATTGTTATTGTTATTGTTATTATTATTTAGATTTAATATCGCTGCCTACTCCTGTGGACTCTGGACGGCTTACAAAATATGGTTAATAATTAAAACATAAACAAAATTAGACAGCCCAGACTAAAAACAACCATTAAAACCAAGCATGATAGCCACCTCCGCCCATACATTAACCCCAGGGCCAGCTAGTAAGCAAAGTGTGGCTGGCACAATGTGGAAATACAACAGATAGTTATTAAAAAGCAAAGGCAGCAATTAAAAGAAATCAATATTTTAAATCTGCATATTTAAAACTTAAATTTAAAAATATCACAAAATAAACTTTTCCAGCCAACAACCTACTGATAAAATGCCTGAAGTGGAGAATGTAACAAATTGAGGTAAGCAGGATATACACCAGGAGATAAACTTTGATAAACTAGTGAGAACTAGTTATGAGTATACATAGAACAAGCCATGATGGCGTATTATGAAACTAATATGCAAAATCTCCAGCAAAGGAGATCGTTACCTTGTCGTGGTGCTGGAGCTTGAGCACCTCAATGAAACCATGAGCTAAACCGTGAAGGGACACCCAAGACGGGAAGGTCGTGGCAGAGAGGTCAGACTAAATACGATCCCTGGGGAAGGTAATGGCAACCCACCCCAGTATTCTTGCCATGAAAACTAAATGGATCAGTACAACCAAAGATATGTCGGTATACCATCGGAAGATGGGACTCCCAGGTCGGAAGATGGTCAAAATGCTACTGGGGAGGAACAGAGGATACGTTCAACTAGCCCCAGATGTGATGACGCAGCTAGCTCAAAGCCGAAAGGACGGCTAGCGGCCGACGGTGCTGGTGGTGAACGACGAATCCGATGTTCTAAAGATCAACACACCATAGGAACCTGGAATGTAAGATCTATGAGCCAGGGCAAATTGGATGTGGTTATTGGTGAGATGTCAAGATTAAATATAGACATTTTAGGTGTCAGTGAACTGAAATGGACTGGGATGGGCCACTTCACATCAGATGACCACCAGATCTACTACTGTGGACAAGAGGACCACAGAAGAAATGGAGTAGCCTTCATAATTAATAATAAAGTGGCTAAAGCAGTGCTTGGATACAATCCAAAAAACGATAGAATGATCTCAATTCGAATTCAGGGTAAGCCATTTAACATCACAGTGATCCAAATATACGCCCCAACCACAGATGCTGAAGAAGCAGAAGTAGATCAGTTCTATGAGGATCTGCAGCACCTACTAGATAATACACCAAAAAGAGATGTTATTTTCATTACAGGAGACTGGAATGCTAAGGTGGGTAGTCAGACGACACCTAGAATTACAGGCAAGCATGGTCTGGGAGAACAAAATGAAGCAGGACATAGGCTGATAGAATTTTGCCAAGACAACTCACTGTGCATAACAAACACTCTCTTCCAACAACCTAAAAGACGACTTTATACATGGACTTCACCAGATGGTCGACACCGAAATCAGATTGACTACATCCTTTGCAGCCAAAGGTGGCGGACATCTATACAGTCGGTAAAAACAAGACCTGGAGCTGACTGTAGTTCAGATCACGAACTTCTTATTGCAAAATTTAGAATCAGACTAAAGAGAATAGGGAAGACCCACAGATCAGTTAGATATGAGCTCACTAATATTCCTAAGGAATATGCAGTGGAGGTGAAGAATAGATTTAAGGGACTAGATTTAGTAGATAGGGTCCCAGAAGAACTATGGACAGAAGTTCGCAACATTGTTCAGGAGGCGGCAACAAAAAACGTCCCAAAGAAAAAGAAAACCAAGAAGGCAAGATGGCTGTCTGCTGAAACACTGGAAGTAGCCCAAGAAAGAAGGAAAGCAAAAGGCAACAGTGATAGGGGGAGATATGCCCAATTAAATGCAAAATTGCAGAGGTTAGCCAGAAGAGATAAGGAATTATTTTTAAACAAGCAATGTGCGGAAGTGGAAGAAGACAATAGAATAGGAAGGACAAGAGACCTCTTCCAGAAAATTAGAAACATCGGAGGAAAATTCCAGGCAAAAATGGGTATGATCAAAAACAAAGATGGTAAGGACCTAACAGAAGCAGAAGAGATCAAGAAAAGGTGGCAAGAATATACGGAAGATCTGTATAGGAAGGATAATAATATTGGAGATAGCTTTGACGGTGTGGTCAGTGAGTTAGAACCAGACATCCTGAAGAGTGAGGTTGAATGGGCCTTAAGAAGCATTGCTAATAACAAGGCAGCAGGAGACGACGGTATCCCAGCTGAACTGTTTAAAATCTTGCAAGATGATGCTGTCAAGGTGATGCATGCCATATGCTAGCAAATTTGGAAAACACAAGAATGGCCATCAGATTGGAAAAAATCAACTTATATCCCCATACCAAAAAAGGGAAGCACTAAAGAATGTTCAAACTATCGAACAGTGGCACTTATTTCACATGCCAGTAAGGTAATGCTCAAGATCTTGCAAGGTAGACTCCAGCAATTCATGGAGCGAGAATTGCCAGATGTACAAGCTGGGTTTAGAAAAGGCAGAGGAACTAGAGACCAAATTGCCAATATCCGCTGGATAATGGAGAAAGCCAGGGAATTTCAGAAAAACATCTATTTCTGTTTTATTGACTATTCTAAAGCCTTTGACTGTGTGGATCATAACAAATTGTGGCAAGTTCTTGGTGGTATGGGGATACCAAGTCATCTTGTCTGCCTCCTGAGGAATCTGTATAACGACCAAGTAGCAACGGTAAGAACAGAGCACGGAACAACGGACTGGTTTAAGATTGGGAAAGGAGTACGGCAGGGTTGTATACTCTCACCCTACCTATTCAACCTGTACGCAGAACACATCATGCGACATGCTGGGCTTGAGGAATCCAAGGCTGGAGTTAAAATCGCTGGAAGAAACATTAACAATCTCAGATATGCAGATGATACCACTTTGATGGCTGAAAGCGAGGAGGAGTTGAGGAGCCTTATGACGAAGGTGAAAGAAGAAAGTGCAAAAGCTGGGTTGCAGTTAAACCTCAAAAAAACCAAGATTATGGCAACGAGCTTGATTGATGACTGGCAAATAGAGGGAGAAAAAGTGGAGGCAGTGACAGACTTTGTATTTCTAGGCGCAAAGATTACTGCAGACGCTGACTGCAGCCAGGAAATCAGAAGACGTCTACTTCTTGGGAGGAGAGCAATGGCAAATCTTGATAAAATAGTTAAGAGCAGAGACATCACACTGACAACAAAGGTCCGCATAGTTAAAGCAATGGTATTCCCTGTAGTAACCTATGGCTGCGAGAGCTGGACCATAAGGAAGGCTGAGCGAAGGAAGATAGATGCTTTTGAACTGTGGTGTTGGAGGAAAATTCTGAGAGTGCCTTGGACTGCAAGAAGATCAAACCAGTCCATACTCCAGGAAATCAAGCCAGACTGCTCACTTGAGGGAATGATATTAAAGGCAAAACTGAAGTACTTTGGCCACATAATGAGAAGACAGGATACCCTGGAGAAGAAGCTGATGCTAGGGAAAGTGGAAGGCAAAAGGAAGAGGGGCCGACCAAGGGCAAGATGGATGGATGGTATTCTGGAGGTGACGGACTCAACCATTGGGGAGCTGGGGATGGTGACGGCCGACAGAAAGCTCTGGCGTGGACTGGTCCATGAAGTCACGAAGAGTCGGAAACGACTGAACGAATAAATAACAAAATCTTATGCAGCAAATTTCGGTCTTTCAATACCTTATCATAAAACTTCTCACACTCCATGACACAATTTTGTTTTACAACTAACATAGCCCTCATTGTATCAACACTTAATCTAGATTTCTCCTTTGACCACATACTGTTCATAACAGAAAATATTCTCTCAACAGGTGCTGTACTTCCTGGAAGACAAAGAATAAACTCTACAATATTACAAAAGTCTTGAAAGTCTGGGCATTTTTCGCTCGTTTCTGAAAAAATCTTTACCCATCTATCAGATACAGAAATGTTTTCTGTATTCCATGTATCCAACTGCCCCACAATTGTAGATTTTATGAGGGTCCACTGATCAAATACACAAGTTTCTTCTGTTTTTGTGCATGTGATGAGTTCCTTGTTCAGGCTGTCCTGTATTTCTTTCCATTCAGGTGTCTTCCTTAGTAGCACCCACTTGAACTTCTCAGTGTTTCCTATACTGCACTTCCACTTGTTGATATATTCTAAGCTGGTTTCATAGAAATTCTCGACTACCTCAAAAAACTTAGCCTCATTAATTTCTCCTGAATCTACTAACATTTTCAGTTATTTTTTGACATCAGTAGTTACAAACACTTCACTTTTTCTGGACTCTAAATTGTTTGCAAGATTTTCAGTGTTTACGGCTACTTCTGTAGCTGAAATATTATCTTTTTCAATCAAAATAAAGTATGTTTGGAACATAGGCACTTGATCTCTTGCGAATGACAACCACAATTTCAAGCAGGGGTCTTCAAACCATTTTCGCAACATAACAGGGCATTTTTCTTGAGAAAGAAAATAAGAAGTAAGCCCATCAAACATGCTTAAAATTCTGTCAATTGATGGACCCAAGGACAAAAATACTGTATTTCCATGCTCTAGCAATTTAGCGTAATTGTTTCCTGCAAAGTCACAAAAGTTTTTCAGTTCTTCAACTCTAACTGTGTATATATGGAAGTGTTTGTATACTTTCACTGCAAAACATTCAATGTAAATTGGTAAACAGTCGACAGCACACTGGAGACAATTGTGTATAATGTGTGCCCCACAACCAATACTGATAACTGGCCTCTTCAGTTCAGTTTCAAGTTTTCACCACACATTATTTTTGCCAAGTCGTTTGCAACCACCAAAATTGGTGTTTGTGTTATCTGCACACAAAGCAACAATTTTGTTTTGTATAGCAAATTTGTCAATGACTTCCTTCAACACAGCACACTGTAGATCGGATGTTTCACCAGTTAAGGAAAGAAAGTCTATAATTTTGTCTTGAACATCACAATTTGGCAAAAAGTACTGCACAACGATTGGAAAAAGTTTGATGTCTTTTTTGTCTGATGCATCTAAACTGACTGTAATGCTTTTTGTTTTATTCAAATCCTCTATTACTTTGCCCAATACGTATGGGGATAAAACATTGGTAATTATTGCTTCTGATTTGGTACATGCTGAGGAAAATTTTGGTTCATAAATTTTCTTTACCAATGTCGACAAGCAATCATTTGCCTGAAAACTTTGGCCATGACGCACAGTATGATAAGCAAAAACAGCTTCACTTGCTGCAATGTTATCACTTTCACTATCACCATCACATCTCATAAACGAACTGATGTTTTTAACTGAAGCTAGAGTCTTTTCAGCATCCTTATGTTTCTGGCTGCGTAGATGTTGGTTGATGTCACTTCTACCTCCATGAGCAATGGAAAAATGGATATTACAATGTTGGCATACCACTTTTGTTCCATCACTGCAGTTAGTCCAGTTTAATAAATTTGAATTCCTTCTGGAGATCGTCATTAAAACTGCAGTTTCGCCTCTTCATCTTTGGCATTGCAAGGGTAGACTTCAAGCTATAAAAATATTAAGTTTAAGCTATAGACTTTAAGCTACAGTATAAAAAATAATACTTAAAAATATGAAGTTTAAAACAGCAATTTATTACTTCCCATTTTCCATTGAAAGGAGAGGTCTCGTGATCACCCACAAGGTCTGGGTCAAGGTTTCCTTTGGCAATAGGGCAAGACTGGAAATATATATATTGACTGTCAAAGGGACCCTTGACCCAGACCTTGCCCTGATGCCAATTGGTCCTATATTTCTAGTCTTGCCATATTGTCAAAGTTTTACAATATGGCAAGACTAGAAATATAGGACAAGATCTAACTAAGGCACACTGGAGTTTGGACTTGACTAGACAGGTCTGCAGGAAGGCAGATTTGGCTTGACAGCAGCAAGACAAGGCAAGGCAAGAACTTCTTGGCAACTATAGGGGGTGTGGCAAGGAACTCCCGTAGTACCTTATTGAAGCAGAAGGCTGAAGGAGGAGGCAAGCTGGGGGGTAAGGACAGGCCTAAATGGTTTAGGGCTTGACTATCTGAGGGACCACCTCTTCCAATATGAACCAGTATGGTTACTTAGATCAGCAGGGGAGACCCTTTCCAAAGATGTTCCTACAGCTAGAAGCTCACTTATAGACTATGCAGGAAAGAAGCTTACTTCTGTGTGCCTCCCAGGCTCCCAAGCTTTCAACTGACACTTGATTGTAATGATACACAAGTCTGATCATGCACATGGTGACCCACCTGGAAATTAATACAGAGGGTACAACTCAATTTTCTGTGGAGTCCTTGGTGCTCTCTGAGCCTTGTTGTTTTCTTGCAGACTTTTCATTGCCAGGCTAGGCAAGATCTTCAGTGCGAAAAGGGAGTGGGACTTGCTCTCTGTTTATATCCCATGGCTTGTCCTGCCTGTGTTGGTGGGGGTTACATCGTAAGTACATCGAAAGAACATTGAAAGTAAAACAAAAGGCCCAAGAGGAAAAAACAGGAGTTATCTACAGCATACAGTGTAAGGACTGTAACAGCCACTATGTAGGACAGACTGGCAGAAGACTAGCAGAACGCATCCACGAACACCAACTAGCAGTCAGAAGACACAAGGAAAACTCCTTAATCTCACAACACATGGACAGATTTAACCATACTTTCAACTGGGAAACTGTGAGCGTCTTAAACCAAGCCAAATCCAAAAATGCTGGAGAATTCCTGGAAGCTTGGCACTCAGACAAAGCAGCCATCAACAGACACATAGAGGTAAACAACATTTACATACCATTCATAAGAGACAATAGAAAAGCCAGAAGACCAGAACACCTCCTTGCCAGCAACCAACAACCAGATAGGCAAAGATTAACACCAAGATTAGTACCAGAGGAGCAATCAAACAACACAATAGATCCTAATCAAGGAACTATTAACTCAGTCAATCAACCAAGCAGCAAACAACAACCCAATCAAGGAACTACCAAGGAGAGTACAACACCCCCACCAACACAGGCAGGACAAGCCAGGGTATATAAACAGAGAGCAAGTCCCACTCCCTTTTCGCACTGAAGATGTTACCTAGCCTGGCAATGAAACGTCTGCAAGAAAACAACAAGGCTCAGAGAGCACCAAGGACTCCACAGTTCAACCCTGAGCTACAAATATTCTCTTCGATTGGTACTCAGTTTTCTATTTAGTTAGTGGTAAGCTCTCTCTGTCCCGAATGAAACTGAATTTTAGAAAGTGGTCAAAACATTGCAGCCAAGTAAGTATGTATATCTTTTCTTCCCTCTAGCAAATGGAATCAATTAAAACCATTAATCAATTAAAATGCCTTGCTGAAGGATTAAGGACTCTATAGTTCATTACTCCAGCAACAAATTGCCTTTCTAAAGTTATTGGGGGGAAAAGGAATAACAATGCTGATTTTTCTCCACCTATTAAGTATTTAAAAATTCTTTGTGGGAGTTCAATAACCAGTGTATAAATATTATATTTTGTAAATAAAATCATAATAAGATTAAGATTAAGCAGTGACAAGTGCTGTGAAATCATATATCACCCTACATCTTTAATTATCTGCATCATTATTAGGTAATCATCACCCATAGACTTGTCATAAAACAGGCCTCCCCCCCCCCAGTTACAGTTCACAATGGAAGACAAATGTCGAAATGTGGGTTAATTTGTTGGCAATTTTTCCAGTGAAAAATGTCTTGCAAAGCTCAGCACAACTCATTTTACAGCTTTCAGATTTGGCCATCTCTGGCTTGGAGATTGCCGGGGAGCAAGAACAGAGGAAGGAAGGAAGGAAGGAAGGAAGGAAGGAAGGAAGGAAGGGTTTGTGCAGCTACTATATGGTTTATTCTAATTCATTTACTCACTGACCACCACACAAGTTACTGTAACCCTAAACATCTTAGCCTCATTGGGATATAACCCTCTGACCATTAAGACCTGCAGGGAAGCCCTCTTAAGGAGGTGCCCATGCTCAGCAGGGCACCTGTCGGCTGCATGGGCACAGATCCTCTCTTTGTCACTGTGGCAGGTGATGCCCTTCCTTGGGAACTCAGTGTAACCCTCATTCCTTAACCCTAACCCTAACCCACTTTCCTCGGCCACCTAGCACACACATGCACACACGCATGCACCCTGTGCCCTCTTTCCACAGCCTCCCTGTGACCAAATGCACCCCGCGCCTGCTTTCCCTGGCCTCCCGGAGCACATGCGCGTGCACACACACATGCACCCCACACCCGCTTTCCTCAGCCTCCCTGCGACCAAACGCACCCTGCGCCTGCTTTCCCTGGCCTCCCTGAGCGTGTGCGTGCGCACACACACATGCACCCCGCACCCGCTTTCCTCGGCCTCCTAGCGATTGCACACATGCACGCACCCTGCACCCTCTTTCCACAGCCTCTCTGCGACCAAACGCATCCCGCACCCACTTTCCTCAGCAAGGCTCGGGGTCAGGTCTCACCACTGCAGGGTGGACGATCTTGGCTTCGGAGCACGTGGCACTGACAGGATCAGGTAAGGAGGCAGGAACCGGGTGGACTGTGGTGCTAGGTCCGGCAATGGGCTCGCATGTGGCGATGCAACCGGGATTCCAGGGCAGCGTAGAAAACAGGTGTAGACGGTTGTCTCCGGCAGCGCGCGCCACCTGCGCTGCCCCTTTTATTATTCAGATTGGCCAATCACCCTCCTCTCCACCTCTCCGCCCTCCTTTGCCGCACGCTGATAGGTGGGAGGGCTTCCTCTTCTGGGCTGCCTCCAATTGGCAGCTCCGGCTCAGATCCTTCTTCCACGCCATTCCCGCCCGGTTTAAAAAATGGGACAAAATTGAGATTTTGATCAAAACGACGGGACGGTTGAAAAATGCTTAAAAAACGGGACATATGGTCAGCCTACTGATGGCAATTGGTACTGGGATTATCATCACTAAGCAATGTGGTTGTAAAGCACGATGTCATATGACTGCATCACGGTCCTGGTTGACGTCATAACCCCAAGATGCATGGGTCATTAAGCAGGAAACAGCAGCAGTCCCAGATGAGGAGCGTGGGGGTGCCACAGGGGGCTGGGGGGGTGCCACGGGGTGGGGGAGGCCAGGCGCAGGCCGGGTGTGAATGCACGAAGGGCGGGGGGTGGATAGCATGGCAGAGCAGAAGCACAGGGAGGCTGCGGGGTGGATGATACAGCGGGGTGCGAGTGCAGCAAGCCCGGAGAATTTAACACAGCAACTTGCAACCTTCCCTGCCAGCTTCCCCATTGATTTTGCTTGTGGGAAGCCAGCAGGGAAGGTCACAAATGGCGATCACGTGACTGGGATGCTGCAACTGTCGTAAGCACCCAAATCGCAATCATGTGACTGTGGGGGCACTGCCACGGCTGGAACCTCTAGGACTGGTTGTAAGTACCACTCGTTCATCGCTGTCATAACTTTGAACAAGTGATCAGTAAGCATCTGCATGTGTAAATTCTACCCACAAATGGCCAATAACAGTTACTGGCACAGTTAGGTGCTAATTTTACTTTTTTTTTTAAAAAAAAATGTTAGTTTATTCAGTATGTTACACCTATTCACTACAATCTACACTGTTAGACACTGGAGTCATCAGGGTGATTAAGGAAGTGCCCATTCAGTCTTTAGATCAGAGCTTTCCAAACTGTGTGTCGCGACACAAAAGTGTGTTGCCACACACAGTCTGGTGTGTTACCACACAACCCGGAAGCGCTGATCATCATCAGCGCTTCCGGGTTTTTCCGCGGCGACACACTAACGGCGGCGCACAAAACCCCAAAAGCGGCAGCAGCGCTTCCAGGTTTTTGCGTGCTGCCGCAACGGCGGCACTTCCGGGTTTTCCCGCGGCGACACACCAACAGCGGTTGGTGTGTCACCGCGGGAAAACTTTGGAAAGCCCTGCTTTAGATTCTCTGTCATCCTTTTTATGCCCTATCTAAATTTCTCCACCAGAGTATTACAGACACACCATTAGTATTCAGTTTGAAATACCTGTAGATTTTAGTAATTTAGTGATTTTATATATCGTGTAGCCATTTGTATTTAGTCATTTTTAGCATTATATATAGTTTTATACAATAGTATACCACTTAAATAATATACCTTAAATAGTATACCTCTTACATAATTTATATAATGGTATTTTTCATTAATTTTGAAATCCTGTCTGTCTGTGTATGTATATACACACACACACACACACACACACACACACACACACACACAATGGTGAGTGTCAAAGCCACTGTCCTGGATGAGACCCAGAGCATCCAGGAGTACATCAGTAAGATGGCACCTAAAGATCAGCTGCTGAGAGAATGCCTGAAGCAGCAGCAGACATGGAAGGAAGATCAAGCAGAGGAGGTGCTATGGCAAGACAAGACCCTGCATGGGATGTACAATTGACAGATAGCTGAGGTGGCTGACATTGGGAAATCCTACCAGTGGCTGGAAAGGGCTGGACTAAAAGACAGCACTGAGGCACTGGTCATAGCAGCACAAGAACAGGCACTAAGCACCCAATCCATAGAAGCAGGGGTCTACCACACTAGAAGGTGCAAACTGTGCAGAGAGGCCTCAGAGACAGTCCAACACATACTGGCAGGATGTAAGATGCAGGCAGGAACAGCATACACTGAACGGCACAACCAAGTAGCTGGCATTGTGTACAGGAACATCTGCACAGTGTATGGGCTAGACCCTCCCAAATCCAGATGGGAGATTCCACAGAAGGTTGTGGAGAATGACAGGGCTAAGATCCTGTGGGACTTCCAGATCCAGACGGACAGGCAGGTACTGGCCAATCAACCAGACATTGTGGTAGTAGACAAGGACCAGAAGACAGCAATGGTGATAGATGTAGTGGTGCCAAGTGAGAGCAACATCAGGAAGAAGGAGTATGAGAAGCTGGAGAAATACCAGGGCCTGAAGGAGGAACTAGAGAGGATGTGCAAAGTAAAGGCCAAAGTGGTCCCAGTGGTGGTAGGAGCACTCAGGGCTGTGACTCCTAAGTTGGGAGAGTGGCTCCAACAGATCCCAGGAACAACATCAGAGCTCTCTGTCCAGAAGAGTACAATGCTAGGAACAGCTAAGATACTGCACAGAACCCTCAAACTCCCAGGCCTCTGGTAGAGGGCTCGAGATTGAGAAGATACATACCACCCATAGGGGTGAGAAGGGATTTAAAAAATGTTTTTATGGTACAGGTAGTCCTTGGTTAATGATTATTCATTCAGTGACTATTCAAAGTTACAATGGCACTGAACAAGGAGGTTTACAACCGGTTCTTGAAGTTGTGGTCATTGCAGCATCCCCACCATCACATGATTGCAATTCAGGCACTTGGCAACCAGCTTGCAATTATGACAGTTTTAGTATCCCGCAGTCACGTGATTGCCATTTGCAACCTTCACTGCCAGCTACCAACAAGCAAAGTCAATGGGGAAGCTGGCAGGAGGTTGAAAATGGTAATCACGTGATGTCATGCTTAACGACCACATGGGATTTGCTTAATGACCACAACTGGAACTGCCAGAACTGTCATTGTTAAGTCGGCATGGTCACATGTCATCACACTTTACGGCTGCGTCGCTTAGCGCTGGAGTTGCCGGTCCCAATTACCTTCATTAACCGAGAAGTACCTGTATTAGTACTATGTTTCTATATTTGGGCTAGCATCTTAAACCCCAGTTATTCTTATAGTGCACAGGTTAAGTTACTGGCATAATGGGAAGGCTTTAATTTTAGCATTGAATGTAAATTTTGCTGATGAATGACCAAAATAAAGGACTACTACTACTATCCACTTGATAGCAGTAGTAGTACTATGATAGTATGATAATCATCATTGCCTATAGGTAATATAGATTTTGCATATTGTTGTTGTTTATTCGTTCAGTCGTTTCCGACTCTTCGTGACTTCATGGACCAGTCCACGCCAGAGCTTTCTGTCGGCCGTCACCATCCCCAGCTCCCCAATGGTTGAGTCCGTCACCTCCAGAATACCATCCATCCATCTTGCCCTTGGTCGGCCCCTCTTCCTTTTGCCTTCCACTTTCCCTAGCATCAGCTTCTTCTCCAGGGTATCCTGTCTTCTCATTATGTGGCCAAAGTACTTCAGTTTTGCCTTTAATATCATTCCCTCAAGTGAGCAGTCTGGCTTGATTTCCTGGAGTATGGACTGGTTTGATCTTCTTGCAGTCCAAGGCACTCTCAGAATTTTCCTCCAACACCACAGTTCAAAAGCATCTATCTTCCTTCGCTCAGCCTTCCTTATGGTCCAGCTCTCGCAGCCATAGGTTACTACAGGGAATACCATTGCTTTAACTATGCGGACCTTTGTTGTCAGTGTGATGTCTCTGCTCTTAACTATTTTATCAAGATTTGCCATTGCTCTCCTCCCAAGAAGTAGACGTCTTCTGATTTCCTGGCTGCAGTCAGCATCTGCAGTAATCTTTGCACCTAGAAATACAAAGTCTGTCACTGCCTCCACTTTTTCTCCCTCTATTTGCCAGTCATCAATCAAGCTCGTTGCCATAATCTTGGTTTTTTTGAGGTTTAGCTGCAACCCAGCTTTTGCACTTTCTTCTTTCACCTTCGTCATAAGGCTCCTCAACTCCTCCTCGCTTTCAGCCATCAAAGTGGTATCATCTGCATATCTGAGATTGTTAATGTTTCTTCCAGCGATTTTAACTCCAGCCTTGGATTCCTCAAGCCCAGCATGTCGCATGATGTGTTCTGCGTACAGGTTGAATAGGTAGGGTGAGAGTATACAACCCTGCCGTACTCCTTTCCCAATTTTAAACCAGTCCGTTGTTCCGTGCTCTGTTCTTACCGTTGCTACTTGGTCGTTATACAGATTCCTCAGGAGGCAGACAAGATGACTTGGTATCCCCATACCACCAAGAACTTGCCACAATTTGTTATGATCCACACAGTCAAAGGCTTTAGAATAGTCAATAAAACAGAAATAGATGTTTTTCTGAAATTCCCTGGCTTTCTCCATTATCCAGCGGATATTGGCAATTTGGTCTCTAGTTCCTCTGCCTTTTCTAAACCCAGCTTGTACATCTGGCAATTATCGCTCCATGAATTGCTGGAGTCTACCTTGCAAGATCTTGAGCATTACCTTACTGGCATGTGAAATAAGTGCCACTGTTCGATAGTTTGAACATTCTTTAGTGCTTCCCTTTTTTGGTATGGGGATATAAGTTGATTTTTTCCAATCTGATGGCCATTCTTGTGTTTTCCAAATTTGCTGGCATATGGCATGCATCACCTTGACAGCATCATCTTGCAAGTTTTTAAACAGTTCAGCTGGGATACCGTCGTCTCCTGCTGCCTTGTTATTAGCAATGCTTCTTAAGGCCCATTCAACCTCACTCTTCAGGATGTCTGGCTCTAACTCACTGACCACACCGTCAAAGCTATCTCCAATATTATTATCCTTCCTATACAGATCTTCCGTATATTCTTGCCACCTTTTCTTGATCTCTTCTGCTTCTGTTAGGTCCTTACCATCTTTGTTTTTGATCATACCCATTTTTGCCTGGAATTTACCTCCGATGTTTCTAATTTTCTGGAAGAGGTCTCTTGTCCTTCCTATTCTATTGTCTTCTTCCACTTCCGCACATTGCT
The DNA here is from genome assembly GCA_023362775.1 of Charina bottae. Classification (NCBI taxonomy): domain Eukaryota; kingdom Metazoa; phylum Chordata; class Lepidosauria; order Squamata; family Charinaidae; genus Charina; species Charina bottae. Next base: position 938,187 of record JALMGJ010000021.1, on the reverse strand, counting down.
TGTTTAAAAATAATTCCTTATCTCTTCTGGCTAACCTCTGCAATTTTGCATTTAATTGGGCATATCTCCCCCTATCACTGTTGCCTTTTGCTTTCCTTCTTTCTTGGGCTACTTCCAGTGTTTCAGCAGACAGCCATCTTGCCTTCTTGGTTTTCTTTTTCTTTGGGACGTTTTTTGTTGCCGCCTCCTGAACAATGTTGCGAACTTCTGTCCATAGTTCTGGGACCCTATCTACTAAATCTAGTCCCTTAAATCTATTCTTCACCTCCACTGCATATTCCTTAGGAATATTAGTGAGCTCATATCTAACTGATCTGTGGGTCTTCCCTATTCTCTTTAGTCTGATTCTAAATTTTGCGATAAGAAGTTCGTGATCTGAACTACAGTCAGCTCCAGCTCTTGTTTTTACCGACTGTATAGATGTCCGCCACCTTTGGCTGCAAAGGATGTAGTCAATCTGATTTCGGTGTCGACCATTTGGTGAAGTCCATGTATAAAGTCGTCTTTTAGGTTGTTGGAAGAGAGTGTTTGTTATGCACAGTGAGTTGTCTTGGCAAAATTCTATCAGCCTATGTCCTGCTTCATTTTGTTCTCCCAGACCATTTTGTTGTTTATTCGTTCAGTCGTTTCCGACTCTTCGTGACTTCATGGACCAGTCCACGCCAGAGCTTTCTGTCGGCCGTCACCATCCCCAGCTCCCCAATGGTTGAGTCCGTCACCTCCAGAATACCATCCATCCATCTTGCCCTTGGTCGGCCCCTCTTCCTTTTGCCTTCCACTTTTCCTAGCATCAGCTTCTTCTCCAGGGTATCCTGTCTTCTCATTATGTGGCCAAAGTACTTCAGTTTTGCCTTTAATATCATTCCCTCAAGTGAGCAGTCTGGCTTGATTTCCTGGAGTATGGACTGGTTTGATCTTCTTGCAGTCCAAGGCACTCTCAGAATTTTCCTCCAACACCACAGTTCAAAAGCATCTATCTTCCTTCGCTCAGCCTTCCTTATGGTCCAGCTCTCACAGCCATAGGTTACTACAGGGAATACCATTGCTTTAACTATGCGGACCTTTGTTGTCAGTGTGATGTCTCTGCTCTTAACTATTTTATCAAGATTTGCCATTGCTCTCCTCCCAAGAAGTAGACGTCTTCTGATTTCCTGGCTGCAGTCAGCGTCTGCAGTAATCTTTGCGCCTAGAAATACAAAGTCTGTCACTGCCTCCACTTTTTCTCCCTCTATTTGCCAGTCATCAATCAAGCTCGTTGCCATAATCTTGGTTTTTTTGAGGTTTAACTGCAACCCAGCTTTTGCACTTTCTTCTTTCACCTTCGTCATAAGGCTCCTCAACTCCTCCTCGCTTTCAGCCATCAAAGTGGTATCATCTGCATATCTGAGATTGTTAATGTTTCTTCCAGCGATTTTAACTCCAGCCTTGGATTCATCAAGCCCAGCATGTCGCATGATGTGTTCTGCATACAGGTTGAATAGGTAGGGTGAGAGTATACAACCCTGCCGTACTCCTTTCCCAATCTTAAACCAGTCCGTTGTTCCGTGCTCTGTTCTTACTGTTGCTACTTGGTCGTTATACAGATTCCTCAGGAGGCAGACAAGATGACTTGGTATCCCCATACCACCAAGAACTTGCCACAATTTGTTATGATCCACACAGTCAAAGGCTTTAGAATAGTCAATAAAACAGAAATAGATGTTTTTCTGAAATTCCCTGGCTTTCTCCATTATCCAGCGGATATTGGCAATTTGGTCTCTAGTTCCTCTGCCTTTTCTAAACCCAGCTTGTACATCTGGCAATTCTCGCTCCATGAATTGCTGGAGTCTACCTTGCAAGATCTTGAGCATTACCTTACTGGCATGTGAAATAAGTGCCACTGTTTGATAGTTTGAACATTCTTTAGTGCTTCCCTTTTTTGGTATGGGGATATAAGTTGATTTTTTCCAATCTGATGGCCATTCTTGTGTTTTCCAAATTTGCTGGCATATGGCATGCATCACCTTGACAGCAACATTTTGTAAGATTTTAAACAGTTCAGCTGGGATACCGTCGTCTCCTGCTGCTTTGTTATTAGCAATGCTTCTTAAGGCCCATTCAACCTCACTCTTCAGGATGTCTGGCTCTAACTCACTGACCACACCGTCAAAGCTATCTCCAATATTATTATCCTTCCTATACAGATCTTCCGTATATTCTTGCCACCTTTTCTTGATCTCTTCTGCTTCTGTTAGGTCCTTACCATCTTTGTTTTTGATCATACCCATTTTTGCCTGGAATTTTCCTCCGATGTTTCTAATTTTCTGGAAGAGGTCTCTTGTCCTTCCTATTCTATTGTCTTCTTCCACTTCCGCACATTGCTTGTTTAAAAATAATTCCTTATCTCTTCTGGCTAACCTCTGCAATTTTGCATTTAATTGGGCATATCTCCCCCTATCACTGTTGCCTTTTGCTTTCCTTCTTTCTTGGGCTACTTCCAGTGTTTCAGCAGACAGCCATCTTGCCTTCTTGGTTTTCTTTTTCTTTGGGACGTTTTTTGTTGCCGCCTCCTGAACAATGTTGCGAACTTCTGCCCATAGTTCTTCTGGGACCCTATCTACTAAATCTAGTCCCTTAAATCTATTCTTCACCCCCACTGCATATTCCTTAGGAATATTAGTGAGCTCATAGCTAACTGATCTGTGGGTCTTCCCTATTCTCTTTAGTCTGATTCTAAATTTTGCAATAAGAAGTTCGTGATCTGAACTACAGTCAGCTCCAGGTCTTGTTTTTACTGACTGTATAGATGTCCGCCACCTTTGGCTGCAAAGGATGTAGTCAATCTGATTTCGGTGTCAACCATCTGGTGAAGTCCATGTATAAAGTCGTCTTTTAGGTTGTTGGAAGAGAGTGTTTGTTATGCACAGTGAGTTGTCTTGGCAAAATTCTATCAGCCTATGTCCTGCTTCATTTTGTTCTCCCAGACCATGCTTGCCTGTAATTCCAGGTGTCGTCTGACTACCCACCTTAGCATTCCAGTCTCCTGTAATGAAAATAACATCTCTTTTTGGTGTATTATCTAGTAGGTGCTGCAGATCCTCATAGAACTGATCTACTTCTGCTTCTTCAGCATCTGTGGTTGGGGCGTATATTTGGATCACTGTGATGTTAAATGGCTTACCCTGAATTCGAATTGAGATCATTCTATCGTTTTTTGGATTGTATCCAAGCACTGCTTTAGCCACTTTATTATTAATTATGAAGGCTACTCCATTTCTTCTGTGGTCCTCTTGTCCACAGTAGTAGATCTGGTGGTCATCTGATGTGAAGTGGCCCATCCCAGTCCATTTCAGTTCACTGACACCTAAAATGTCTATATTTAATCTTGACATCTCACCAATAACCACATCCAATTTGCCCTGGCTCATAGATCTTACATTCCAGGTTCCTATGGTGTGTTGATCTTTAGAACATCGGATTCGTCGTTCACCACCAGCACCGTCGGCCGCTAGCCGTCCTTTCGGCTTTGAGCTAGCTGCGTCATCACATCTGGGGCTAGTTGAACGTATCCTCTGTTCCTCCCCAGTAGCATTTTGACCATCTTCCGACCTGGGAGTCCCATCTTCCGATGGTATACCGACATATCTTTGGTTGTACTGATCCATTTAGTTTTCATGGCAAGAATACTGGGGTGGGTTGCCATTACCTTCCCCAGGGATCGTATTTAGTCTGACCTCTCTGCCACGACCTTCCCGTCTTGGGTGTCCCTTCACGGTTTAGCTCATGGTTTCATTGAGGTGCTCAAGCTCCAGCACCACGACAAGGTAACGATCTCCTTTGCTGGAGATTTTGCATATTAGTTTCATAATACGCCATCATGGCTTGTTCTATGTATACTCATAACTAGTTCTCACTAGTTTATCAAAGTTTATCTCCTGGTGTATATCCTGCTTACCTCAATTTGTTACATTCTCCACTTCAGGCATTTTATCAGTAGGTTGTTGGCTGGAAAAGTTTATTTTGTGATATTTTTAAATTTAAGTTTTAAATATGCAGATTTAAAATATTGATTTCTTTTAATTGCTGCCTTTGCTTTTTAATAACTATCTGTTGTATTTCCACATTGTGCCAGCCACACTTTGCTTACTAGCTGGCCCTGGGGTTAATGTATGGGCGGAGGTGGCTATCATGCTTGGTTTTAATGGTTGTTTTTAGTCTGGGCTGTCTAATTTTGTTTATGTTTTAATTATTAACCATATTTTGTAAGCCGTCCAGAGTCCACAGGAGTAGGCAGCGATATTAAATCTAAATAATAATAACAATAACAATAACAATAACAATAATAATAATATATAAATAATAATAATAATAATAATAATAATATAAAATCTAAATAATAATAATAACTCAATAAGTGGACAAAAATGCTAAATCCAGTCTAAACATCTGGCTGACTGTGTGATCAACCATAATAATACCTACACCTTAAGTTTATGTGGATCATTCCTAAAGTTAATGAATAAGAATGGTGACAGTTATTGCCCTAATCCTGTTGTTTTGGACATTGGTAAAAATCTGTATTTGGATTAAACTAATCATAACATTTCTGCTTGTTGAAAACCTCTCATTCTTCAGACAGAAATTTGTTATGTATGTAGATGTAAATACCTAAAAGAAAACTAAAGCATAACACAAGTATTTTCCATTATGACAGGGCAATCAGTAATTGTTTTCTATACACATTAGGAAAACAACAGCAGTCCAAGCAAGTTTACTCTTGAGGCAAGTTAGCTTCTGTAAAATAATCTTGTGTATAAAAAAGAAGCCATAAAACCTAGCTGGCTACTACATGAGAAAGCATGCAACTTGCATTTGCCTCTGTCCTGCAGTCTAGAGGTGCAGGTAACTCTAGCAGCATTTTTGCTTTTTTGAGTACTTCCTCTCTATTGTTTTTTTTAGACTTCTAAGTTTTCATTTTTTCCTTAGTTATTTTTCTTACCTAAATGTGTTGTTTCTTCCATTAATCCCTTTCTTCCTTTTCACCATATCATGGAATGAAAACTGTCTAAATCAGATGCACAATGTATGGTTTATCTCTCAGGGGCAGTTCCTCTTACCAGGAAGTTCAACAAGTTGGTATGTTATATGCCTATACACTTTTTGATCTTTTTTAAAAATAACATTGTCATGCAGCTAACTCCCTCAAAATTCTTTGACTCCTAAAACGCATCTTTTGTGTGCTGTTTTATGCTGATGATGCAATACTTGGACTTTAAATCTCCTGGACTTTAAAAGGTAATTACAAACTTTTCCAACCAACAGTTCATTCATCAGTTAAGGAATACTATGTTTTCCCCTTGGCATAGCACAAAATGCACATGGCAAATGTTTACTTGTAAGCTGGAGTTAGTAGATGATTTAATATCTAGGGATAGTATTTAAAGCCAATGTAATTAGAAAACTTAGTATTAATATGTCCCTGTTTGAACTATACAAATTGCAGCAGCAACTATCATAAATGAAGTAGTCTGCAATATTTCAACTGCAGACAAATTTTTAAAGTAATCCAACTCAAGGATAGGAAACCTTTTGGTGGCTAAAGGTTACTTTTAATATTTTTGGAGAGCTGACAGCTGGAAAGTGGTGGGAACACATGACACGTATGGAAGAACAAGGTTTGAGTTTTTTATCTATTATCTTTTTATCAACCATTAGCAGGAGATATTTTTAAATAAAATTTATTCTTAACATTGGCATAGATAAAGCTAAAGACATTATAAAACCATAGTTTTTGGATATTGATAAACAGTGTCTTGGCGATCACTCGTAGCCGAGTAAGATTGTCTTCCAGGGGTAAAATCTTAACAGTGGATCTGTAAGTGGCTGTAAAGGCCAATTCTGGATCCGCACAACCTCCCACAATGAGGGCATAGGTTTCCAGGTGGAAGATGGTCACGATGAGGGTTTGCTTGACGTGCCTTCCTCTTAGCTCGTTTCTCCCTTTCGCCCTGTACTTGTGCTTCTTCAAAGTCTGTAGTGCCTTTAATAAAGGCTGACCTCCAATTGAAATGCTCATGAGTTAGGGCTTCCCAGTTCTCAATGCTGATATTAAATTTTTTTAAATTAGCTTTGAGAGTATCTTTGAATCTCTTTTGCTGTCCACCAATATTCCGTTTTCCATTCTTAAGTTGGGAGTAAAGTAGCTGCTTTGGAAGACGATGGTCAGGCATTCAAACAACATGGCCGGTCCAGTGCAGTTGATGTTGGATGATCATTGTTTCAATGCTGGTGGTTTTCGCTTCTTCTAATACGCTAACATTAGTCCGCCTATCTTCCCAAGTAATTTGCAGAATTTTTCGGAGGCAGCGTTGATGGAATCTTTCAAGAAATTGGAGGTGGCGTTTGTAGAGGGTCCATGTTTCACAGGCGTACAATAGGGTCGGTAGTACAATGGCTTTGTAAACAAGCATTTTGGTCTCCCTGCGAATGTCCCGATCCTCAAACACTCTACGCTTCATTCAGGAGAAAGTTACACTCGTAGAGCTCAGGCGATGCTAAATTTCAGCGTCAATGTCGGCTTTTGTAGATAGATGGCTGCCAAGATAAGAAAAGTGTTCAACATTTTCTAGTAACACACCTTTAAGCTGGATTGATGGCACTGCAGAGGGATTGGTTCGAACTTGCTAGTAAAGCACTTTGGTTTTTTTAATGTTAAGCGAGAGGCCGAGCTTTTCATATGTTTCTGCAAAGTTGTTTAGGAGTGTTTGAAGATCTTCCTCTGAGTGTGCACAGACTACGTTATCATCAGCATATTGAAGTTCTATAACAGAAGTTGTAATTACCTTATTTTTTGCTTTCAGCCTACTAAGATTAAAAAGCTTTCCATCTGTTCAATATATAATTTCTACACCAGTAGGAAGTTTCCCTTCAACAAGGTGTAGAATCATAGCAATGAAGATAGCGAATAAGGTTGGAGCAATAACACATCCCTGATTAACCCCGGATACCACTTTAAATGGATTACTTTGAGAGCCATTATTATTCAGGATTGTTGCCATCATGTTGTCATGGAGTAGTCACAAGATGTTCACAAATTTATCACGGCATCTGATTTTCAGAAGGATGGTCCAAAGAGTAGTACGATTTACAGTATCAAAAGCCTTAGTTCAATAAACGCCATGTACAGAGGGCGGTTTTGCTCCTTGCATTTTTCTTGGAGCTGTCATGCAGTGAAGATCATATCCACTGTTCCCCTGGAAGGGCGGAAGCCATTTTGCGTTTCAGGGAGGATGTCTTCTGATATAGATAAGAGACGGTTTGCGAGGATGCTTGTGAGGATTTTGCCTGCCATAGCTAGAAGGGAGATGCCTTGATAGTTTCCACAGTCTGTTCTATCACCCTTTTTAAAGAGAGTGATAATTATGGCATCTCTAAAGTCTGCTGGAAACTCCTCCCTCATCCAGATTTTTTCGATGAGCTTATGAAGTTGTGTAAATTCAGGCCCACCTTCTTTAAAAACTTCAGCAGGAATCCCATCAGGTCCACTAGTTTTGTTATTTTTCATTTGATTAGTGGCTTTACGTTGTATATATTTTATGATTCAGAAAGAATATAGAAAGCTAATTTTAAAAGTCAAGCTGAAAAGTTTCTTTCCTGTAGGAGTCAGAAATGCTCTTGCTAACTCCCCCTCAGGAATGTTAATTGCTGGTGCCTGAGGGTCTAGTTTGCTTGACCAATCAGAAAGTTACCTGTTGGTCCTATTCCAAATAAGTAATGGGTGAGTGGTCACATGTTACACATTGTCCACTCAGGTACTGCCAAATTGTAATTGTAAAAGCTTTAAAAATGTAAATCTTTCTTTTGTGTTGAGAGTTTGTTGTTGGTGAGTGTGGAGAGGCAATTGCCTCTAGCTATGTTAATTAAGCCATGTGCTTTCTTCCGCTGAAGAAAGCAAGCTTAGTTCCTGTTTTCTTCGTTTTAAAATAAAAGCAGCATTTTTTCTACTGCAAGTTTTTCAGTTCATTTATCTCTCAATATTTCTATAACTCTGATCTCACAAATTACTAAAAACTACAAAATTACTGACTTCCTCCAAACTAGGGGGTACTGCAAGCTCATCTCTTATTTGTTTTTGCGGGATTTGCAAAACTTCATCAGCCACAGTAGAGTGACGATTAAGGAGATTGTAGTAATGCTCTTTCCAGCGCAGTGCAATAGACTCTTTGTCCCTTAGAAGTTTGACACCATCTATATAGCATAAGGCAGGGCTTTCCAAAGTTTTCCTGCGGCGACACACCAACCTCCCTTGGTGTGTCGCCGCGGGAAAACCCGGAAGTCCCACCGCCGCAGCAGCGCCGGAAGCGCTGCTGCCGCTTTGGATCTTTGCGCGCCGCCGCAGGTGCGGCGCCTTCGGATTTTCATGTGTCGCCGCGGGAAAGCCCGGTGCGGTCAGGGGTGTGCATGGCGGCGGCAGCGGCGGCAACCTCCGCTAAAACGCGGAAGCACCGATGGCGCGCCGGTGCTGCCGCCGCCGTGCACGCCCCCATTACCACTTCCGGGTTGTGTGGCGACACAGCCGACTGTGTGTGGCGACACACTTTTGTGTCGCGACACACAGTTTGGAAAGCTCTGGCATAAGGTACCATAGTTTGTTGGTCTGTAGATGGCCTTTATGGCATTAAAAAAGCCCCGTGCATCATGAGCATCTGCAAAATGTTGGATTTCTTTTTTTTTATCCACCACATGTTCTTAAGTTCTCTAGTTCTTATTTGGACTTCTGCCTTTGCACTGGCATAGTTTTTTTTCTTAATGGCACAGTTAATATGGCACATCTTTTTGCCATATATGGAAGGCTTTCCTTTTCTTGTCAATAATATGTTCAATCTCGCTATCGTTCTCGTCAAACCAGTCCTGATGTCTCTTAGTTTGGTATCCGATAGTTTGTTCACAGGCTGAGATAATAGAAGTGTTCAATTTAATCCAGTGTTCCTCAACATTTTCAGGAACTTCCATAGGCAGATGTTCCTTGAGAGTAGATTGAAGCAAGCTCATTTAGTAGAATCTTGAAGGGCCAGTGTATTCATTTTACACCTTGGTTTTTTTTCCTTGGAGCCTGTGATGAGGGACAATCTTTATGGCCATCGTGGATCGAATTAATCGATGGTCTGTCCAGCAGTCATCGGCGCTCATCGTGGCTCTGGTGAGAAGTACATCACGGCGATCTCTAGCACGGATATTGCCATGTTAGTTGATTCAGACCTAGAAGGACGAAAACTGAGAGATGAAGGGAAGGGCGATCGAGCAATGAATCCCGATTGGGGTGGGGGAACTTGGAGATTATTAAATTGTTGGTTGCGGGAGCTTGATTCACTTGAATCTTTAATGTGCAATGGATCACTGGCCTTCATATCCTTAAGTGGCTTGTGTCAGGAACTCTGATTTAATAGTCAATGGATCGGGGACATCACAGGAAGATTAGAAAGAAAAAATAATTACATGCATATTCACACAGATTCTGTGCAGTGCCTAGCTTTTCTAGCTTTTTATTTATTTATTTATTTATTTATTTATTTATTTTCTATCTTGCCTTCATTATTTTTATAAATAACTCAAGGTGGTGAACATACCTAATACTCCTTCCTCCTCCTATTTTCCCCACAACAACAACCCTGTGAGGTGAGTTGGGCTGAGAGAGAGTGACTGGCCCAAGGTCACCCAGCCGGCTTTCATGCCTAAGGCGGGACTAGAACTCTCAGTCTCCTGGTTTGCCATTGGCTCCTTCCTAGGGCTGAGAGAGAGAGAGACTGGCCCAAGGTCACCCAGCCAGCTTTCATGCCTAAGGCGGGACTAGAACTCTCAGTCTCCTGGTTTGCTATTGGCTCCTTCCCAGGGCTGAGAGAGAGGGACTGGCCCAAGGTCACCCAGCCAGCTTTCATGCCTAAGGTGGGACTAGAACTCACAGATTCCTGGTTTCTAGCCTGTTGCCTTAACCACTAGACCAAACTGGCTCTCCAGTTATAGTTGCTAACTCTTTTTGAAACCAATCCTGGAGATATTTTCCCTTAATAACAGTGTATGTTTGGGACATACTTGTATATATCTAAATATACATCTAGTTGTGTAGACATACTGGGCAACTGCAAAAAAAAAAAAAAAAAAAGAGCAGGGCCAAGCCAAAAAATTAATATTGATTGAATATATAATTACTGATTAAAATTATGGTAAAGCATCAAGCCTTAATGTTGTCATAGTTAAGTTATTGATTTTCTAGGTTTTAATTTTATGTTGTTAACTGTAAGCCACTTGGAGTCTTCAAAAATGTATCAGCATGTAAATTGAAATAATGAACAAACAAATAAACATCTTATAGAGGAATGTAATTTGTTATTCTATAACCAGCCCTCAAAAGCTTAAGCAATGGTAAGTTTATTAACCTTTAAGACGTCACAGGCTTCTTTATTGATGTAATTTCTCCTGGCTTTCAAATGTCTGAGGGGACTTTATTTTTCTATTCTTATACAATGTTCTTGTTTAATTCTGCTTATAGGGTTTTGCTTATTTTCCTGATGTTTGTAGACTATCCTGGAAGTCTTTTATAATTCCATATTGTATTTTTGAAAAACTGTTCTAAAATACATAAAATCAGAGGGGAAAAAATAGAGAAAGGCCCATTTTTTTGATGACCGGAGGGCAGCTTTCAGTGTTTGCCATGAAGGAAGCCATTAGGAGCAGTTCTTGGGGGAGTACTTTTATTTAGGACCTTTCCCCACCTTCTTTTCCTTTTCTGCCAGCTTCCAGATTCCTCCATGTTGTGCTCAAGAGACAAATAAGGGAGGGTTCATTTTATACCATTTCACTTCAGTATTATAAAATCATACCATTTAAGCCTTATGCCAAATCAGATGGAATTGTCTACTTTTCTTGTGCAAATCTGATGTACCATTGGCACAGGGATGGCCCAGGTTGGCACACTTGGCAAGAGACTTTGGAGGCCAGAATGCTGTGTAAGTGGATGGTTGGGAGAAGCAGAGCAAAGATGGATTTCCGATCTCCTCTCAAAAAAAAAAAACAAAAAAAAAAACCCCCACATCTCAGGGGAACATTTACAAATCTAGCACAATTTCCTTTGCTCACAGCTCTATTATTTCCCACTCCACTGAGAAAATAACTGTTCTGAGAGTGATAAGAATCCCAGGGTGCTATAATAAATGATAGATGTACAGTAATCTATTGGGGGAGTGGGGGAAAGTGAGGAAAATGTCTGAAGTTGTCCTGATTCAGGGAATATTTTTTTTTTAGGCAGGGACAGAATTACAGTCAGCCCTAGCAATTCAAACATTCTTAACTGTTCCCAAAGCCTATATGGAAAAAGCTCTGAAGAAGGTTGACAAAGCTTCTCTAAGCTGCATTATTTTAAGTCTGGTGAAGGAAGCAGAGAGATTGGAGAGAGGAGAATTTCTCTAGAAAGAATCTTTGGCCAGAAACAGGAGTAACTGAAACCATCATTGCCCCTTCCACCCCTCTGCCCTTGGGAGTAAGGAATGAATTTGTAAGGGCGCAAAGTGAGATGCCAGGCTTGTCTTTAAAAAAGAAATGATTGTTCTGACCAAACTCTTTTTCATGGAGTTTCTACTGGCCAGAGTAAATATAAGCTGTTCAAAGGTCCACAGAGATCCCAACATGCTGAGTTTCAAAATTTCCTTCCAACAAAATGCTGACAACTACAAAGAAGAAAGTTCTATGCTAGGCATATTTTCTTTCTTTCTTTCTTTTTGGGCAGAAGATAGGAGGTGAGATTTTTCTCAGAGGTAAAAAAAAAAAGAAAAACCTTATCACTTCAATTATAAAAATTAATCAGCTAGCGCATAGCTTTCCAAACTGTGTGTCGCGACACTTTAGTGTGTCGCAACACACAGCTTAGTGTGTCGCGAAGTGGCGGCGGGGGCATGCACGGCGGCGGTGCACGCAGTGGCGGAGTGCATGGCGGCGGTGGCACGCCATCAGCACTTCCGCCTTTCAGCGAGGCTGCCACTGCACACCGCCGCACCGCTGCCGTGCACGCCCCCGCCCCCCCGCATGCCCCCGCGCCGCTGCCGCCACCGCCATTGGTGTGTCGCCAACGGTGGCAGTTTGGAAAGCACTGAGCTAGCGGGAGTTGAGTTCTGGTGACCAGAAGGAACATCTAGGTAGTATTCTTGGAAAACTAGTTATACTTTGAAAAATGGACAGTGATCCACAAATTGTTATGTGAAAATAAATGTGTTGGTCTCTAAATTCTACAACACAGTTATGCTTCTATCTCAAAGTAAAATTTCATGTTTCTGATGAAGGAGCTGTCATCCACAAAAGCCTATGATAAATGTGATTTTGTTTAGGTACCACAAGACTACAGTATTGTTTCTGTAGTTAATGGATCTGTAGAGGATTTCTTTAATTATATATAGTTGTTCTCTGTTAATGCTATAGTTTAGGATTATTATCTTCCAAATATAACATCTGCTTATAAATTCTAAACTCTTAAATTCGTATTTGGCATGAACAGGAATTTCAGATGAAAACAGTGTTGCATATTCCCATTATTTGTCCCAAACCTATTAAATAATATTTTATAACATTCCAAAGTCTTCAGAATATTTTTCATTCTTCACAATAGCTTCTTTAATGTTGAAGGCTCCAGCAACAGTGGGACTAAAGTACTAGAATGGCTTTATTTAGGCACTTGCTCAGCTATATAAAACAAATTCTTATGTATTAGGATGCAGGCAGACCTGTCGAGTTTTTTCCATAAATCCACTGTGTCTAAGACATGATAGGTACAAGATGTTAAAATCCAGCTTGACCCTTGTCCCTCCTGGCTGGTGAAATCGGTCAGTGAGGTGACATGTGGATGGGTCCAGGTGATGATTAATTTGTCCTTGAGTGAGGGGGTGTTCCTGGAGGCCTTTAAGGAGGCGCTGGTGCACCTCCTCCTCAAGAAGCCGTCCCTGGACCCTACCATCCTGGGCAATTTTCGCCCAGTCTCCCACCTTCCCTTTTTGATAAAGGTGGTTGAGAAGGTGGTGGCGTGGCAACTCCAGAGGATTCTGGAGGAAACTGATTATCTAGACCCCTTCCAGTCAGGTTTCAGGCCGGGATATGGGACGGAGACCGCATTGGTCGCGCTTATCGATGATCTCTGGCGAGAGTGGGATGGAGGGAGTGCGTCCATCCTAGCTCTCTTAGATCTCTCAGCGGCTTTCAATACCGTCGACCACGGTATACTTTTGGGACGGCTCAGGGAGTTGGGGGTGGGCGGTGTAGTTTTGCGCTGGTTCGCCTCCTTCCTCCAGGGCCATTCCCAGTCGGTGTTGATAGGGGAGGAGAGAGCTGACCCGCGGCCCCTGATTTGTGGGGTGCCGCAGGGGTCGGTTCTCTCTCCTCTCCTGTTCAACATCTACATGAAGCCGCTGGGCGAGATCATCCGTCACCATGGGATGAGGTATCACCAATATGCTGATGATACCCAGTTATACATCTCCATCCCGGGTGAAGTAGGTGATGCGGTCGATGCCTTATCTCAGTGTCTGGAGGCTGTGGGGGTCTGGATGGGGAACAACAGGCTTCAACTGAACCCTGGTAAGACGGAGTGGCTGTGGATTGATGCCCCCCCTAGATCCGGGAAGTTGCCATCTTTGGTTCTGCGTGGGGTGGCACTACCTCGCTCGGATCCAGTGCGGAATCTGGGGGTCCTCCTGGACTCGCGACTCCTGCTTGAAGAGCAGGTGGCAGTCACGGCCAGGAGGGCCTTTGCACTTTGCCTTCGTGTGGTGCGCCAGTTACGCCCTTTCCTGGATCGGGAGGCCCTCCGAACAGTCACTCACACCCTTGTCATCTCCCGTATAGATTACTGTAATGCACTCTACATGGGGCTACCCCTGAAGAGTATCTGGAAGCTTCAGCTGGTGCAGAATGCCGCGGTGCGAGCAGTTATGGATGCCATGAGATCGGCACATGTAACACCTCTGCTACGCGAGCTGCATTGGCTACCAGTTTGCTTCCGGGTCCAATTCAAGGTGTTGGTGATTACCTTTAAAGCCCTACATGGCATAGGACCAGGGTACCTGAGGGACCGTCTCGTCCCGATAACGTCGGCCCGCCCCACCCGTGCATGCAGAGAGGACATGCTTCGGACCCCCTCGACAAGAGAATTCCATCTAGCGGGGTCCAGGAGGCGTGCCTTCTCTGTGATAGCGCCCGCCTTATGGAATATCTTGCCCCCGGAGGTGAGACTGGCCCCTTCACTCCTGGCCTTTCGGAAGGCCCTTAAGACCTGGCTCTGCCGCCGGGCCTGGGACGACAGAGGCGGCAGTGCCTCCTGGGGTTGGCTGGCCCCGTAGTAATACGATCCATCCTACGGTCCCCCCATCTTGGATTTTATGTAATTTATTATTATTATTAGATGTATTTTAGATATTTTTTTTGTCTTTTTTAAACTTCAATTGTTGTAACCCGCCCAGAGTCCCCTGCAAGGGAGATGGGCGGGGAATAAATTGAAATAATAAATAAATAAATAAAATGATAGGTACAAGATGTTAAAATCCTCACATAGATGCTTGTACCTTGGTACATGGAAGATATCATGGAATCATGAAGTTTGAAGGAGTGATACAAGTCATTGAGTTTAATCTCCTACTTAGCGCAGGAATCCAAATTAAACCATCCCCCACAAATCCAGTGCTCCCTTGACTACATCCAGGAAGGGGGAATCCATACCTCTTTGGGAAAGTAATTCCACTGTCAGACTGCTCTTACTGTTTGGAAATTTCTAACTTTTAGTTGGAATCTGCCTTTCTGCAATCTGAATACAAAGCACAGCTATAAAGGAATATTTTATGGGAAGAAGGAATGGTTAGGATTCTGGGCTCTTCACTGTTACACATATTCAATTGTAAAATAATTTAATTCTGTTTTCTGTCAATTAATTTTAATTGAACTATTTTTCTCTAAAATATGCATTTTTTACCCTTATAGTACGTGCAAGATACACACGTTCTGTAATATCACTCCAGAATAAGTTTGGAATTACAAACTACATCACAGCACACCCCACCCCACCTCAGCCCATTTGTATCTTTGCTAGGCCTGGGCGAAGCCTGGAGAAAGCTTAAGCAGAGAACTTTTTACTTTGTTGCACCAAGAGACAGAATTTGTTTTTCACTTCTCTGTTACAGTGAACTCTCACATCCACCCTACGTATTTTTTATCATCTACTTGTTCCAAAAACGGTTCTCTCCGGAAGATGTAATGGTATCCTCTACCAAGACTGTCTCTGTATCTGCTCAGATTCTGAAGTCAAGACAGCAGCACAGTACTTCCGAAATGCCCTATTTACCACCCTTGAAGAGCAGAGCTAGTTTCCCCTCTTATGAGATATGAGTTAGATCAATCTCATATGGTAATTGTGCTGTACCTGTTAAATGACCAGAACTGGAAAATTTCCAGAAAGGTGGCCAAATTTTGTGCCATTGCAATGAAAGTCAGAATTTGCTGGACCTGGTTTAGTCTCAGGCTTGAACAATATTTTAATTGGATATTTGTAATTTGTATTCTCTTCTAAATTTTTGCCCTTTTTTTGGTCTACCCCAGTATATTTTAATAAATTAAAAAATAAACCACGTCCCGAAATTTAGAGACATGCACAATATGAAAAATAGCTATGTTTAATCCATACAGTATTGTAGCACAGTGAGTGCAAACTAGGTCAATGCATATAGAAATGAAAATCAAATTAAATTCTTTAATACTGTATCTACATTCTGTGTGATTACCCAGTTCACCTGACCTTTGCCACTCCTTAGCCTCCAAAACGTTGTCCATCCTGACCTAGCTGGAAGTAATGACACATTGGACTAAATTGCTACAATTATTTGTATTCCTAATATAGTTTTTTCTCCATTTCCCAAAGTGCTCATGTCAATCCAGTCTTGATTTCTATTTATTAAAACTGAGAGAACTGCTGCTGTTGGGGTTCCATCTGGCAAGAGACACTGCTGATACTAATGAGCTTTGTTTGGTGTGCAAACTCAGGTACACAAATAAAGTTGGCTGCAGAGTAGTTGATGGGAAGAAGAAATGAGAGGCTTGGGGCTTCACTGAACAGCACTTTCCATTCTATATTTTTTTTGCTCAGAATGGGGAGTTCAGACTTGACATTTAACTTCACACAGAGCATAGAAGTCAGTTTTTTCCCTAAATCATGGCATGTACTCATGCAAAACAGATTTATATTACTGTACTTTTAAGTCTACTTAATGAAAATTATGGATATTCAGGATGTTCCAGCTAGACAAGAATATAGCCTCTGACAAAGGGATATCTTTCCTCTAGTTTGTTGGCAAGCTATGAAGTGCTGAAGAAAATGAATTAGAAATGTCTTCAGAGAACTAGGGAAAGCAGAAAAGAAAATACACATTTAGGCTCACAAAAATGTTTTAATTTTTTTTAAAAATCAGAGAGAATAAAAATTAAGTAGAAGTTTTCATGCCTTGCCTTTTGGCCTTGAAAATACACACAATAAATAGAATACAAATACATAAAATAACCCTTCATGGATAAAATACACACTTCATGGATAAAATACACACTTCATGGATAAAATACACACTTCATGGATAAAATACACACAATAAATAGAATACAAATACATAAAATACCCCTTCATGGATCACTGCCTTGTTGTGGCGAAGGGGCTTGCGTAACTCAATGAGGTCAGGTCAAGACGGACAGGTCATGATGGAGAGTTCTGACAAAACATAGTCCACTGGAGGAGGAAATGGAAAACCACTCCAGTATCCTTGCCAAGAAAACCCCATGGACAGTATCAAAAGGCTAAAAGATATGACGCCGGAAGATCAGCCCCTCAGGTCGGAAGGTGTCCAATATGCTACTGGGGAAGAGCAGAGGGCAATTCCGAGTAGCTGCAGAAAGAGTGAAGCGGCTGGGCCAAAGCCAAAAGGACGCTCAGTTGTGGAAGTGTCTGGAAGTGGAAGGAAAGTCTGATGCTGTAAAGAACAATATTGCATAGAAACCTGGAATGTAAGATCTATGAATCAAGGTAAGCTGGATGTGGTCAAACATGAGATGACAAGATTGAACATCGACATCTTGGGAATCAGCGAACTAAAATGGACAGGAATGGGTGAATTTAAGTCAGGTGACCATTATATATACTACTGTGGGCAACAATCCCTTAGAAGAAATGGAGTAGCCCTCATAGTCAATAAAAGAGTGGGAAAGGCAGTACTGGGGTACAACCTCAAAAATGACAGAATGATCTCAGTTCAAATCCAAGGCAAACCATTCAACATCACAGTAATCCAAGTCTATGCCCCAACCACTGATGCCGAAGAAGCTGAAGTTGACTGGTTCTATGAAGACCTACAACACCTTCTAGAATGAACACCAAAAAATGATGTCCTTTTCATTATAGGGAACTGGAATGCTAAAGTAGGAAGTCAAGAAATAACCGGAATAACAGGCAAGTTTGGCCTTGGAGTACAAAATGAAGCAGGGCAAAGGCTAATAGAGTTTTGTCAAGAGAACACGCTGGTCATAGCAAACACTCTTTTCCAACAACACAAGAGACGACTCTACACATGGACATCACCAAATGGTCAATACCAAAATCAGATTGATTATATACTTTGCAGCCAAAGATGGAGAAGCTCTATACAATTAGCAAAAACAAGACCTGGAGCTGACTGTGGCTCAGATCATGAGCTTCCTATCGCAAAATTTAGGCTTAAATTGAAGAACATAGGGAAAATCACTAGACCACTCAGGTATGACCTAAATCATATCCCTCATGAATATACAGTGGAGGTGAGGAATAGATTTAAAGGATTAGATCTGGTAGACAGAGTGCCTGAAGAACTATGGATGGAGGTTCGTAACATTGTACAGGAGGCAGCAACTAAAACCATCCCAAAGAAAAAGAAATGCAAGAAAGCAAAGTGGCTGACTGATGAGGCTTTACAAATTGCTGAGGAAAGAAGGGAAGCAAAAGGCAAGGGAGAAAGGGAAAGATATAAACAACTGAATGCAGATTTCCAGAGAATAGCAAGGAGAGATAAGAAGGCCTTCTTAAATGAACAATGCAAAGAAATCGAAGAAAACTATAGAATGGGGAAGACTAGAGATCTCTTCAACAAAATCGGAGATATCAAGGGAATGTTTTGTGCAAAGATGGGCATGATAAAGGACAAAAAAGGCAGGGACCTAACAGAAGCAGAAGAGATTAAGAAGAGGTGGCAAGAATACACAGAAGAACTATACAAGAAAGATCTTAATGTCCCTGGTAAATACGATGGTGTGGTCACTGACCTTGAGCCAGACATCCTAGAGAGTGAAGTCAAGTGGGCCTAGGAAGCATTACTAACAACAAAGCTAGTGGAGAAGACAGTATCCCAGCTGAGCTATTTAAAATCCTAAAAGATGATGCTGTTAAAGTGCTGCACTCAATATGCCAACAAATTTGGAAAACTCAACAGTGGCCACAGGATTGGAAAAGGTCAGTTTACGTTCCAATTCCAAAGAAGGGCAATGACAAAGAATGTTCAAACTACCGTACAATTGCGCTCATTTCACATGCTAGCAAGGTTATGCTCAAAATCCAACAAGCTAGGCTTCAGCAGTATGTGAACCGAGAACTACCAGAAGTGCAAGCTGGGTTTCGAAGAGGCAGAGGAGCTAGAGACCAGATTGCCAACATTCGCTGGATCATGGAAAAAGCAAGAGAGTTCCAGAAAAACATCTACTTCTGCTTCATTGACTACACTAGAGCCTTTGATTGTGTGGATCACAACAAACTGTGGCAAATTCTTAAAGAGATGGGACCAGACCACCTTACCTGTCTCCTGAGAAACCTGTATGCGGGTCAAGAAACAACAGTTAGAACCGAACATGGAACAACCGATTGGTTCAAAATTGGGAAAGGAGTACGACAAGGCTGTATATTATCACCCTGCTTATTTAACTTATATGCAGAGTACATCATGAGAAATGCTGGGCTGGATGAATCACAAACTGGAGTTAAGATTGCCAGGAGAAATATCTGAGAAACCTCAGATATGCAGACGGTACCACCCTAAGGGGGCGTGGTGGCTCAGCAGGTAAGACGCCAGGCTTGTCGATCGGAAGATTGCAAGTTCGGAGGTTCGAATTCCTAGCCCCGCATGAAGGAGTGAGCTCCCACACTCGCCCCAGCTCTTGCCAACCTAGGAATTCGAAAGCATGTAAATGCAAGTAGATGAATAGGTACCACTTCGGTGGTAACAGCGTTCCACGTGTGTCATGTGGCCACATGACCGTGGAAGCGTCTTCGGACAACGCTGGCTCTTCGGCTAACAAACGGAGATGAGCACCGGCCCCTAGAGTCGGGCACGACTGCACAAATGTGCGGGGGGAACCTTTACCTTTACTTTTTTACCACCCTAATGGCAGAAAGTGAAGAGGAACTAAAGAGCATCTTGATGAGGGTGAAAGAGGAGACTGCAAAAGCTGGCATGAAACTCAACATTAAAAAAACTAAGATCATGGTATCTGGTCCCATCACTTCCTGGCAAATAGAAGGGGAGGAAATGGAAGCAGTGACAGATTTTATTTTCTTGGGCTCCAAGATCACCGCAGATGGTGACTGCAGCCATGAAATTAAAAGACGCTTGCTCCTTGAGAGGAAAGCTATGGCAAACCTAGACAGCATATTAAAAAGCAGAGACATCACCTTGCCGACAAAGGTCCGTATAGTTAAAGCTATGGTTTTTCCAGTAGTAATGTATGGCTGTGAGAGTTGGACCATAAGGAAGCCTGAGCGCCGAAGAATTGATGCTTTCGAACTGTGGTGCTGGAGAAGACTCTTGAGAGTCCCTTGGACTGCAAGGAGGTCAAACCAGTCAATCCTAAAGGAAATCAACCCTGACTGCTCATTGGAAGGACAGATGCTGAAGCTGAAGCTCAAATACTTTGGCCACCTAATGCGAAGAGAGGACTCACTGGAAAAGACCCTGATGCTGGGAAAGACTGAAGGCAAAAGGAGAAGGGGACGGCAGAGGATGAGATGGTTAGATAGCATCACCGATGTAATGAACATGAATTTGAGTAAACTCCAGGTGACAGTGGAGGACAGGAAGGCCTGGCGTGCTATGGTCCATAAGGTCACGAAGAGTCGGACACAACTAAACAACTGAACAACAGCAAAAACAACATAAAATACAAAATACAAATACATACAATTCCAATTAAACTCTCAGTCATATATTAAATGCCACCAAGATAATTTATTTATTATTATTCGAATTTATCACCGCCCATCTCCACGACAGTAGACTCTGGGTGGTTTACAACATTAAAATTAATATTAAAAACCTACACACTTAAAAATACAATATAATAATAGATAAACATCCAGAGGATGGGAAGATCTTAATAAAGGAGGGTATTACGGGGCTAACAATCCCCAGGAGGAACTATTACCTCCTTCGTCCCAAGCAAGGCGGCAGAACCAGGTCTTTAAAGACTTTCTGAAGGCCAGGAGTGAAGGTGCCTGTCTCACCTCTGGGGGCAAGATATTCCACAAGGCGGGTGCTACCGCAGAGAAGGCACGTCTCCTGGACCCCACCAAATGAAATTCCTTCATTGATGGGGTCCGAAGCATGCCCTCTCTGCATGACCGGATGGGGCGGGTAGATGTAATCGGGATGAGACGGTCCCTCAGGTACCCTGGACCCATGCCATGTAGGGCTTTAAAGGTGATAACCAACACCTTGAATTGGACCCGGAAGCAAACTGGTACCCAATGCAGCTTGCGCAGCAGTGGTGTTACATGAGCTGATCTTATCACACCCATAACTGCCCGTGCGGCTGCATTCTGGACCAGCTGAAGCTTTCGGATACTCTTCAAGGGAAGCCCCATGTAGAGCGCTTTGCAATAATCTATATGGGAGATGACAAGGGCATGAGTGACTGTTTGGAGGGCATCTCGATCCAGGAAGGGGCGCAACTGGCGCACAACCCGAAGTTGTGCAAAGGCCCTCCTGGCCATGACTACCACCTGCTCTTCGAGCAGGAGTCGTGAGTCCAAGAGGACCCCCAAGTTCCGCACTGAATCTGAATCATCCAGAGTTAAAGATGGGGAAACCGAGAGGCCATCAATCCACAGCTACTCCGTCTTACCAGGATTCAGTTGAAGCCTGTTGTTCCCCATCCAGGCCCCTACAGCCCCCAGGCACTGAGACAGGGTGTCGACTGCATCACTTACTTCACCCGGGATGGAGATATACAACTGAGTATCATCAGCGTATTGATGATACCTCATCCTGTGGTGACGGATGATCTCCCCCAGCGGCTTTATGTAGATCTTAAATAGGAGAGGAGAGAGAACCGAACCCTGTGGCACCCCACACAAGTGGGGTCGAGGGTCGGATCTCTCCTCCCCTATTACCACTGATTGGGAACGGCCCTGGAGGAAGGAGGTGAACCAGCGCAAGACTACGCTGCTGACCCCCAACTCCCTGAGCCGCCCCAGAAGGATACCATGGTCGACAGTATTGAAAGCCGCTGAGAGGTCCAAGAGAGCGAAAATGGATGCACTCCCTCCATCACGCTCCCGCCAGAGATCATCCATAAGTGCGACCAATGCAGTCTCTGTCCCATATCCTGGCCTGAAACCTGACTGAAAGGGGTCTAGATTATCTGTTTCATCCAGAATCCTCTGGAGTTGCAGCGCCACCACCTTCTCAACCACCTTTCCCAAAAAGGGAAGGTGGGAGAACGGGCAAAAATTGTTCAAAACGGTGGGGTCCAGGGATAGTTTTTTGAGGAGGGGGTGCACCAGCGCCTCCTTAAAAGTAGCCGGGAACACCCCGTCCCTCAAAGATGTATTAATCATCGCCTTTATTAAATAATTAATAAATTATTAATTAAATAATTAAATAATTCTCACAGGAGCTTGTTATATTAAATTATAAGAACTTAGAAAAGTAAATATCTTTACAGAAATCTCTATACAAAATTTACATAAATATTTCACTGAAATCACACACACACACACACACACACACACACACACACACACACTACATGTGTAAGCATTAGTTGTAAGTAATATCAGGTCTTCTATCCACTGAGTAATAGGGCTAAAAATTCATGTTTCTGATGTTGAAGAATCAAATCTCTTAGCAATAAGGACATGGAGAATCCGTTTCAACTGTATAGCCATCAGTTTCTATGTAACAGTTTAAAAGAATATAAACATTCAAAAACATTAAAACTCAATGTTCAAAGAGTTTTGAACAAAGTTCAAATTAATATACGTAATTACTTCTTCCCAGAAGATAATAACATTAGGACATTGTAAAAACATATGCTTTAATGAAGCACTATTCTCATTGCATCTGCAAAACCACAATTATTTACTCACTCATTTTCTATAGAAATGCAGTAGAGTCCAATAAGTCTGAATTTATTTATTTATTTATTTGGTTGAACAAGTTGTACTCTAAAATCTGTTGAAATTTTTGATATTGACATTTAGACAGTTTCCCTTTGTTTAAACAAAATGTGGTTATTCCACTCAGTCTTTAAAATGTGCATATCAAATTTACAGTATTGATAAAATATATTTGTAAAGATTTAGCATGCTTTTTTTTTTCTTGTAGGATTTAGTGATCACTTCTAATAATTTATATGCCTCTGAAACTGAAAATGCTGCTGGTCCAAATCAAGATGTCAGTAAATCAGAGCTTTCCAAACTGTGTGTCGCAACACAAAAGTGTGTCGCCACACACAGTCTGGTGTGTCGCCACACAACCCGGAAGCGCTGATCATCATCAGCACTTCCGGGTTTTCCCACGGAGACACACCAACGGCGGCGCACAAAAACCTGAAAGTGGCAGCAGCGCTTCCGGGTTTTTGCACGCTGCCGCAACGGCAGCACTTCCGGGTTTTCCTGCGGCGACACACCAATGGCGGTTGGTGTGTCGCCGCGGGAAAACTTTGGAAAGCCCTGCAGTAAATGTTGTAGTTGTAAATATTGCCAGAGTGGCAACACCCAAATAATATTTATTTATTTCATTTATAATTCAAATTTTGCCACCGCCCATCTCCCCCAGAAAAGGGGAACTCTGGGCGGTTTACAATAAGAACCATATTAAAAAGATAAATATAAACACATCTAAAATATACATATACAATTTATCAAATATAAATATAAAATAAGTATGAAACCAAGTGGCCATAAAGATCTAATTCTGTGAGGAGAGCTCTAAGGTGCCAGCCACCCCCAAGAATAATTACTCCCCTTCCCATCCCAAGCGAGACGGCAGAGTGAAGTCTTCAGGTTCTTCCGGAAGGCCAGGAGCGATGGGGCCCGTCTCACCTCCGGGGGCAAAGTGTTCCACAGGGCAGGGACCACTGCAGAGAAGGCCCACTTCCTGGACCCCGCCAGATGAAATTCTTTTACAGATGGGGTTCGTAACATGCCTTCTCTGCATGACCGGGTGGGACGGGTCGATGTCATGGGGATGAGACGGTCCCTCAGGTAACCTGGACCCATGCCATGTAGGGCTTTAAAGGTGATCACCAACACCTTGAATTGTATCTGGAAGCAAACTGGCACTCAATGCAGCTCGCGGAGCAGTAGTGTCACACGTGCCGATCTTGGGGCACCAAGAACTGCCCGCGCAGCCACATTTTGGACTTACTTCACCCAGGACGGAGATGTATAACTGGGTGTCATCAGCATACTGATGATACCTCATCCCATGGTGATGGATGATCTCACCCAGTGGTTTCATGTAGGTGTTAAATAGGAGAGGAGAGAGAACCAAACCCTGCGGTACCCCACAAAGGAGGGGTCGAGGGTCGGATCTCTCACTCCCTATCACCACCAATTGGGTCCAGCCCTGGAGGAAGGAGCTGAACCAGCGCAGAACCACGCCACCCACCCTCAATTTCCTGAGCCGCCCCAAAAGGATACCATGGTCGATGGTATCAAAATCCTCTGAGAAGTCAAGAAGAGCAAGGATGGATGCACTGCCCCCATCCCACTCCCGCCAGAGATCATCCATAAGTGCGACCAATGCAGTTTCTGTCCCATATCCAGGCCTGAATCTTGACTGGAACCAGCCAGGAGGGGCATGGATCTAGATGACAGGTGGTGGCATGTCCACTTCCTTGGGTCCAACAGGATTGAACTGGTCCTAGATAACTAGGCAAGTACGTTCCCTAGGCATCTCCCCAGACCATGCCTCATGCTTAGAGTCCAGCTCGGAATGAATGCGAGTGATTTTATTTATTTATATTTATAGTGCTGTTTATACCCCGCCTATCCCCTCCCTAGTGGAGGACTCTAGGCGGCTTACAATCATATATATACAATTCAATTATACATCAATTCCAAATATATACAAATTTTATCCTGCAGATGCTCAGAAAACTCTTCCGCACGGCCCAAACCCAAAAGGGATTGAGTGACCTTAAACAGGCCTATGGGCGGCATTCTGCAGATGCAATAAGAGCAGAGAAATATTGATGTTTCGCCGCTCTTACTGCCACAAGGTAGGCCTTAACAGCGGCTGTAGCTTGTGTTTGGTCGGATTCAGTCTTTGTCTTCCTTCTGCGGCACTCTAGATGTCTCCTAACCCTCTTTAAAACCCTCAGCTCCTCCGTGAACCACGGGGAGTGTCGGGTTGAATGGGGCAGGAGAGGTTGCACAGGCACGATGCTGTCCAAGGCCCCGGCCACCTCCCTTTTCCAGGCTGTGGCCAGGGCCTCCGCTGGACTGTGGAGCAGATCCTCAGGTATAACCCCCAGCTCCCTCTGGAACCCTACCGGGTCCATCAGTCACCGGGGGCAGACCAATCTAATGGGTCCAGATTCCCTGCGGAGGGGGGCGGCATAAGAAAATCTCAAGGCCACCATACCATCTGACCATGACAATGGTAAAAAGGTAAAGGTACCCCCTGCACATTTGTGCAGTCGTGTCCGACTCTAGGGGCCGGTGCTCATCTCCGTTTGTTAGCCAAAGAGCCAGCGTTGTCCGAAGACGCTTCCATGGTCATGTGGCCGCATGACATGCGCGGAACGCTGTTACCTACCCACTGAAGTGGTACCTATTCATCTACTTGCATTTGCATGCTTTCGAATTGCTAGGTTGGCAAGAGCTGGAGCTAGTGCGGGAGCTCACTCTGCACGCAGGGCTAGGCATTCGAACCTCCAAACTTGCAATCTTCCAATCAACAAGCCTGGCGTCTTACCCGCTGAGCCACCACGCCCCACACTGAGCCACCACGCCCCACATGACAATGGGGACAGATGTAATTCTCTCCTCAGGTCACATTGCCACTGCTCTGACAAGAAAACCAAGTCCGGCGTGAGGCCACTGTCTCGAGTCGGGTCCCAAATGATCTGGGACAGGCCCATGGCTGCCATGGTAGCCATGAACTCCCGAGCCACTTCCGAGGCACACCCCAGGGATGGCAGATTGAAGTCCCCCAGAACCATAAGTCTGGGGAACTCTACCGCCAGCTCCGAGAGGTTGTTATGCAGCAGGGAGGCTGGTACAGTAACAACACTCCTAACTGTTCTCGGGAACCCAACTTAAAGAACAGGGTCTCACAGCCGGACACTTGTGGAGCAGCGCCCCTGAAGGCCACTAGAGACTCCCAGATGACAACCGCCACCCCACCTCCCCTGCCCCGGTGTCTCGGCTGGTGCCATACCTGAAACCTGGCCAGGCACATCTCCATTTATGGAGGAAATACACAGAGCAATAAGAAAAACCTTTCCAATTTCTACCCAGATCAATTTGTAGAAGCCAAAGGCTTTATCCCCTCTATTTCAAGTGTTGTGATCATAAACGCAGATGTGAAAGAATTATTAATAACAATGATGTCCTTTCACCTTCTTCCTATTCACACATTTACCTGGAAAAGGATATGATAATGATGAAAATTTTGCTCAATTGCCTCAGGTCAGAAGGACAAACTCCCATAAAAATTCAGGATTTCCTTTTATATTCTATAATATATTTGCTCTTAAAAGGAACAAACTGAATATGATATAGTAGTGACCATATAGTGTGCATTCCTAGTTGGGTGAAGAGGGAAATAAATCTTCTGTTGTGCCAGTTACCCCAGTAAATTGGGGTGATTTTTTCTGGAATTCAGGGGGAATTCCAGGGGGAGGGGCCTTTTGTAGAAATTAATTTGTAGTTTGCACATGTTAACATTAATGAATTAACTTATATTCTGGATTTGTATAATACATTGAATTATAGACAAACCAAATGAGCTAAATCTTAAAAACGATCAAGGTTACGGATAACCAGACATCATGTTATATGAATGCAGGCAGCTAAGGAACTTAACTTATCTGTACATTGCACAAAACCAGCCACTATGTAGTGTGGAGAGAGAGAAAGTAATTCCACTAGCTACAGACTATGTTAACTGAGGGACCCTAACCCTAACCCTAACCCTAACCCTAACCCTTCTCTGGGATACTCCTAAAGGAATGGAGCTTTGACTCTCCGAACGTGCAATCTTCCGATCGACAAGCCTGGCGTTTTACCCACTGTTGCCATTGCGCCCCCTTTCCTTTAAATCTTAGCTATATAAATATACTGTATGGCTGCAGTCCAATGAGAGCAATATGAAGGGCTCCTTGATGAGGCAAACTGCATCATTGCTGTGCCATTGCAAATAGCAATGCAATTGCTGTGTCACTGCAACTTTTGCAGCATGAAATCAGGGGTACCATATGTGGGTTGCAAAAATCTCCTTGACCATTTGGCCATTAAATGTTTTGGCAATCCAGAAATCATCCAGGTTTTTACAGTCCAGATATGATATCCCTAGAGAAATATCTTACTGAAGCAAATTGCAGCCACTTCGTATAGGCTTATTGGCTACACATGCAGCCAAATGATTTGGCAAAATCCTGAACTGATCATTTGGAAAGTTAACACATTGAATCTCAATCACAAGAACCGCCCAGAGTCCCCTCTGTGGGGGGAGATGGGCGGTGATATAAGTTGGATGGATGGATGGATGGATAAATAGATAATAAACAAATAAATAAATAAATAAATAAATAAATAAATAAATAATGTTTTTGAACACTCTCCTACATAAAAACCTCTAGAAAAATAGAAAACAAAAATGCATAGCTGGCTTTTTGATGTTTTCTGCCTACAGGGAGCTTTTGTACAAAGGAGCATTAATCTGAGTTCTTTTACCTGACATCTGAAATTATACTGTCCATCTGTCCAATGTATGCTTACACCAACACATTTATTCTGCTAGACATATGTTAATATGCTGAGCAGGCAATTTGGTTTGCCAGATACAAATGGAAGGCTTTGTTTTGCCAGACTGAAAATCCACATGAAGACAAGAACTTCTATATTTAGTAAAGAAGCAGGAACTCCAAAACTCAGCTCCAGTAAAAATTGATCTCCTCCTGTTCGTTAGTTTTCTGTTTTTAAATACCTTTGGAAGCATATGTTGAGTTGTTTCAGTCTTGAATGGTTTACCGCCATGTTTACTTCCTTTTTAGTTGATACTTTTTTAATTAGGGGAATATACATATTCCATGTCCTTTGTTTTAGTCACCACAGTGGGGAATCATAAAGCTGCTAGGGAGAGATAGATAAGGAGTCATTTCAAAATACCTGCAATTTCACATCTTCTTCTATAGTACTTGAATTATGAGGAAGTAAGTATACCCTCTCTCTTTCAGAAGCCTTTATGGGGAGATATAGGTTGGGGGGCTTTTTGTCTACTGCAATCAGCAGCTTCACTTACTCACTCCTGCCTGCTGCCTCAATGGGCCTGCCCACATTATCCCTTCTGTTCAATATCTTTTCTATGCCACCATGATCCCTGACCCATCCTTGCTGCTCTCCTAGCACTCAAGAGACTAACAATGCAGGTTTCTTTGTTACATTTGCAGCCAACCTATCTCATGGATTCAAGATGGAAATTTAGATATAAAAAGTGAGGTAGCAAAGGAGTGCAAAGTAAAAATAATAAATCTTCTCCTATTTCAAAGATTGATTTGTTCATTGGTTCCTAAATAAAGCTC
Source organism: Charina bottae (assembly GCA_023362775.1). Taxonomy (NCBI): domain Eukaryota; kingdom Metazoa; phylum Chordata; class Lepidosauria; order Squamata; family Charinaidae; genus Charina; species Charina bottae. Next base: position 910,089 of record JALMGJ010000021.1, on the reverse strand, counting down.
TCTGACCACACAAACTCTTCACTCTGTCTTCCAATTCTGAGGTTACAGCTAGAAGGCAATATCTTCGTCATCATCACCAGCATCAGTGATTCTACTTAGAGTGCATTATATGTTCACTCCTGTTAATTTTGCTTGCTAGAATGAATCAGATTTAAAATATTTGGGGATATATTCAACCTTCTATGTGTCTTAGGTCTGAGAATGCGTAAGTGAGTGTTGGGTGGTCAGTTAATGGTTTTGGAAAGCTGAATAGGAAGAAAATGTCCTGGGTTGTTTGGGGTTTTTTACCTCTCTCTTTCAGTGGAAGCTTTGGCCTGGTGTGCCTTTGCAAATTGTAACATATGTTCCAATTGCAGAGATTTCTGGAACAGGAGGCTTTCCATATAGTCATCTACATGATTCTCTCATCACAGCTGTCTATTACAATTTCCTGTACATAGGATTGATTTTGAAGAATATTCATAAACTTCAGCTTATTTAGTGTGCAATGGCCCAGATAGTTATGAGTACGCTGAGGTTTGCCAATGTAACACTAATTTTTATTTATTTATTTATTAATCAAATTTATCACCGCCCATCTCTACCATGGTAGACTCTGGGCGGTTTACAACAAATGTTAAAATTAAAGTTAAAAATCAATAATCATTAAAATACAATAAACAGTACAATAAATAAGAATATAAAAATCCAGAGGATGGTAGGATCTTAAAAGGAGGTCATTATTAAACTAACCACCCCAAGGAGGAACTATCTCTACCTTTGTCCCACGCCAGGCGGCAGAACCAGGTTTTTAGGGACTTCCTAAAGGCCAAGAGGGAGGACGCCTGCCTCACCTCTGGGGGCAAGATGTTCCACAGGGCGGGCGCTATCGCAGAGAAGGCATGCCTCCTGGACCCCGCTAGATGGAATTCCTTTGTTGACGGGGTCCGCAGCATGCCCTCCCTGCATGACCGGGTGGGGCGGGTAGATGCAATTGGGATGAGACGGTCCCTCAGATAGCCTGGCCCCATGCCATGTAGGGCTTTAAAGGTGATAACCAACACCTTGAATTGGACCCGGAAGCAAACTGGTACCCAATGCAGCTCGCGGAGCAGTGGTGTTACATGTGCTGATCTTCTCGCACCCATAACCACTCGAGCGGCTGCATTTTGGACCAGCTGAAGCTTACGGATACTCTTCAAGGGTAGCCCCATGTAGAGCGCATTGCAATAATCTATATGAGAGATGACAAGGGCATGAGTGACTATTCGGAGGGCCTCTCGATCCAGGAAGGGGCGCAACTGGCGCACAAGCCGAAGCTGTGCAAAGGCCCTCCTGGCCACGACTGCCACCTGCTCTTCGAGCAGGAGTCGTGAGTCCAGGAGGACCCCCAAGCTCCAACTTAACACTAACATAATTAACATAACACTAATATGGCAACTGTACTGGTCCCACTAGCAAGAGAATGCCATCTGCAGGCCCACATGGTCAACCCCTTCTTAGTGATGGTCCCCCACATATCTGGACCACTCCTTCCCTATTATGGCTTGGGAAAAGCCATGAAAATATGGCTATTTGGGATAGTATTTGGGAATACCAGCATGTTATTTTTGAGTGGCCCTATTTTGCTTCCAAAAACTATAGGTACTCAGTCCTCCAACTTTGCCTTTAAAGAAATAAATTCTAGAGAACTCTAGAATTTTCACCCATCATTATGGTCATAGTCATTGTCAACAGCTGTACCTAGTCTGCTTTAGAAGAAAGGAATCCAGGTCAACTACTTGAGTTCACAAGTACTTGAGTATCACAGCCAAAGAATGACTGTGGTTGCCTTCCAGACAGTTTGAAACTGCGGAGGGGTGAGAAAGCAGAGGCAGGTGAAGATGTCAGAGACAGTCCAACTTTTTTAATGATTACATTATGCAGTACCATACTTGCTAGGTTAGAGCAGGAATACTCTATGGTACCCTTAAAATGATAAATATATTTATGCTACTCAATCCCCATGAATAAAACTAGAGATTTCCTTATGGTTAGGCAAGAAATGTGTATACTATTTACTTTTAATAATTACATTTTACAAGGCTTCTCAAACTTTGTAGTACTACAACTACCCACTGCAGACTTATGCAGGCAAAGTAGGGAGTAAACCCCAGAGCGCATTTTAACAGTGCTTCTTCTTTGCCTGCACAAGCCTGATCAGTTCTAAAACAATTTTGTGACTCTTGTCTATGTTGCTCATGACCCCCTCCCCTCCCAGGGATTGTGACCCACAGTTTGAGAACTCCTGGATTAAGGGAGGTATCCACATGATTGGCCACAATTCTACACTGCAGTACTCTGTGCTTTAATATTATGTTGTTTGTGTCACTTGAAATGTGACAGGATTCCTACTTCCTATCATTCTCTTGATGGTCAGAATAAAAGGAAATAATAGATTTGGAAATATTAATTTCTGATAATAACTGAGAGTTCTAATCCCACCTTAGGCATGAAAGCTGGCTGGGTGACCTTGGGCCAGTCACTCTCTCTCAGCCCAACTCACCTCACAGGGTTGCTGTTGTGGGGAAAATAGGAGGAGGAAGAAGTATTAGGTATGTTCGCCGCTTTTGAGTTATTTATAAAAATATTAAAGCGGGATAGAAAATAAATAAATAAATAATTGATGTGTTTATTAATGTAAGTATGAAAGAGATGAGTTACATTAATTTACACTTACAGTACATCTTTATGCACAGTGCTGCCTCTTCAGAGTCAAATTATAGTGTCCTTAATAGTAATAATAATAATAAGAGTCCCCCTTTTTGGGACAGATGGGCAGTGATAGAAATCGAATAAATAAATAAATAAATAAATAATAACAACAACAACAACAACAACAACAACAACAATAATAATAATAATAATAATAATAAAGAAAGCTTCCTGCTAGTCAAGCTAAACTCCTGGAATTTCATTCACTTGTCCATGTAGTTTTTTTTGGCAATAACTCTTTTCTTCCAGGATTTTTTTTAAATTCCCGAATCTAGCCTACCATCCTGGTATTCCCTGAAGATCTCCTATCCAAGTACTAAACAGGCCAGACACTGTTCAGATTTGAAGCCCGCAAAAGAGCTGCCACCAGTGGTGATATATTAATAAGGATTAGGCATAAATATTGTTTCTCACTTAGTCTTTCAGTTTTTCAGACGATAAAAACAGCAGTGCATTTTTTTGTATGTAAAAGGTAAAGGTTCCCCCCACACATTTGTGCAGTCGTGTCCGACTCTAGGGGCCGGTGCTCATCTCCGTTTGTTAGCCGAAGAGCCAGCGTTGTCCGAAGACACTTCCACACTCATGTGGCTGGCATGACACACGCGGAACGCTGTTACCTACCCACCGAAGTGGTACCTATTAATCTACTTGCATTTGCATGCTTTTGAATTGCTAGGTTGGCAAGAGCTGGGGCTAGTGCCAGTGCAGTGAGCACTAGCCAGTGAGCTAGTGCTCACTCTGTCACGCAGGGCTAGGGATTCAAACCTCCGAACTTGCGATCTTCCGATCGACAAGCCTGGCGTCTTACCCACTGAGTAGGCTGACCATATGTCCCGTTTTGAACGGGACAGTCCTGTTATTTTAACATTTTGCAACCGTCCCGTCGTTTTGGACAAAATGTCCATGTTGTCCCGTTTTGAGTGACTTTGAGTGGAAGGAGGGGGAGCTCAGCAGAAATGGCGGGGAAAAAGCCACAGAGCTCAACCCGGCAGGAAACCTAAAAATAAAAAACCAGGATCAGCTTAAACGCGAGCTGATTGGCTCCTACCTTGAAAGGGTGAGAAGAAAAGAACATAAAAGCACGGCCAGCTCTCCAGACCAGCCTGTGTGCGGATCGCCACCTCCCTGCCTGTGGTGAGGCAGGGGTTAAGGCTGGCGCACCCTCCCCGTCGCCTTCGGCCTCTGAACTGCGCGGGCGGGGCGGCAGCCATGGTGCCCGGGGTGCACGGTGCCCACCAGCCTCATTGTGTCCAGACAAGAAGTGGCAGGGCAGCGAGGTATGGGTGCTGCGCTTCCCACCTGCCGGTAGCTACACGCGGCGGGTAAGCGCCAGGCTGGGCCGGTTTTGTTCCTGCTTGGGCACAGCGTTTCTTCCCCGTAGCACTCGACCGAGTCCAAGAGGTCTGCTTGGGAAGCTGCCGGGCGAGTTGGCAGGAATCCTGCTGGTATGAGCAGAGCTCATCTTCTACGTAACTGCTGGGTGTAAAAGTCATTCCTTTACTGCAGTTGCTTTTCAGCTGCACACAAAGTTATTTGTATAATAACTTTGTGTGCAGTCATATAAATGGGCGGTCATATAAATTTAAATAATAAATAAATATAAAAGTTTATTTTAAGTTATGTACACTTTCTGCATGGAACTAAACATCCCTTGTTATATTAATTATAATTGATATAAACCTATCAGATAATTATGTTCATAAACCACAAGCCTGCTTTGTTGTTTATTCGTTCAGTCGTTTCCGACTCTTCGTGACTTCATGGACCAATCCACGCCAGAGCCCTCTGTCGGCCGTCACCATCCCCAGCTCCCCAATGGTTGAGTCCGTCACCTCCAGAATACCATCCATCCATCTTGCCCTTGGTCAGCCCCTCTTCCTTTTGCCTTCCACTTTCCCTAGCATCAGCTTCTTCTCCAGGGTATCCTGTCTTCTCATTATGTGGCCAAAGTACTTCAGTTTTGCCTTTAATATCATTCCCTCAAGTGAGCAGTCTGGCTTGATTTCCTGGAGTATGGACTGGTTTGATCTTCTTGCAGTCCAAGGCACTCTCAGAATTTTCCTCCAACACCACAGTTCAAAAGCATCTATCTTCCTTCGCTCAGCCTTCCTTATGGTCCAGCTCTCGCAGCCATAGGTTACTACAGGGAATACCATTGCTTTAACTATGCGGACCTTTGTTGTCAGTGTGATGTCTCTGCTCTTAACTATTTTATCAAGATTTGCCATTGCTCTCCTCCCAAGAAGTAGACGTCTTCTGATTTCCTGGCTGCAGTCAGCGTCTGCAGTAATCTTTGCGCCTAGAAATACAAAGTCTGTCACTGCCTCCACTTTTTCTCCCTCTATTTGCCAGTCATCAATCAAGCTCGTTGCCATAATCTTGGTTTTTTTGAGGTTTAACTGCAACCCAGCTTTTGCACTTTCTTCTTTCACCTTCGTCATAAGGCTCCTCAACTCCTCCTCGCTTTCAGCCATCAAAGTGGTATCATCTGCATATCTGAGATTGTTAATGTTTCTTCCAGCAATTTTAACTCCAGCCTTGGATTCCTCAAGCCCAGCACGTCGCATGATGTGTTCTGCGTACAGGTTGAATAGGTAGGGTGAGAGTATACAACCCTGCCGTACTCCTTTCCCAATCTTAAACCAGTCCGTTGTTCCGTGCTCTGTTCTTACTGTTGCTACTTGGTCGTTATACAGATTCCTCAGGAGGCAGACAAGATGACTTGGTATCCCCATACCACCAAGAACTTGCCACAATTTGTTATGATCCACACAGTCAAAGGCTTTAGAATAGTCAATAAAACAGAAATAGATGTTTTTCTGAAATTCCCTGGCTTTCTCCATTATCCAGCGGATATTGGCAATTTGGTCTCTAGTTCCTCTGCCTTTTCTAAACCCAGCTTGTACATCTGGCAATTCTCGCTCCATGAATTGCTGGAGTCTACCTTGCAAGATCTTGAGCATTACCTTACTGGCATGTGAAATAAGTGCCACTGTTCGATAGTTTGAACATTCTTTAGTGCTTCCCTTTTTTGGTATGGGGATATAAGTTGATTTTTTCCAATCTGATGGCCATTCTTGTGTTTTCCAAATTTGCTGGCATATGGCATGCATCACCTTGACAGCATCATCTTGCAAGATTTTAAACAGTTCAGCTGGGATACCGTCGTCTCCTGCTGCCTTGTTATTAGCAATGCTTCTTAAGGCCCATTCAACCTCACTCTTCAGGATGTCTGGCTCTAACTCACTGACCACACCGTCAAAGCTATCTCCAATATTATTATCCTTCCTATACAGATCTTCCGTATATTCTTGCCACCTTTTCTTGATCTCTTCTGCTTCTGTTAGGTCCTTACCATCTTTGTTTTTGATCATACCCATTTTTGCCTGGAATTTACCTCCGATGTTTCTAATTTTCTGGAAGAGGTCTCTTGTCCTTCCTATTCTATTGTCTTCTTCCACTTCCGCACATTGCTTGTTTAAAAATAATTCCTTATCTCGCATATTCCTATTAACTGAGTTACAGTAGGTGGCCACATGAAATAGATCATCATTTCTGAATTCTCTTCCCTGGGATGCCTCTTGTTCAATCAATGATTTTAGATATTAAGCTAAAAAACCCCAGCCACCTTAGACAGTATTCAGAAGCAGTGCAAAGTGGATATGTTACTGATTTGATTTCTTACTAGGTTTTTAATTTGTATTTGCTGGCTTACTGATTGTTGTTTGTTTATTTGAAGTATATTGTTTTCTACCAATGGCTCCTGTGTCCAGGGATGGAACTAGGGTCTGTGTCACCCAGGGCAAACATGGATTCCGTGCCCCCTATGGGTTATTTTGTCATTTTGGAGGCCGCCGGGCATCATTTTGGCACCCCTCCCAGCGTGGTGCCCAGGGCACATGCCTCGCTTCCCCCTCCCTAGTTGCGGCCCTGCCTGTGTCCCAATGTATTGCCAAAGACACCTCCCTTGGATCTTGTCAAGCTCCTTTTCATATCTGACTTCTTGCATTTTAAGACATGCTTTTAATCTAAAAAATAGAAACCTGGTACGCTCCAATGCAAAGTGTCAGCCTTTAGCCTCACCTTTATTTCTGAGAATTCTTGTGGGCCCTGAACAATACCCATACACTTTTTAGAAAATAAAAATATGAGGTGGTTGTAACCCAGTATTTTGTATAAAGGGTTCTCTCTTGCCTGGAAAAAGGACAAAGGTAAGTTCTGTTATGAACAGTATGTGGTCAAAGGAGAAAGGGTTTGCAGGCAGGAGCCCATCGCGTGGACTGGGGGTGAGGTTTGCAGGTGGGAGCCCATCGCATGGACTAGAGGCGGGGTTTGCAGGTGGGAGCCAATTGCACTGACTGGGGGGCAGGGTTTGCAGGTGGGAGCCAATCACACTGACTGGGGGCGGGGTTTGCAGATGGGAGCCAATCGCATGGACTGGGGGGTGGGGTTTGCAGGCGGGAGCCAATCACGTGCACCAGGGGTGGGATTTGCAAGCAGGAGCCAATCATGCGGACCGGGGGCGGGTTTGGAGACCGGCATGGTGGCATAAGACCTGTCCCGTTTTGCCATCCCAAATGTCCCGTTTTTGTCTCAAGGACATATGGTCAGCCTACCGCTGAGACACCACGCTCCCTATTTTTTGTATGACAAAGTGCTAAAAAATCAACACATAATGGAGAAATATGTGACTAACCCAATTTTAGATGTTAGTTTGTGCATTACAATTGGTCTACTAGAATGTAATTGTCCTGCTTTGGTTCACCAAACCAATCAAGTCCTTTCTGTTTCTTATAACAAACCATTCACATATGTATTTCCAAGTAAACATAGCATTTGAGGGCAGAAGAAATGCATTCTGTGTCCCAATCAGCATGAGTCTTGGTTTGGACAGCATAAATTGCTGGTTTCAGTGAAATATTGTAGTGTTTTTGTTGTTGTTGATTCGCTCAGTCGCTTCCGACTCTTTGTGACTTCATGGACCAGCCCACGCCAGAGCTTCCTGTCGGCTGTCACTATCCTCAGCTCCCCCACGGTTGAGTCCGTCACCTCCAGAATATCATCCATCCATCTTGCCCTTGGTCAGCCCCTCTTCCTTTTGCCTTCCACCTTCCCTAGCATAAGCTTCTTCTCCAGGGTATCCTGTCTTCTCATTATGTGGCCAAAGTACTTCAGTTTTGCCTTTAATATCATTCCCTCAAGTGAGCAGTCTGGCTTGATTTCCTGGAGTATGGACTGGTTTGATCTTCTTGCAGTCCAAGGCACTCTCAGAATTTTCCTCCAACACCACAGTTCAAAAGCATCTATCTTCCTTCGCTCAGCCTTCCTTATGGTCCAGCTCTCGCAGCCATAGGTTACTACAGGGAATACCATTGTTTTAACTATGCGAACCTTTGTTGTCAGTGTGATGTCTCTGCTCTTGACTATTTTATCGAGATTTGCCATTGCTCTCCTCCCAAGAAGTAGACGTCTTCTGATTTCCTGACTGCAGTCAGCATCTGCAGTAATCTTTGCGCCTAGAAATACAAAGTCTGTCACTGCCTCCACTTTTTCTCCCTCTATTTGCCAGTTATCAATCAAGCTGGTTGCCATTATCTTGTTTTTTTTTTTTTTGAGGTTTAACCGCAATCCAGCTTTTTCACTTTCTTCTTTCACCTTCGTCAGAAGGCTCCTCATCTCCTCCTCGCTTTCAGCCATCAAAGTGGTGTCATCTGCATATCTGAGATTGTTAATGTTTCTTCCAGCGATTTTAACTCCAGCCTTGGATTCATCAAGCCCATTGTAGTGTTTATACATTGTAGTGTATATACCTGTATTAAAATATTATGAATAAAATCAGGATGGACAAAACACAACACAGGAATTTCATGGACAAATCTGATTCAAGGGTGAATTTCTGTTTTAAGAACCTCAACTGGGTTCTGCCCTACATGGGTCAATCACAATTCATTTACCAGCTTCTGCAAGTTCTCTTTCATAAAGTAGGCCTTTACAGACCTTCACAGCATTCTATGTAGTGGTGAGGAACCTCTGGCCCTCCAGATATTGCTGAACTACAACTCCCAGCAGCCCCAGCTAACATGATCAATGATGGATAATGGTCATAATTCAGCAATTTCAGGAGGAGCACATATTTCCCACCATAGACCTAAGATACTGGTCCCTACACATTTATGAAAAGGACAAAGTGATATAGAAGATTAAGGACAGAGTTCTAAGATGTAATAAACACTAAGGTAGGGGTTTTTGGTCTGGTTTTAGTGGTTTGTTTGTTTGTTTTGGCAACAATTATGTTTCCTGTATAAAACACCTGTATAACAGGTGTTTTGGAGCTAGACTTCTTTAAATTTTGATTGAATCCAACAATCATTGGAGAGATTAAAGAAAGGACTGCCATCACTATACCAAGTTTTAAAAAAACTTTTAAAAAATCAAGAAATCATTCTGTCACCTTGTACATTAAACAAAAATGACTGAAAAAATGGTCTGATCATACAGTTTAGGTTTTTTTTTAGAAAAACTCTTCAAAAAATGCCAGCCCAGAACTGCCCTGCCAAAGTGGGGAATGAACAGAGGGGATTTCTTAGGATCTACACATTTCTAGGGATAATTGCCTACCAACCTGCACAGCTTTGCTGTTCCATGTGAGCCTATTGAGTGGTTAGTCTCATGAGCTGTCTACCTACTCCCACACTCAGATCTTGCCTAGGTTTGAGTATTGGTAAGCTAAGAAATTGGAAGAAGGCTGCTCAACAGCCAATCAGCAACAGCATTACCCAGGTCAGGGAAAACTGCTTCTTCATATAGATGGCAGTGGATGTGGGTGTCTATTTATCCTGGTTTTCAATGTGCTTAATTCTGGAATCAGTAATGATAACAGTATACCAGACAACCACTTAATCATTGTTACCAATTCTTTATTGATTCTCATGCTGCAGACAGGAAAAAATGACCTGGAAAAAATAAGACTTAATTCAAAGTCTGACATTAGTTTTAATGCAAAAAACATGCAATAATATAGTATACTAAGATGGTTGACTTGGCAAAAGACAGTTGAACATCCTGGGCCTCCTCCAAAGCCGGCAAAAACTGACAGCATCTTTCCATTGGCTTCAGTGGCCTCTGGATAAAGACCCCCTGTAATTATAAAAGCAATTGGCAGAACCAAGCTTAACATAGCTACACACTTTTTCCCTTTCTTTCCCACATTATTTGATGGCATTGAAAGTTTTTTTTAAAAAAATGCTCACTTTATAGAATAAAGTCTGATCCCTCCCACTGCTGAATGTAGCAGAAAAGAAGATGGCATTCTCATTCCCAGATGTCCACTCCCTAATCAGTCCCAGAACTGAATATTATTAGCTAAATTCCTTTGCAGAGCAAAGGGTCAGACCACCACTCATTTGAGATAATTCTGTTTCCATTTACAGCCAGGCTTTTCCTAGGGCTGTCCTACTTGCAACTATCTTTGTTCAGGAAATTGGAAAGAATAGTTACTCTCTGACTTTGGCTGTTACTCTCCTTCCCCAGTCTGTTCTGTTAGACCTAGATGTGCAGCTGGAACAAGTGCAGGATATCCATACTAGATTGTAAGGTCAGAAAATTATGTATTGCAGCCACTGTAATGGTGGAAAGAGTAAGGACATAAAAATATTTATAGTACATTAAAAGTATATTGCAATCTGGTGGTGACAAGCCTAGGTTTTTTGCTACCTATGACAGGATGGACAAAAAACTGTCAGGATGAAGAAGTGTAAGACAACATTGGTTCATTGGTAACTGGATCTGTTTTAATCTTTGCTAATCATTTTCAAACATGATGTTTTAATGTTTTTTGAGGGGCATTTTAAGAAAACATAATGCTGGGCTCATTCTTCTATCTTTGTGTACTTTGTATAATCATTTCTATATACATTAACTACATCTTGCACAAAATGCTGCCACTCAGGGGATCTGCTAACTGTAAGAGGGCAGTAGCAGTGTCCAGGCAGCAGCTTCAGAAGCCCCAGTCCATGGCTGAAAGCCAGCAGGTAAATTGTGTGTTTGCATCATCCCTGGTTTCTTATGCAAAGGCCAAGCTCATCCTAATGCTCTTTAGAGAGGTTTATCCTTATTCCTCTAAATCAATTTTATTTAAAGCTCTGACAACATTTAGAACTGGATATGGATAAAGCTTAAAAAGGAGGGTTTCTTTCTTAGGAGACAGTTAAAATGAAATGATGATTTCCTACTTAAATACATTGAAAGCCCACTTTTAAAAATAACTTCTTTTCACTATGCACCATGAGCTAGGGTTGCCACATAGTATTCCATGTTAATGAAAGGATGGATGGATGGATGGATGGATGGATGGATGGATGGATGGATGGAAGGAAAAGGCAGGCAGGCAGGCAGGCAGGAAGGAAGGAAGACATTGTATAGGACTTGGTGCTGGGAGGGCACACAAACTTTCTGAAGCACTTTGGAGGTTGGATGGCATTTCTGCTTCTGAGGTTCTAACAGATTACATCCAATGTGGTAACTTCAATTCCTTCTCTTTGAAGCCCATTCAGCAGTCTGTTAGAACTACTGAAATGGAGCAGAGCTGCAAAGTTTGTGTACAGAAAAAGAATATTGTTTAAAAACAGAGCCCATGAGCATATTAGAGAGATCCAGGTCAATCTTACACCCTTAGCCCACCCAAGCATAAAGAAATGCACACTCACTCGCTGGATCGTCACCTTGTTGTGGTGAGTGGGCTTGTCCTGCGAGTGTAGCTTTCTCCCGAATGAAGCGTAGAGTGTTTGAGGATCGGGACATTTGCAGGGAGACCAAAATGCTTGTTTACAAAGCCATTGTACTACCAACCCTTCTGTATGCCTGTGAAACATGGACCCTCTACAAACGCCACCTCCAACTTCTTGAAAGATTCCATCAACGCTGCCTCCGAAAAATTCTGCAGATTACTTGGGAAGATAGGCGGACTAATGTTAGCGTATTAGAAGAAGCGAAAACCACCAGCATTGAAACAGTGATCATCCAACATCAACTTCGCTGGACCGGCCATGTTGTTCGAATGCCTGACCATCGTCTTCCAAAGCAGCTACTTTACTCCCAACTTAAGAATGGAAAACGGAATATTGGTGGACAGCAAAAGAGATTCAAAGATACTCTCAAAGCTAATTTAAAAAAATGTAATATCAGCATTGAGAACTGGGAAGCCCTAACTCATGAGCGTTTCAATTGGAGGTCAGACTTTATTAATGGCGCTATGGACTTTGAAGAAGCACGAGTACAGGGCGAAAGGGAGAAAAGAGCTAAAAGGAAGGCACGTCAGGCAAACCCTCATCATGACCGTCTCCCACCCAGAAACCTATGCCCTCATTGTGGGAGGTTGTGCGGATCCAGAATTGGCCTTTATAACCACTTACGGATCCACCGTTAAAATTTTACCTTTGGAAGACAATCTTACTCGGCTACGAGGGATCGCCAATGAGCCCACCCAAGCATAAAGAAATGCACACTTAGACATGGCAGTTATGAAAAGTAAGTACAAAAAGAGTCCTTACGTTTATTCATTGCAGCTACCATTTATTCATTGCTACCATTTTTGGTAGATAAATGATGTTCCATTTCTTCTTCATTTCCCTAAACTTAATACTTCTTGCCCTGCTTGCTGCAAGAGATGCGTGTAGAAAGGGGGAAAATCTCCTAGGCCCATCCATGGCCTAGGATGGAGCAGCACACAGCCATGTGCTTGCTCCCGGTTCATGGAGGAGCGAGAGAGAAGAGTGAGGCCTCTCTCACATGGCCTCTCTCCATGGAGAGGAGCAGCAACGTGATGCTTCCTCCTCCAGGGAAGAATCAGAGAGAGAGAGAGAAGAGGAAGGCCACAAACAGCTTCCTCAAAAGCATGGAGAGCTTGCATCCTAGAGCAGCCATCCATATGCTGATGAAGCATGCTGGATTTGCCAGAATCTCCAACACTCCAGAGAATGCTGTAAGGGGTGGGAATGAGTGGTGTGACAGGCTCTCTGATGCTGAAAGAAGCAATTGGCCAATAAACTTTATCACCTCATTCAACTCTCCATCAGAGCTGTTTGGAGCTGGCAGAACTTAATTTGCTATCTCACTCTCAGCTTCTTTACTGTGGCTAGCATAAGTTTATACTCTCTTATGGACTGTTACAATGGACTGTTAATTCCTATGCAAGGTCAAGTAAAACTCAGCTCTCATCACTCTAAATATGGGCTCATGGCTGATCTTGAGTATTATGGTATATTGGAACAAACACAACTTTTACAGCCTGCATAATTGGGGCATCCTTAGTGAACGTGCCAAGCTTACACTGAAGATACTGGCAAACATTTACTACTTTTGAGAAGGAGGGGAAATAAACCACTGTTCTGTGCCAACCTCTTTCTCTATGCCTGTCTCTGTGGCATTGTATCTCACTTTGCCAACCTGTTTTTGTGCCTCTGCTTATTAACTAATCTGGATATTGCCAACAAAATATAACTCTGAGTCTTGGTTATATTGCGGGAGGGGCCAAGCTTGCCCAGATAAATCAAAGGATTGGAGGCCATAAACCACAAGTTCGGGGCACCCAGAACTGCAATAAAAATGTAAGAGATCATTTTTAAAAAAAGTTTTTTAAAGTTGGATTTTTAAACAACGCAGCATTTGTTCTATGAGTTCTCTATAGGCTTTTTGTGAAAATTAGAGAATTTGGAGATTTGTTATGTTATTTTCTCCTCAACCCTGCTGTCTCTCTGCCCTAAAAGAGTTATGGGGGAATAGTTTGGGGTTTTATTGAGGTAAAAGTCTTGAGGTTTTTTGGCTGAGACTAGGCAGATTTAATATTTTCTAAAATACCTACTCTCCCTTCAATTTTTATCCAATGCTGCCAAAAAATTAAACATCTTCAGATGTTTTGATGTTATAGCATATGGACACATTTTTTTCCAGATCTAAACTTGGATCTTATCCACAGGATTTACTTTACTTCAGCAAAGCATTTGATAAAGTCTCCCATTAAATCCTAGTATAGGGGATGGCACAATATGGGCTTGATTATGCTACCATTAGACTCTGGATTGGATTGCTCCTATTAGGGATTACATCCTGGCATTAAGAGCAGCAAAATTAATTTTTCTGCCCTTATTACATCTGCAAGTATCCACCCAGTCTTATTTAAAGTGACCCATTCCCTGTTAGAGAGAAATGTGTCAGGCCCAGCCCAAGAACTTCAGAGAATCAATCCAGCCAGACTTCAGTTCTTTATTTTCCTATACCATATAGACAGAATGTTGCCAGACTAAAGCTACTCTACCTAACCTAAGGGACCTGGGAAGGCTTTTGGGCGGGGCTATTCTGAACCTCTTAGTTTTCCCACATTCTCTTTCTGGACTGTGTCTCCTCTTATCTTGCCCTCCTCCTTGGAATGTGCTCCCTCCTTCCTGAGAACCAGCAGCATTATGGAAATCCACCACAAAATGGGTCTTATTATCTAGCAGAGGTTTGATCCTATAAGTCCTGAGGAATTGGACTGGATCCTTTAAACCATTAACCTGGCCAACTGGCTTTTAAATCCTGTGATGGTGCACCTCAGTAACACCTCAAGCCACAGTGATTACCAGTAAGCTTCCAGATGTAATTCAAGGTGCTACTTATGACCTATAAAGCCCTCCATGGCATAGGACCTGGCTCTCTGAGGGACCTTTCTCCCATATTTTCTGCCAGTTTGGTAAGATCTGACAGAGTTGGCATCCTCCAGGTCCCTTCCTTAAAACAAAGCCATGGGATGAGACCTAGGCATCAGGACTTCTCTGTTGCAGCACCTACCATCTGGAATAGTATCCCTCCTAAGGTTCAAGTTGCTCTGACTCTGCCATCCTTCAGACCTTAAAGACCTGGCTTTTCCCCCATGTGCTTAATCAGGAGTACATGCCTTTGGGAATTTTTACTTAGGTGTATGTTACTTAGACCCTTTGTAGGTAAGAAGTCTGCAGACCAGTGAAAGGGAAATGGGTAGACACATACATTGACTAGGCTTGCTTACATGTGAGCTAAGCAAAGGCTTCACAATCTTGGACACAACAAGGACCCGATAGATATTATGACACGGCTCTACAAGCAAATGTTCAACCCAGAATGTGTCTTTTGCAGAATATTTAGAGAATGTTTCTGTATAGCTTGTATAGTTTACTCTCTTCATCTTTGTCCACAAATATTTTAGACCCCTTTATAGAGCCTCAGGTTTGAACTAGAACAAGGATTTTTGTTGTATGAGATAGTTTTGAGATAAGAATATTCTGTTGATCATACTGCAATTTTATAAATACAGACTTGTTTTGGGGCAACTGTCACTGTTTCCAAGTTTCTTTCATATTCAGCACCATATAAAAATGCAGGGTGATTGGTCCTTTGAGAATGATGTGATCATTTATTGGATCTGGAATTTAAGTTCAGGAATTTATTTTTCATTTATTTAAAAATTGCACTATAACATCCTAAATTGCCATCTAGATTTTTATTACCCTTATTACAATATTTAGAATTCTTTTGAATTGATCAATAATACCTGAATAGTTCCAAATGAGGTCCAATTTATGCTGTATACAAAATGAAAATAATGCAATTCTCAGGGTTTATGCAATGCAACTTATACAGAGACAAAACATTCTACTCTCTTTCAGGGTAAGCAACTTTATGCAAATCACAGAAAAAAATAAGAAGTAGTAAGCAAAATAAATTAAATGCTCTCAAGATTCAGGAGGATCTTGACAATCTGGAATAATGGATAGAAACCAGCAAGTATGATACAGCTGTGGAAAAGTAAATGCAATCCTAGGCTACATGAACAGAAATACTGTTTCAATATCAAGAGAAATTATTGTTCCTCTGTATTCTATGTTGGTTAGACTGCACCTAAAATATTGCATCCTCCATAACCCAACTGCCATGAGGCAGAACAATAATTGCCTAGCACCACCTTCTGGAAATGGCCATCTGAATAAGAAAGGAACCACTGTAGGTCAGTGCCTTCACTCAGACAGTCTATCCAGGAGGATACCATGGTTAATGGTATCAAAAGCAGCTGAGAGGTCCAAGAAGATAAACAAGGTTGCAACTCCCCCTGTCTTTTTCCCTGCCCAGGTCATAATACAATCCACAATCAAGGTGGTTTCTATTCCATAGCTAGGATTGAAACGTAATTGAAATGGATTCAGTTTCATCCAAGAGAACCTGGAGTTGATTGGCCACCACCTGTTCAAGCACATTGCCTAGTAAGGGAATACTGGCCACTGGTCTACTCTTGTTTTCATCCTCTGGGTCCAGGTTTGGTCTCTTCAAGAGCAGCCCAATCACTGCCTCTTTTAAAGAGGCTAGAACTGCTCCCTCTCTCAATGAAGCATTTACAACCTCCTGGATCCAGCCAGACTCCCCCTCCCTAGACCAAATATGTCAAATATCTTGTCCATCTCCTCAAGCCTCAACAACTGAAACTCCTCCAATAAAAAAAAGAAAAGGCGGTGCTCTGGACACTTCTACTTCTGGAGTTGCATGAACTGCGGAGACTAAATATCTCTAAAATAAAATATGAACTCAACGTTATGCTTCCTTATATTTGTCCTAAATTTTCTGCCAATACCACTCTAGCTGTTTCAGTGATGTCAAGATTTATATCATCAAAGAATTTCTACCACATGATAGACAATGTTCAGGAGTAATCATATCAACCACTAAGACCATGTTTCCCAACCTAGGCAACTTCCAGGTGTGTGAATCAACTCAGAACTCTCAGCAATGGTCATGCTGGCTGGAGAATTCTGGGGCTTGTTGATGCATCAGTTGGAAAACAATGGCCCAGACTATTGCTTCATTTCAGAAGTCAATCAGAGCTTCCACAGGTATGCAAGCTTGTGAGATGAGATACTCCAAGAAAATTATTTGGAGACATCAGCCTCCTGAGGTAGTTATGGGGGCGGGGGGAGTGGGGGGGTCACAAAATTTAATCCTGCTCAACTAATCCATGACAAAGGAACTATATTTAGTTACTTCACTCCCAAATAATCCTCATACAATCCAGACTAAAGAGAGAGTCCAAGAAGCTGAATGTGTGGGGCCAGAAATTATTTGGAGGAGGCTCACAATTCTAAGAAAAGTCATTAGCAACTGAGTCACTCCTGAAAAAGACTGTAATATGGATTGTTCTAAGGGCTCCTGAGAACACTTCAACCAACTGAGGCAGGAAGACAGATGGGGAGCAAGACAAATGTTGCACCTACAAAATCACTATCCTTTCCCAAACACACCTAGATTACCACTCTGACTTTTCCAACCACAATTGAAATAAAATCAGTATTCCTATCTCACCTAACCAGGTCTTTATGAAAGTGCCATATTAGTATGTTCATTCAATATGAAGTCCTAGATGTATTTTTCCAATGGATGACCTGGAATTCAGAGGAAAGCATGGGTGATTATTAAAATGAAAATAGGAACAATTAATTTGGATCATATAATGTATGAGTTATAGGTCCTTACAGGCCATTCATTCTAACTCCATGGCTGGTGCAAGAATTCTCTAAATTATAGGTACATTCAACCCTTGTTTGTAACCCTCTACTGAGGAAGCATCCATTTCTGCTTTAGGCAGAGTGTTCCACTGCTTAACAGTGGAACTTCCTCACTAATGCACAGCCTGACTCTCCTTTAATTTTAACCCAATGGTCCTTGTCCTGCCACTGGTTTAATAAAGAACACATCTACTCCCTCTTGTACATGACAGCTTTTTAATATCTCCCCAAAGTCTTTTATTTTGCTTTTGTGAAACAAACACAGGTCCTTTAACCATTTATTGTAGGTCTTGGTTTGTAGATTCCTTATCATCAAGGAAGCTATCTTCTCAACCTGCTACAGCTGCTTAATTTTTTTTAAGTGCAGTGCCTTTAACTGGACACAGTATACTAAGTGCAATTTCTGAAAGTTTCCAGAAAATTGCAAAGCCATTCCCCAGGGTTCAAACTTTGAATGGTGATTATAGTTCTTTAAATATAAGATATTATCAATAAATTCATATGAAAGAACTCATATTTACATTTACATCTCTGAAGGGGATTAAACTTTATATGGGTGGAAATAAATATTCAGTTTTCATTTGAATTATGAACTGGAATTACTGAAATCAGATACTTATGTTCCAACTTGTCATCTTGGTATATTTTACCTAATAATAGTGTTTATATACTGTAACACCAGTTTTTAATCAGCGACTACTTTGGTTTGGAAACTACCAATGCCTCATAAAGGAACCAATTTCTCCCTTTTAAATATGAAACCATAATGATACTTATACAATACCATCACTATCCAAAACATATTCTGATGTTCCTAAAAGTTCCTGAATGACACCAAAAAATGAATGGCATAAAATATTGCTGTAATTACATAAATAGAGTTCTTTAGAATATGATACATCAGTGGTGAGAAACTAGTGGCCATTGGCAGCATCCAGACCCATTCCTAAACAGAAAGGACAGTACACTTTGTTCTGTCTATATAGGCAATTTGAAAGGCATCCTGCTTAGTCAGGAGAGGGAACTCCTTTTTTTAATAAAATGTTATTGCTTTTAATATATAAACAAGAGGAGAAAAACACTAGCAAAAGACAAGAAGTTTTCAAATAAAAAAGACAAAAATGGACAAAAGAAAAAGATATACATGATGATGAAAAAGATATACATAGATATTATATAGTAGTAGACAAGGACCAGAAGACAGCGGTGATGATAGATGTAGCGGTGCCAGCAACATCAGGGAGGAGTATGAGAAGCTGAAGAAGTACCAGGGCCTCAGGGAGGAACTAGAGAGGATGTGGAAAGTGAAGGCCAAAGTGGTCCCAGTCGTGGTAGGAGCTCTCGGGGCTGTGACTCCTAAGCTGGGAGAGTGGCTCCAACAGGCTCCAACCAGGAACAACATCAGAGCTCTCTGTCCAGAAGAGTGCAGTGCTAGGAACAGCTAAAATACTGTGCAGAACCCTCAAACTCTCAGGCCTCTGGTAGAGGACCCGAGGTTGAGGAAGACACATACCACCCATAAGGGTTAGAAGGGAATTTTTAATATATATACTTTCAGTTCTTAAACACCAAACCTTGACCACATAGAATAATACTGATTATAGAGTCATAGAATTCTATAGTTGGAAGGGACTTTAGAGATCATGTAGTCCAACCTTCTGCTCAGTGCAGGATCCACTAAAACATCTCTTACAACCCCTGTTTCAAAACCACCAGGGAAGGAGAAGTCATCACTTCATTTGGCAGTCTTTTCCACTGGTTGATAGTTCATATGGTCATGGAGTTCCACATGATGTCTAATTCACCCCTGTTCAGCTATTTGAAGACTACTCTCATAACTCC
The DNA here is from genome assembly GCA_023362775.1 of Charina bottae. Classification (NCBI taxonomy): domain Eukaryota; kingdom Metazoa; phylum Chordata; class Lepidosauria; order Squamata; family Charinaidae; genus Charina; species Charina bottae. The sequence continues at coordinate 890,953 of JALMGJ010000021.1, read as the reverse complement.
CCTGAGTTGTCTCTTCTGTAGGCTAAAAAATCATTTAACTGTTCCTCATAGCGCTTAGTTTCCACACCCCTCATCATCTTGGTAGTCCTTCTCTGAACTTGCTCCAAATTATTACTACCCTTTTTGAATGGATACCAATCCAGAACTGGACTCATTATTTTGAGTGAAATTTGACCAAATGGTTTCCCGTGATCTGGACTCTATGTTTTTGATAATGCACCCCTAGATAGCAGTGGCAGCAGATGTTGGGATAGTTAAAGTCTCTCATCATTATTATTGCATGCCTCTTTGAAAGTTTGATAACCTCAAACAGAAAGGCAACAGTATCCACAGGGTGGTTCAAAACAAGCAAGATGTCGATTGCATCGGTGCAATCCAAGCCCCACCCTTTTGTATGTGTATTGATGTTACATGCATGTGTAAAGGGGTGGGCCTTTAATTGCTCTGCCACAGCCACCATCTTCCCAGTTTTAACCCCTTGCAGAAAGCCGATTCATATATGACTGTCAAAGAGGTCTGTAATAAATTTTATGACAATATCACCTCTCTCTCTCTCTCTCTCTCTCTCTCTCTCTCTCTCTTTCTTTCTCTCTCTCTCTCTCTCTCTCTCTCTCTCTCTTCTTACCCAAGCACTTTCAACAATTGCCATTCTCCAATTTATGAAAGGCATATGTTTTCTTTATATACAGTGCAACACCCCCTACCTTTTTGTTGAATCTGTTGAGTTTCCTTTGTATAAGTTGTTGCCTTCCAGGATTATGTTGTGTCATTGTGTCATCTGACCAGGTTTCAGTAATGTCTATTGCAGGGGTCGGCAAACTTTTTATCCCGGGAGCCATTTTGGCATGCTCGTGCACATTTTGAAATGCTCGAGAGCCAGGGGGCGGGGTTTGCGGGTGGGGGCCAATCGCGTGGAAGGGGGCGGGGTTTGCAGGCGGGAGCCAATCACGTGGAAGGGGGCGGGGTTTGCGGGCAGGAGCCAATCACGTGGAAGGGGGCGAGGTTTGCGGGCGGGAGCCAATCACGTGGAAGGGGGTGGGGGGCTCACGGAGGGCTCATGGAGGGAGGGGGCGCAGCCAGCGGCTCCGCGAACCCGGCCCGGCCGCCCCACCGGGAGTGGCAGAGAAAGAGCTGCCACCCTCCGGCCGGCAGGACGGGCGCGGGAGAGCGGAAGGCTGCGCCCTCTCCACCGGGCGGGACACGCGCATCCTTCCCTGCGGGTGGGCGAGGCAGGGAGAGAAGGGGAGACGGAGGGGCTCCCTCTCCGGCCTCTGCGCCCCTTCAGGCCCGTCTCTGCAAGGCCCAGTGCGGCAGGGAGGCGCTGCTGGCCCGGGACGCGGCGCTGTCGGAGGCGGTGCAGGAGCGGCTGCAGGGGCTGCTGTGGCTGGAGTTGGCGCTGCTCCGCGGCATCCAGGTGCTGGGCGAGGGCGCAGGCCCGGGACGTGAGCGGCAGGGCGGCGCAGGGGGCCTGGCCGGGGCGGTGGCGGTGGTGGCGGGGGGATGGAGCCGGCGGAGGTTTGCCGGGCGGCAGGACGGGGCGGGCGGCGCTGCTGGGGCTGGTGGCGGAGCTGGAGGGAGCGGAGCGACCAGGCGTTCCCGTGGGCGCAGCGAGCGCTCTGCAACCCGCCTTGGAGAAGCCGCCGCGGGAGGCCCTCCTGGTGAACCCTCCCGCCCCATCAATCCCCCCACCCCGCCGTTCGGCGTCCTTTCCCCCCGCTAACCCGAGCCCTACGGCGGCCGGGGGAGCCGAGCCAGGCTCGGACCAGAGGCGACCAAGGGGAGAGCAGGCAGCTCTTCGCCCTGCGCCGCCCTGCCGCTCGCGTCCCGGGCCCGCGCCCTCGCCCAGCACCTGGATGCCGTGGAGCAGTGCCATCTCCAGCCGCAGCAGCCCCTGCAGCCGCTCCTGCGCCGCCTCCGACAGCGCCGCGTCCCGGGCCAGCAGCACCTCCCTGCCGCGCCGGGCCTCGCTCAGTGCGAGAGCCAGGGGGCGGGGTTTGCGGGCGGGGGCCAATCGTGTGGAAGGGGCGGGGGTGAGTTCAGCTGCAGAAGAGCCACACTCAAGGGGCCAAAGAGCCGCATCTGGCTCGCGAGCCGCCATTTCCGACCCTTGGTCTATTGCATCATATCTGTTTTCCTGTATTTGGATTTCATGTGTTAGTTTCCCATACTCTAAGCCACAGCTTTCTCGCAACACACAGTTTGGTGTGTCACCACACAACCCGGAAGCGGTGGCGGGGGCATGCACGGTGGCGGCAGCGGCATGTACAGTGGCGGCGGCAGTGGCGCGCCATCAGCACTTCCGTGTTATAGCGGAGGCCGCCGCCGCTGCCACCGCGCACCCCCCACGCCGCCGCTGTGCATGCCCCTGCCTCCGCATGCGCCCCCGCGCCACCGCCACTGCCACCGTTCCTGTGTCACCAACGGCGGCAGATTGGAAAGCACTGCTCTAAGCCATAGCTTTCTAAACTGTGTGTCATGACACAGTACTGTGTCACCTTGTGGGGCTCAGGTGTGCCACACAAAAATCCAGAAGCGCTGATGGTGCGCCGCTGTGCGGGACATCAGCGCTTCCGGGTTTTCGTGTGGCACACCAGGACACCGCCGCTGCTGCCACCATGTGTGGAAACCCGAAAGCGCTGCGGTGGTGGTGGGCGAAAACCCAGAAGCGCCACCTCTGTGGCGGCGCATGAAAACCCAAAAGCGCCGCATTAGCGGCGGGTGAAAACCCGGAAGCACCGCAGTGGCGGCACTTCCAGGTTTTCTCCCACCGCCACCGCCGCGCTTCCAGGTTTTCGCCCGCCACCGTTGGTGTGTCACCAACTGAAAAGTTTGGAAAGCCCTGCTCTAAGCATTGGTATGAACACATCTGAAATTGTTAATGTTCCCACCTACTGGCTTCACTATTGTAGTTTCCTGCCAGTTTCTAGGTCCCCCTCCCCACTCATGCCTCTCCCTTTGTTTCCTGTATTGTTGGCCCCAGTCCTTGGCAGCATGTTCAGTTCTAGGCTTTTGCTGCCCTTCGCTTTTTGTTCTAGTTTAATGTCCTCCCCATAAGACTGGTAAAGTTCTTGCCAAAACATTCTTCCCAGTCTTCATGAGATATAGCTTGCCTCATTCTTCATGTAAGAAGCACAGTCCATTGTCAAAGAACCCAAACATTTAATTAAAGGTTTGATTAAAACACTACTTGTACTCCCAGTTCCTTCACCTTCTGCCTAGGGCCTCATAATCTCTGGAAATCTGTTCAAGATTTCTTCTGGTAGCAAATGTGAATCAGTAGGAAGTGATAGTTATAGGTGGACTTGAAGAATCTCAGCAACCTATTCATCAGATCTTGGATACAAGCACATGGAAAACAACATACCTCCCATGATATCATATTAGGTTTGCATAATGAGACTTCACTTTCTATCAACACAGGATTTCCACTACTATGATGTGACTCTTTAAAATGGGTCCAAGTTTCACCTTGTTCTGCGAAGCCAGGTTGGGCAAGGCTTGGCAGTGGATTGTCTTCTCAAGTGACAGTCTGGTACTAGTTGCTTCTCTGGGTCACATGTTTCCACTTCTCTTCCTCTTCATGTTCTCTAGTGTTTATTTTCTTTCTTTGACCCTCCTGGGGAGCTTCACCTCTTTTCTTATCTTCCCTGGTGTGTGTGTGTGTGTGTGTGTGTGTGTGTGTGTGTGTGTATGCATCTGTCTGTCTGTCTGTCTGTCTGTCTGTCTGTCTGTCTGTCTGTCTGTCTGTCTATCTATCTATCTATCACATTTATATCCCGCCCATCTCCCTCACAAGGAGGGACCCTGGGCGGTTTTGCAGTATAGAAATTCTCTCCTCACATCCTTTTACTTTTTACTCCAATAATGACACAAGCTTGCACTTCCAGCAGTTGTAGACTCAAGAAGTTGTTGCAAATACCTTTCAGATCACGACAAAGTTTCCTTCACTGTCTATATTACTTGGAGTTGCTTATCACAAGCTCCCAGAGCCTGTTTCTCTGGAAGACCTCTAGCCTGGACTACTGTTTTTCCTATTTGTTTCTCCAACTGTGTATTTGTGTAGAGACACTAGAGTCCTTGGTTCATATAACAGATTGCACTATTGTGCAATATTGCAGTATTAAATACAGTCCTTCCTAAATGAGTATTTACGTGCTCATTTTGGGGTGCCTCCATATTCTGCATAAACCTCCCAGTTCTGTTCCCAAGACTTGGCATCTGACATTTTTCTGGACTTTCTTCTCCCACCCCAACAAGATTCATTTTAAAGCCCCCCGGACCAGGTTCACAAGGTTCCTTCCAAACACATTCTTTCCAGATCATGAGGTGCACTTCTTCTTTTGCCAGGAGTCCTTCATCTCAGAAATGCATCCCATTATCAGATAATCCAAATAATTCCTCTTGGCACCATTGGCATAGCCAGTTGCTCATTTCTAGTACTCTACTCTGTCTTCCTGAGCTATGACCTTTGACAGAAAGAAAATACAACCTGTTTCCCCAGCTCCTTCATCCTTTCTGCCCAGCATTTTATAGTCTATTCTGCTGTGTTCAAGACTGTGTCTGGCCACATCATGTATTCCTACATGAATCAGTAGAAAGGGATATTTGTACAAAGGGATATTTTTCACTGGGTTTAATGATTCTTGGGAGTCTTTCCCTCATCTCACAAATATGTGCCCAGAGAGGCAGAACACTTCTCTTGGTAGTGGCTGACTGATTGCTGCTTCAGCTCCTCTCACCTATTGCTTGGTCCTCTTTAGAACAGAGGCATGAATCTTTCAGTTTGCAGAATCTGTAGACTCCTCTTCCTCAGTCCCTGAGGCTTGTAGCAGAAACATAATTGCTGGGGAGGCTGTGGAATCTATTCTGAAGCTGCAGAATAGAAAGGCTGTTCTTAACAAACTAGGATTTGGGGATTCCCCCATCTCTCTGTTCCCTCTGCCTGGCTTTCTTTTGAGAGATTTCTTGGTACTCTTGTGGAGACAAGGGCTCCCTGTCTCTGATTCAAGAAATCCCCATCTTCTTTTATAAGCTGGGTGGTGGACAGTTGGCCTCTAGCCGCTTCTCCTTCTCTTCCAGGAGAGCAATCAGCCTGCATTTGTAGCATGTATTCTTACTGTCTTCAGGGAGGAAAACAAATATGGCACATCCCCTGCAGATCCATGAGTCCACATTCTTCTGGTGAACAACAACTACCACAACCAAGTGTCTCCACTGCCAAATTCCTGTTTCCTCTGGTTGTTCAGTGTATATTTGCAGATGAAAAGGCACAAAGAAAAACTGTTCAGAGACTCTTTACAACTTTGTTGCCATGTTTCCACCTGCACAGAGATGGGGCTGGGCCCCAGTCTCTAACCGGTCTGGGTCATATAGAGGGCACTAGCTCTGAGGCTGTTGAACACACACATGTAACATACTGTAGATCATTTAGCCAGCAGACTTTACAATTCAGATGTAACAAGAGAAGGGAGAGAGGAGAGCCAACAGACTTGTTTGTGCCATTGCCTGCCTGTCTGCTTGGAAGATAAGTTCCTGCTGCTATCAGGTGATAGCTACTGTAGTTCACTTTGGTTCTTGTAAACTACTTGTTAATTTTTTCCTCTTTCTGTGAGGAAGAGACAGATGCCCAGCAGCTTAAGCAGATGGCTCACAATCTTCAGCAGTAGGTCTGTCTTGTATTCTTTGTTTTATTATTATGTTCTGTATACGTTCTTGGCCTCAGGCTTTTTTGGGGATGAGGGACCCATTCTTTGCCGGGAGCCCATCCCAGCCTAGCTATACCCTTACTGAGAACTTCAGACCAGTCTGTAAAATGAACACTTGAGAAGATTCTAAAACAGATCATAAAACAATTAATCTGTAATCACCTTGAAAACAATGCAGTGATTACTAGTGTAAGCTGTTGTATGGACAGAAAGGCATACTATAAATTTAATTAATAGGTAAATAAATAAAATAATCATGAATTTCCCAGGACTAAATCTTTGCCAGAATATATTTATCAAATGGGGTTCCACTGGGTTTAGCCCTGGGCTAGAACTCTTCAATATTTTTATTAATAATTTGGATGATGACTTGAAGATAATGTTTATAAGCTTTGTAGATGACACAAAATTCCCTCAGTGTTCAAGTTAAATCTCAAACTCTAAGCATTTGCAATGGATTGTGCTGAGGTGATCATGTTTGTGTCCTCTATCTTGCAGGGCAGTTCTCATATTTTCCTTCAGTGATGTGGGCACACTTTGGCATGTTTGTTACATAGAACATGTTTTCATGGTGTCATGCCAATAGAAAAATAAGTTGTTTTCCATCCAGAGAACCCAGATGTTACTTATTCTGTATTTTGCATACTATTCTACATCCTAAAAGTTGGTTGAAAAAATATTTCTGGCCAAACTTTATATTTAGAGAAACTTGAGCAGCTGCTCACAGTAATGGAGAAATAAAAACAGCATTTGTTTTTGGGTAAAGGGCAACGACTCTGGGCAGCTTAACTTAAACAGTGCTATCAAGGCAGTGTCATTTCCAGAATGTCAGCATGCTGCCAGATGTGTATGAAAGAACACCTTTGCAGGTATACATACAGACTGAGAGGCCTACATTCTTTTTATGATTATATTCCTTTTTTTAAATAAGAATTTTATTAAGTTTAAGCAAAGATAAAAACTACAAAAAGAAACTAAAAAAAGGGGGGGGGGAAAGGAAAAGTGAAAAAATAGAAAAAATATATTTTTTAAGTTTACAAGATGACTTCCAACTTTCAACAACAAGAATATACAGCAAATTCCATAATTAATCCCTTACTCTATATCTAACCAAAATCACGTTATTTCTATAAATCAATCCATTAACACATTATAAAACTATAAAAGCAATTGCTCTTTCCCCTTCTATAAAGAAATAAACAGATATATAAACCTCCAAATCCACTTCCCCCCCAAAAACAAAACTCATTTTTAATATTTCCTTCCTACCACTTTTCTATATTTTTCTAACCACTATAAAAAAATCAAATTATATTTAAATTTTGTACTTAATAGTACTATTATACTTGATAATATTAATGTTTAATAGTAATAATAATACTGTAATAGTCTTAATCCTATTAAATCTATAATCAAACTCTAATTATGTCTTATAAATGAAACAAACTGTAAAAACAATAGAATACATCTTAATCCATTTTAATAAAATACATCTTAATCCAAATCATTAAAGAAAATAAAATAATATAAGCCTTAATATCAATCCACATACACATTCTTACTTTTATGCTTAGTACTACTATAATAATCTTATCCCTATTAAACCTTAAAAAATCAAACCAACTTTAAATCATCATAGAAAATAGGGTCATAACATTTGTTTATCTCCATATTATGCACAATATCAATCCACATACATATTCTTACTTTTATACTTAATAATTTATTTATTTTATTTTATTTATTTAATTAAATTTATATAACCGCCCATCTCCCCCAACAGGGAACTCTGGGCGGTTTACAATAAAATAGTTAAAACAGAATATAAAACATCAATATACAATATATAAAAATAATAAATAATTATAAATCCAGATGGACAATGGAATTAAAACGAAGGACATTATAAAGTTAAGGAATTAGCCACCCCCATGAGGAACTATCCTTTCCTCCTTCCCATGCCAGGCGGCAAAACCAGGTCTTCAGCTCTTTCCTAAAGGTCGGGAGGGAGGAGATCTGCCTCAACTCTGGGGGCAAGATGTTCCACAGTGTGGGTGGAATAATAATAATAAATAAAATAATATTTTAGCAATCTTATTTTTATTATTATTAAACCTTAAAAAATCAAACAGACTTTAAATCATTATAAAAAATAAGATCATACAGCCTTGAAATCAGTCCACATACTTATTCTTAATTTCTTAACCGGCCTCGAAGTAAACTAAAACATTTATTTGTCTCCATATTATGCACCGGACATTTTTTATAAAAGAATCAAAAAACCCAATTGCCCCTCCTAAAAAGCCAACAGAAGATTTCCCACATAGCCAAAACACCATCTGGTTCTCAAAACATAAGTTATAGTAAACAGACCATTTTTTCCCTGCAAATCAAGTTGTAACTCTTTCATAACCAACATGTATTCATCAGCTGGCAGTTCATGGTTCGGATTCTCAGAATCAGGAAGAATATTTCCCCCTTGGTAAGTCTCTTCTTCTCCCTTCTCTTCTTTTCCCTTCATAAAATTCTCAGCCAGTTGATACATTTCAGAAATAATATCCCGAACATCTTGCAAGAGAACTTGAGCAGTTTTATGACATATTTCTTCAAAGTCAGCATGGAGCTCAGAGAATGCTTTCTTAAAATCTTTCTTAAGGTTGTCAGTAATTCAAACATCAAAATCTAACGTCCTATATGGAAACCAGTAAATACAACGTCTAAAGAAAGTGAACAGAAAACTAAAAACTCAGACCATCAAATTAAATGTGTAGGAGAATGTTAAGTCCTTCAAATTAGATGCAAAAATAATAATGGAGAGATGATTATTTCTCAGTCCTCCTTAAATTTTGAATGGGAATTAAGCTAGCAGTTAAGAAAAAAAATGAAGCTCCTCCAGAAACAGCAAAAAGCACCAAGGGATTTGTATCTTCTTGTTGTTAAAATTCTCTCTTGGGGTAAGAAAAACTTTAAAATATACAAATTGGGTGATTTAGAAATGAGAAAGGCTCGACCTAGTGTCCCAATAGGGCTGCAGCCTGGTTTGGAAATGTTGGCATCCCCGACTCCTGTCTCCTCTCACCGGATCAGCACCGTTGACGCTCCTCAGACTACAAGCTGACGTTCCGAAGTACAAATGGGGTGATTCCGAGTGTTTTCTGTCCATGAAAACACTCTAGGGCAACAGGAAAACCTGCCTGTGCCCCCCCAAAAAATCCACACTGACAGATCTGCCCACTGAATCGCAAGCAGGGTGTTCAGTCAGCCATATTCTCACCGGAAGTCTTCCTTTTTATGATTATTTTCTGATATTAAACTCAACTAAAGTCTGTATGAGAATGAAATGAAGAATATAATGTAACTAAGGCCGATATGTAAATGAATGGTTTCCAAATGAAAGTGAGAAAAATTACACTGAAGGAAGGGAAAGGGTGGAAATTAATGTCAGAGTCTGAAAATAGCATTTAAAGTAGGGAAATGTTAAGTACATAGAAGGATAAAATGAGAGACTATTCGGTTAATGTCAATCAGCACAGATTTATTTTCCTTCCTTCCTTCCTTCCTTCCTTCCTTCCTTCCTTCCTTCCTTCCTTCCTTCCTTCCTTCCTTCCTTCCTTCCTTCCTTCTTTCCTTTTTCTTCAGCAAGATTGAAACTGTATCACATCTGTTTGTATGTTTTCTATGAAAATTGTGAAAGTTCACTTCTCAAGGCTAATAATTACTCTAGTCGCATAATAGGATAAATAGTATACATTAATAGATTGTGTCAAAGGATTTTGAATGAATTAAACACTTTCCATAATTACTTCAAATAGAAGTGACCTATGTAAATGTACTGTATTGGACAGGGACAAGTGTGCCAGGAGTAGACTATGTTACTGTCTAGATCAGCCTTTCTCAACCTTTTGACCCTGGAGGAACCCCTGAAATATTTTTCAGGCCAAGGGGAAACCCTGCACATTCAGGCTCAAATATTGGCCAGATGTTACAAAATTATTATATTCGTTTCATGGGTAGGCCTGTATATATGCATTAACAGAGTTCTTAAGCTAAAAATAAAGAATGCGACTTACAGTACCTCTTTAATGTGAAGTTGCCCAAATTTGAAATAATTTTTTAAATAAATTGTGATCTCCCAGGGAACCTCTAGTGACCTCTCGTGGAACCCTAGATATTCCACGGATTTCTGGTTGAGAAACCCTGGTCTAAATTTATCTACAAGTCTCTATTGCTATGGAGATGAGAGAGAGAGAGAGAGAGAGAGAGAGAGAGAGAGAGAGAGAGAGAGAGAGAGAGAGAGAGAGAGGGAGAGGGAGAGGGAGAGAGGGAGGGAGGGGGAGGGATGCATTTCATTGTGCTATTCCTTTTGGGATAAGCAGCATTATTCAAATCACAGAAAAAGAGTGAGAGGTTTCATAATGGTTCCAGGAAACTGTTTGAATGTGCCCAGAAAGTAGTGCTAGTAGTGCACTCCATGACCTATAGTTCTGATTTTACCCTGTCTAGCATGTTTGTTTGGCATTTCCATTAAAATGCTGGGGGGAGATCATTCAGAGATTTTGAGTAGAGTGCCATCAGTATGCTGATGGTATCTAGCTGTACTGCTCCCTACTATTCAACTCCAAGGAAACAGTCAATACCCTTGAGCAATGTCTATTATCAATAATAGGCTGGCGGAGAGAAAACAAGCTGAAATTAAATCCAGCCTTTCCCACCTTCATCTCCAGTCAGCTGGCCAGCCCCATTTCCCCCTGTTCACTGTGTCAGTTAGTTCTCCAAAATTGACTAATGGCTGCAAGCTGGTTCATTGAAGCCTATGAGTGTTCATACAAATAGCAACATAAATACTATCATTTAAAAAACTGAGAACAGTGAGAAGCTCTCAAGTGCATTTACCAACTGTGAGTCCAATGTGCTAAGTGGAACTGTGATCACAAAAAAGCAACTGAAAAAGAAAAATGTGAATAGGAAATACAATGGTAAATATCTAAAATGGAATCTCACTGGGCTGGAGATTCACTCTCCCCTAGCTCCTTAGTGCTCAGAGTTTCTATTGGAAAATATTCTTGACCAGCAAATTTATGCTAAGATTTATTGTTCTAATGGCATAAAACAATTAGTAAATTTTGGAAAAGACCCTGATGCTGGGAAAGACTGAAGGCAAAAGGAGAAGGGGACGGCAGAGGATGACATGGTTAGATAACATCACCGATGTAACGAAAATGAATTTGAGTAAACTCCGGGAGACAGTGGAGGACAGGAAGGCCTGGCGTGCTATGGTCCATGAGGTCACGAAGAGTCGGACACGACTAAACGACTGAACAACTACAAAATAAATATTTAATTTTGGATTTTATTCTTTATATATGTTCTGATGGGTATGGGATGGGAAAGCTTATACAAGTGTAGCTCTCTCTCTCTGTGTGTTATTATTTGTATGCTGCCTCCATCCAAGACTTGGAGAGGCTCACAAGCTTAAAAACAATAGAACAATGAAAACCCCAACTCATAAAAATACTGCATCATAAAATCTCAGAATAAACTATATATCTGACATCCACCAGCAGAAAAAATCAAACCTTGAACCAGATAACTACTGAACAGCTCCGGCAAAAGTGTGACCATCCTTGTCTATGAAGGTTCTCAGTCATCCAGGTGGAATTGTCTGTAGCTTGAATCATGTCAACTGGATTTCTATTTTCTCAGTGGAAACGTTTCGCTCCTTGGATAAGGAGCGAAACGCTTCCACTGAGAAAATAGAAATCCAGTTGACATGATTCATGTGACCATCCTTATGTTCCCAAAGCGCTTCATGGCCCTCCTGAGTGTTAATGAGAGAAGGTAACATCCTGACCTTGGGAGACAAGCTGTTGCAGCATGAGGAGGCTGCAACCAAGGAAGCCTGCTTCCAGGCCCCCACCCTCTTGACATCTCAGGGTACGGGCATCCACAGCATGCCGAAAAAACCCTTCACTATCACTACTTTAATAACCAATTGTGCATATTAACTACATTCATGGAATTAACTTCTAGTTTAATCCAGTAATAGACAAAACTAGGCACTTAGACAGAAGCTGGCATAATAACCACCCAGAGCCACTGGGAATTGGGTGGCATATAAATTGATGATGAAGATTATGATGATGATTGGCAGATAGACAGGAATGTATATTTAATATAAAATCTAGATAACAAGATTCAGATAACAAGATCATTGGTTATGCATGTCCATTATTCTCTGAGCTGAAAATAGCTTTGAAAGAATGGAAGTCTTTTTAAAGCATTCATGGTATAATTGTTAATCCTTGGAACTTGTGTTTAAAACAATTGACTGATGGAAATCTTGAGAAAGCTGTTTGAGGAATTGAGCAAGTGTGAAGGATTTTTTTAAGGATAGGTTTGTATTGTCAGTCTTTCTGCAGTACAGACTGATTATGGAAAAAATGGCTTGGCTTGCTGTAAGAGAGCCATAAATCTTCCTCTTGGCCAGAAACAACATGAGGCAATTTGTCTCTTTTTCCATTACAAAGGATTTCCCATAAGTTATTCCCTCACCTCCTTTCCTGCCATGGCATAGTTTTATTAAAACTGCACATTAAGCGCACATGGGAACTATTAGTTACAGCAAAAGTGTACTGTCTCCCCCCTCCTATCTTTTCTTTTAAAATATATCAACTGTAGCAGAAGTTAAGTATGTGTAGAAATAATTCTGATTTCCCATAATTTGTCAGATGTTTTAACAGTTTCAAGAAGCTATTACTGCATTTAAATGAATGCTCTGGGAACCAGGATATTTCTGTGTATCCCTTATCTCATATGAGCCAAAGTGCACAATTAAATATGCTTTGAAGACCCTGCTCTCAGTGCCACAGAGCTATAAGAAGCTAAGTTTACCAGGATTGTCAAGGATTGTCAGGATTGTCAAATTAGACGGATGTTATTCATATTACTTAGCCTTGCATGATTGCTTGCTAGACAGTTGAGCTTGATTGGGGCACAGAATTAAATGCCATGCTGCTAATCCATAGTCTCCACTCTCTGTTGATTTATTTTTACAAGCAACTGTGCAGACCCAAACAACATGATTCCAGTTTCAATCTCAGAACCCATCATCTACAATTCCTGCCTTCCCTAGATCTTCTCCTGGTCTTTTCATTGCTGTATTCTAAATATTTGATGAAAACTGTTTTGAAAGCATTGGGATAAGCCCATTGATTGATTCTCTTGTTGTTGTTGTTGTTTTAGAAATATTTCAGTATTTTAATTATTTTATTCTATTTTAATCTCCCTTGATTTATAATGTTTTGTTTGTAAACTGCCTTGCGGGTTTGGGTTCAGAGAATGTAAAACACCCTTTCCATCAAAGGGAGCCTGGTTCAACTGGCCTTTATTCTTTGTGGATCATGATATTCTTTATCATGATCCATTTAGGATCAAAATGTAGCTCATGAGGTTCTAGAGCTTCCAAAATGATATTGCTACATAAGAATAAGTATCTTGCTGATGCTTGCAGTTTTTAAAAATTTGGCACCTGGGATTTCCAACTGAAATTATCTATCCCCATGTGGCTACTTGTAAATCATAATTTTTATTTAATGTTTTTTTATTTAATTTTATTTAATGTTTTTTTAATTAAATTTTATTTAATGTAAATAATGTTAGCATATTAGAAGAAGCAAAAACCACCAGCATTGAAACAATGATCATCCAACATCAACTTCGCTGGACCGGCCATGTTGTTCGAATGCCTGACCATCGTCTTCCAAAGCAGCTACTTTACTCCCAACTTAAGAATGGAAAACGGAATATTGGTGGACAGCAAAAGAGATTCAAAGACACTCTCAAAGCTAATTTAAAAAAATGTAATATCAGCATTGAGAACTGGGAAGCCCTAACTCATGAGCGTTTCAATTGGAGGTCAGCCTTTATTAAAGGCGCTATGGACTTTGAAGAAGCACGAGTACAAGGCGAAAGGGAAAAAAGAGCTAAAAGGAAGGCACGTCAGGCAAACCCTCATCATGACCGTCTCCCACCCGGAAACCTATGCCCTCATTGTGGGAGGTTGTGCGGATCCAGAATTGGCCTTTACAGCCACTTACGGATCCACTGTTAAAATTTTACCCTTGGAAGACAATCTTACTCGGCTACGAGAGATCGCCAATGATGATGATGATACTTGTAAATCAGATAATCCTCTGGAATCATAAGAAAAGAAAGGAACAACCAAAAAGATTGTCTCATAGAGTCTTTTTGATAGAGCAGGTAAAACCATATCCTTAAGTCCTTAACTATACCTGGAATATATGTACGAGCAGATGCTGTTGTGGCTGGGGAGGAAGGTTTTTCCCAGTTGTGGCTGATTTGCCAGGTTCCCCTTGACCTAGGGCAGAGCTTTCCAAACTTTTCATGTTGGTGACACACTTTTTAGACATGCATCATTTCGTGAGACACTCTTACAGCGGGGCATCATTTCACGACACACTCTTACAGCAGGGCACAAGGCAGGCACTAGGACCTGCGCGGAATCCTGGCAGGGCAGGTCTGAAGGCAGCAAGGCACAAGGCAGGCACTAGGACCTGCACGGAATCCTGGCAGGGCCTAGGGAGTCGGCAGCAGCCGCGACACACCCAGACACTGCAGCCGACACACTAACGTGTCCCGACACACAGTTTGGAAAGCTCTGACCTAGGGAGATCAGAATCTGCCAAATTGCTTCCTATCTTGGTGGTCTATTGAAGCTGCCTTTGAAAACAATTCAGAAACTTCTGTTCATGCACCATGCAGCTGCTAACTTGTGAGGACCAGAACCACGATATTGCAATACCAATTCTGTCCACATACCAGTTGCTAGTGTCTTTCCAGGTTCAATTGCAAGTATTGTTACCTTTGAAATCCCAATTCGGTTGGAATTAGACTATTTGAAAGACAGTAAGCTCCTAAATTAATCGGTCCAAGATTTATAATTAGCCTGTAGTAAGATCCATCAGGAGCTCTTGATGGTGGCCATATAATTATGGAAGCGTGTTTCTTGCTTGTTGTTGTTGTTGTTCAGTCGTTTAGTCGTGTCCGACTCTTCGTGACCTCATGGACCATAGCACGCCAGGCCTTCCTGTCCTCCACTGTCTCTCGGAGTTTACTCAAATTCATGTTCATTACATCGGTGATGCTATCTAACCATCTCATCCTCTGCCGTCCCCTTCTCCTTTTGCCTTCAGTCTTTCCCAGCATCAGGGTCTTTTCCAGTGAGTCCTCTCTTCGCATTAGGTGGCCAAAGTATTTGAGCTTCAGCTTCAGCATCTGTCCTTCCAATGAGCAGTCAGGGTTGATTTCCTTTAGGATTGACTGGTTTGACCTCCTTGCAGTCCAAGGGACTCTCAAGAGTCTTCTCCAGCACCACAGTTCGAAAGCATCAATTCTTCGGCGCTCAGGCTTCCTTATGGTCCAACTCTCACAGCCATACATTACTACTGGAAAAACCATAGCTTTAACTATACGGACCTTTGTCGGCAAGGTGATGTCTCTGCTTTTTAATATGCTGTCTAGGTTTGCCATAGCTTTCCTCCCAAGGAGCAAGCGTCTTTTAATTTCATGGCTGCAGTCACCGTCTGCAGTGATCTTGGAGCCCAAGAAAATAAAATCTGTCACTGCTTCCATTTCCTCCCCTTCTATTTGCCAGGAAGTGATGGGACCAGATGCCATGACCTGGGTTTTTTTAATGTTGAGTTTCAAGCCAGCTTTTGCACTCTCTCCTTTCACCCTCATCAAGAGGCTCTTTAGTTCCTCTTCACTTTCTGCCATTAGGGTGGTATCGTCTGCATATCTGAGGTTGTTGATATTTCTCCCGGCAATCTTAACTCCGGCTTGTGATTCATCCAGCCTGGTATTTCTCATGATGTACTCTGCATATAAGTTAAATAAGCAGGGTGATAATATACAGCCTTGTCGTACTCCTTTCCCAATTTTGAACCAGTCGGTTGTTCCATGTCCGGTTCTAACTGTTGCTTCTTGACCTGCATACAGGTTTCTCAGGAGACAGGTAAGGTGGTCTGGTACTCCCATCTCTTTAAGACTTTGCCACAGTTTGTTGTGATCCACACAATCAAAGGCTTTAGCATAGTCAATGAAGCAGAAGTAGATGTTTTTCTGGAACTCTCTTGCTTTTTCCATGATCCAGCGAATGTTGGCAATCTGATCTCTAGTTCCTCTGCCTCTTCGAAACCCAGCTTGCACTTCTGGTAGTTCTCGGTTCACATACTGCTGAAGCCTAGCTTGTAGGATCTTGAGCATAACCTTGCTAGCATGTGAAATGAGCGCAATTGTACGGTAGTTTGAGCATTCTTTGGCATTGCCTTTCTTTGGAATTGGAACGTAAACTGACCTTTTCCAATCCTGTGGCCACTGTTGAGTACTTTAACAGCATCATCTTTTAGGATTTTAAATAGCTCAGCTGGGATACTGTCTTCTCCGCTAGCTTTGTTGTTAGTAATGCTTCCTAAGGCCCACTTGACTTCACTCTCTAGGATGTCCAGCTCAAGGTCAGTGACCACACCATCGTATTTATCAGGGATATTAAGATCTTTCTTGTATAGTTCTTCTGTGTATTCTCGCCACCTCTTCTTAATCTCTTCTGCTTCTGTTAGGTCCCTGCCTTTTTTGTCCTTTATCATGCCCATCTTTGCACAAAACGTTCCCTTGATATCTCCGATTTTCTTGAAGAGATCTCTAGTCTTCCCCATTCTATTGTTTTCCTTGATTTCTTTGCATTGTTCATTTAAGAAGGCCTTCTTATCTCTCCTTGCTGTTCTCTGGAATTCTGCATTCAGTTGTTTATATCTTTCCCTTTCTCCCTTGCCTTTTGCTTCCCTTCTTTCCTCAGCTATTTGTAAAGCCTCATCAGTCAGCCACTTTGCTTTCTTGCATTTCTTTTTCTTTGGGATGGTTTTAGTTGCTGCCTCCTGTACAATGTTACAAACCTCCATCCATAGTTCTTCAGGCACTCTGTCTACCAGATCTAATCCTTTAAATCTATTCCTCACCTCCACTGTATATTCATAAGGGATATGATTTAGGTCATACCTGAGTGGTCTAGTGGTTTTCTCTACGTTCTTCAATTTAAGCCTAAATTTTGCGATAGGAAGCTCATGATCTGAGCCACAGTCAGCTCCAGGTATTGTTTTTGCTGATTGTATAGAGCTTCTCCATCTTTGGCTGCAAAGTATATAATCAATCTGATTTCGGTAATGACCATCTGGTGATGTCCATGTGTAGAGTCATCTCTTGTGTTGTTGGAAAAGAGTGTTTGCTATGACCAGCGTGTTCTCTTGACAAAACTCTATTAGCCTTTGCCCTGCTTCATTTTGTACTCCGAGGCCGAACTTGCCTGTTATTCCGGTTATTTTTTGACTTCCTACTTTAGCATTCCAGTCCCCTATGATGAAAAGGACATCTTTTTTTGGTGTTAGTTCTAGAAGGTGTTGTAGGTCTTCATAGAACCGGTCAAGTTCAGCTTCTTCGGCATCAGTGGTTGGGGCATAGACTTGGATCACTGTGATGTTGAATGGTTTGCCTTGGATTCGAACTGAAAGCATTCTGTCGTTTTTGAGGTTGTACCCCAGTACTGCCTTTCCCACTCTTTTATTGACTATTTATTTATTTATTTATTTATTTATTTATTTATTCAATTTATTCCCCGCCCATCTCCCATACAAGGGACTCTGGGCGGGTCACAACAATCAAAGTTAAAAACAATACAATAATTTTAAAAAATACAATATAAATAAATAAAATACAAGATGGGGGACGTAGGGAACGTATGACTATGAGAGCTACTCCATTTCTTCTAAGGGATTCTTGCGCACAGTAGTATATATAATGGTCTCCTGAATTAAATTTGCCCATTCCTGTCCATTTTAGTTCGCTGATTCCCAAGATGTCGATGTTCAATCTTGTCATCTCATGTTTGACCACATCCAGCTTACCTTGATTCATAGATCTTACATTCCAGGTTCCTATGCAATATTGTTCTTTACCGCATCGGACTTTCCTTCCACTTCCAGACACATCCACAACTGAGCGTCCTTTCGGCTTTGGCCCAGCCGTTTCACTCTTTCTGGAGCTACTCGGAATTGCCCTCTGCTCTTCCCCAGTAGCATTTTGGACACCTTCCGACCTGAGGGGCTCATCTTCTGTCGTCATATCTTTTAGCCTTTTGATACTGTCCATGGGTTTTCTTGGCAAGGATACTGGAGTGGTTTGCCATTCCCTCCTCCAGTTTTGGACCACGTTTTGTCAGAACTCTCCGTCATGACCTGTTTTTTCTTGCTTACTGGCTACTTTTAAACAGTCTTTAAACCTGACTGATTGAATCTGATTGATGGATAGACAGTAGTTGAAAGTGGTGGCAGCTATTGTATTATATTTAGTTCTGTGATTTATATTCCATCTTTTCTATCAACAACAAAAAGTTAAAGCAGCAATACAGAAAAAAAAACAAAAGAACCATTAAAAACATATATAAACCTGCCATAGGGCATGTTATAAGACAGAGCATGAAATAACTGCAGCTGTCTAAAACTATCTAGGGAAGAAAAATATAGGACACTCATACAAAATGGTGTATAATACGCATAATACAGTCTGGGAACGCTACATAGGAGAAGGACCTGGATGCGGTCATTGACAACAAGTTGAATGTGAGCCAGCAGTGTGAGTCAACTGCTAGAAGAACAAACACAGTTGTTGGCTGCATTAAAAGAAACATTTTATGAGAAATTCATGAAGTCCTTATTCCTCTGTAGTCTGCACTTGTGAGAGATTCCACACCTGGAATGCTGTGTTTGATTCTGGACATCACATTTACAGAAGGCTATTACAACAGGTTCAGAGGAGGGTCACAAAAATGATGCAGGAACTTGAGGCCATATTTAGTGAGGACAGGCTGAAAGAACTGGGGATATTCAGTCCGGAGAAAAGATGTTATCAGGGTTCAGGCACGTAAAGGGATGCCATAGGGAAGATGGTCGAGATTTATTTTCCACTTTCACAGAAACTAAGATCAGAAAACCTTTCAACTCCAACATTTTTACCAGAAGAAACCTCAGAGCTTTTTCACAGTTCCCAAGTAAAAAACAGACCACTATTATGGAAAGGCTGGACAAACAAGCTGATCTGGGTATTATGACACCAACTCCTAGTGCTCTGAAAAAGCTGTAAAGAATCTGCTCCTTCAACCTCAAGCTGCCAAAATCACTGATTCCCCAGCTTCAAGTAAATCCATTATACCCTCCTCCCATCCATCTCCAGTTAAAACCCCTGGACCTTCTTCCAGAGCAGGAGCAGGAGCAGACACCCCCCCCCCCCCAGTGTAAACTCAGCCCACTTTCCATTAATGAGTGATGTTACAGAAACTCTGAGACAAAGTTAACTCAGGAGTTGCCCGCTTCAATGAAATCTTTATCCAACAGGGATCTAATAACCTAACCACTTCAGCTTTTGAAAACAAACTAGTTCTACATTCCAGTTCTGATCAAGGAGCCACAAATCTCACCAGATTTATTTCAGTTATCACCCTCTGCAAAATGACATTTGCCTTCCTAGCAGTCCATCCATCTGCTTTCCTGAATTATAGCTGGATTGTGTGCTCTATCTGCCAACCCTGCTTTTCTTTCATCTTTAGAACAGTTTGAATTTCTCCAGGAAGAATGGGAGCTCAACTCCATAGAATTGAACAACTACACAGCTGTCTCCTTGATAGTGACACCTAGCCTGAAGGGTGGTCATACTCATGGGGTATTACTACATTTATTTCTTCAAAACTTTGTACAACTGTGTCATGCCCCATTTTCCTCAACATGCTTGCATTGGCTACAGAATTAAAAAGTGCATCATAAAATTTACTACTGATTAACATATATCTTCCTGCAGGCTTGTCTCACAAATCAACAGAATTTGGGACACTCTTGAAAAGTGGCTGCTAGAACTGACAGTCCAGTTCCCAAATTCAGAGACGATCTTAGCAGGGGACTTCAGTGCCAGGGTGGGTTCTGACCTAGGCGAACTGAAATATTATTTGGGCGTTGAAGTCACTAGATCTCAGAGTGGTGAGTTTTATCTGAGTCAGAAGAGAAAAATTGTTCAGTTGTTAAGTCCGCTTGATATTTCAGATGCAAAGCCTACCAAAACACCTATGATTCTTGATTTCCTAAAGGGTGACACGTGTGAGGAACCTTGTCCTCACCCTGAGTTGTACTTATTTATTTATATTTAATTATATGTTAACTTGTATTACCGCTCCATCTCCCCCGAGGGGGACTCTGGGCGGTTTACAGTACAACAATTTAAAATCTTTAAAAGTAACTACAATTTAAAATACATTACAAAACTAATACATTAAATATAAAAATCCAATAGGCGATAGATGGTTCTCTTTAAAAGGGCTCTATGGCACTAGCCATCCCCAAGAGGAACTATTCCCATTCCCATACCACGCGAGGCGGCACAGCCAGGTCTTTAAATTCTTCCGGAAGGATAGGAGCGATGGGGCCTGTCTCACCTCCGGGGGCAGAATGTTCCAAAGAGTGGGTGCCACCACGGAAAAGGCTCGCCTTCTGGACCCCGCCAAGCGACACTCCCTTGACGACGGGGTCCGAAGCATGCCCTCTCTACACGATCGAGTGGGACGGTTTGAAGTCATGGGGATGAGACGGTCCCTCAGGTAGCCTGGTCCCATGCCATGTAGGGCTTTAAAGGTCATAACCAACACCTTGAATTGCACCCGGAAGCACACTGGCACCCAGTGCAGCTGGCGTAACAGAGTTGTCACATGGGCTGATCTAGGGGCACCCATAACTGCACGCGCAGCCGCATTTTGGACCAGTTGAAGCTTCCGGATACTCTTCAAGGGTAGCCCCATGTAGAGCGCATTGCAGTAATCTATGTGAGAGATGACCAGGGTATGAGTGACTGTACGGAGGGACTCCTGATCTAGGAAAGGTTCATAGTTCCCTCCAATCAGAAGGCTGAAACAAGTGTATATCTCAGCTGTGAACTATGGGTCTATGCTTCTTGACTTCTGTCTGTCATGTTGCCATGTACTCTGTTCCTGAACTGTAACTATGCTTGGCCTTTTGTATAGGCCATGGTTTTCTTCACATCTGCTGATGGAACTCTGCTTATGGTTTGTTGTTTTTTCTTTATGCGATAATGTACTCATATCCATTATTGCCTTATGCTACAAGTAAAATACTTTTAGCCCTAAACGCTGCACTGTCTGTTTTGTTTTCACGCTGCGCTCTATGAAACCCCATAAGCCAGCAATATTCCACAGGTTATGAACCCAGTACGCTTCCGCTGCGATGATTCCAGTCCCAGAATCAAATAGCCATAAGCACGACCCAAACACAACTGCACTTCATCAGAAATGGGACCAGCTGGAGGTGGGTCTTTCACATACTTCCACAAACCTTCTTTTAGGAAGAATGACTTGATCTTCACACACCAGGTCCGATAGTTTGTGCCATCCAAGCGCTCAAAAGGCAAACTAGTTAGCCTTGTAGCAGCCATGCTGACCACTCAAAGAAAAACACGTTTACTCTAAAAACGCAGCCTCAAAAACAAACCCCCTGTTACAGCCAGATTCAACGCAGCGATCAGCGTACCATCCACACTGGGCAATCCATAACCTGTGGAATATTGCTGGCTTATGGGGTTTCATAGAGCGCAGAGTAAACAAAACAGACAGAGTGCAGCGTTTAGGGCTAAAGGTATTTTACTTGTAGCATAAGGCAATAATGGATATGAGTACATTATCACATAAAAAAAAGCCTTCTGATTGGGGCGAACTATGGAGTCATGGGTTACATACACTTACTGTTGAAACGTAAAGTCTGTTGCACATAATACAAAACGCCATGAGATGGCAGTGTTGCACATTGTCTCCCCCTGGGAAAATGGTTCTCACGGGACGGCCGATTAGCTAGCCATAACAAATGTCACGTGACGGGCCACCTGCTGTTATCAGTGCTTTTGTTATGGGAAACAGTGGAGCAAAGGAAAATTACAGTTTTTACATGCTAGGGAATCACAGTGGAGAACACCATTTGATTTGATCTTTACATAGCAACTCCAACAGAAAGATCCATGAAGGAGCAGGAAACAGGAAGTCAGGTGACCCAGGCACCTCCCACAAACACAGTAGAGATTTGCTTCAGTAGAATAGTCCTCCCCTATGTTTGTGAGACAATGCTGAGTTGACTTCCGATAATCCTAACAACAACTAGCCATTAGATTTGGTGTCAGTCTTAAATGGCTCAGTTCCTGAAGACTTAGAGCAGAGCTTTCCAAAGTGCTGCCGCTGGCAACACACCGGTGGCGGCGGCAGTGCGGCGGCGGCGGGCATGTGCACGGTGGCGGCGCGGGGGGGCGTGCGGCGGCGCGCGTGTGCACAGCGGCGGCACGGGGGCGTGCGGTGGTGCGCGCGGGCACGGCAGCGGCAGCCTCCGCTAAAATAATCTGTATTATAATCTGACAATTATCCTTTCTTCTTGATTCAAGAGGAGACAAATGACACAGCCAGAAGAGACCTTGAAAAAATCTCCAGTGACTATAAGCCCTTAAGCAGGAAGATGAAGGAACTGGAAAATGTTCTGAAACCCAATGACCAGTATGTGCCAATAAGTTCTTTTAGGATTCAAGACAATAAACATACTCATAGAACCAAGAGCCCCAAAGTATATTGAAGTAATACAAATTCTAAGAGAAAATATACAGGTAGTCCTCGAGTTATGACAGCAATTGGGACCGGAATTTCCAATGCAGTCATAAAGCACGAGTCATGTGATGCATCACTTAGTGACCACAATCCTGCCTGGTACTGTGGTTAAGCAAGCATTGTGAGTCATTAAACGAGCACCTCCTTGCAACTTCCTGCCAGCTTCCAACAACCAAAGTCAGTGGGGAAGCCAGCAGGAAGTTGCAAGTCCCAGGCAACTCACAAGCGGGCTGGCAGATAGATAAGTGGCTGCTGCCAGGTGTTTGTTGTTTATTCGTTCAGTCCCTTCCGACTCTTCGTGACTTCATGGACCAGCCCACGCCAGAGCCTCCTGTCGGCCGTCGCCATCCCCAGCTCCCCCATGGTCGAGTCCGTCACCTCCAGAATATAATCCATCCATCTTGCCCTTGGTCGGCCCCTCTTCCTTTTGCCTTCCACCTTCCCTAGCATCAGCATCTTCTCCAGGGTATCCTGTCTTCTCATTATGTGGCCAAAGTACTTCAGTTTTGCCTTTAATATCATTCCCTCAAGTGAGCAGTCTGGCTTGATTTCCTGGAGTATGGACTGGTTTGATCTTCTTGCAGTCCAAGGCACTCTCAAAATTTTCCTCCAACACCACAGTTCAAAAGCATCTATCTTCCTTCGCTCAGCCTTCCTTATGGTCCAGCTCTCACACCCATAGGTTACTACGGAATACCATTGCTTTAACTATGTGGACCTTTGTTGTCAGTGTGATGTCTCTGCTCTTGACTATTTTATCGAGATTTGCCATTGCTCTCCTCCCAAGAAGTAGACGTCTTCTGATTTCCTGGCTGCAGTCAGCGTCTGCAGTAAACTTTGCGCCTAGAAATACAAAGTCTGTCACTGCCTACACGTTTTCTCCCTCTGTTTGCCAGTTATCAATCAAGCTGGTTGCCATAATCTTGGTTTTTTTGAGGTTTAACTGCAACCCAGCTTTTGCACTTTCTTCTTTCACCTTCGTCATACGGCTCCTCAGCTGCTCCTCACTTTCAGCCATCAAAGTGGTATCATCTGCATATCTGAGATTGTTAATGTTTCTTCCAGCGATTTTAACTCCAGCCTTGGATTCATCAAGCCCAGCACGTCTTTAAGCTTAATACTTAATATTAAAGTCTCCACTGTATTATTATTTATTGTTATTTATAAATGTTAAAGTGGGGGGGGGGAGTAGCTGCTTGGAAAAAGCAGATAGGTATTTAATTCCTAACCCCCCTTCTTTATACTCTGACTGATTTACAGTGTTTATAAACATTTAGACCCCCTTAAAAATCATACTGCAGGTGTTTGTATTTGCCTTGCTGTATGATGTATTGTGTATATGGAAACCATTCTTGCTTGACTATGAAGGTTCTCAGTCATCCAGGTGGAATTGTCTGTAGCTTGAATCATGTCAACTGGATTTCTATTTTCTTAGTAGAAACGTTTCTCCTTGGATAATCCAGTTGACATGATTCAAGCTACAGACATTCTTGCTTGAATTTGGTTAAACCGGTTATGGATATATGCTGTTAGTTTTGGTGGGATTTGCTTGCCTATTCACTGCACATACAGTACATACCATTATTTCCTTTCAGGATAAGCAATCCTATGCAAAGCACAGAAAGGGACTAAGGGCATTAGATAAGATAATAAAATGAAAGATAGCTAAATCTAATTTATACACTCTTCATTATACCTCTCCATACCTTTCTATCCTTGCAAACCATTCTCTTTAGTTCTTCCCTTTTTCCTATTGACACTACCAAAAGATGGTCTGCCCCACATTCAGAACCTTTTGTCAATCTTGTATCCTTCATTGTTCTTTCACCATAAAGTTGTGGTTTTGAATTTATATTTATTCCTTTGCCATAAACACACACAAACACACAAACAGTTTCTAAGCAGATAGTTATCAAACAGTCACCATTCTGATGGCCCCACTGCTCCTCCTATATTGACCTATCTTGTTTCCACTCATCTATTTATATAATCTATTTTTTTTCCTGGATCTTATTCATTCAGCATATTGCACAAAATATTCATCCCTGGTTCTTCCACTATCAATTTTAACTGGAGTATAACATGCAACCATCACTAACCTATGGATTTTAGTCACTTTTCTCCATATATTCGTTAAGACCACTCCACAAGATCAGATTACAGATGGTCCTTGTTTAACAACCACTCATTCAGCGACTGCCTGAACTTATGATGGCGCTGAACGAGTGATAGTTATGACTGGTCCTCGTACTTACAGCTGTTGCAGCATCCCTGCAGTCATGTGATCGTGATTTGTGACCTTCCCTGCTGCCTTCTGACAAGCAAAGTCAATGGGGAAGCCAGCAGGAAGTCGCAAGTCGCGGTCACGTGAAGTCCTCGCTTAAGAACCTGCACAGTCCTTGCTTAATGACAGAAACTGGGACTGCCGGAACTGCCGTCACTAAGCTGCGTGGTCACATGGTTTTTTGACTTACAACCACATTGCTTAATGACAGAGTTTCCACTCTCAATTAGCTTTGTTAAGCGAGGACCACCTGTAACTTCATTCAGATAGATTATTTTGTTCCCTTTTCTCTTAGTTTCAGATACACAACATACCTTTTCTTTCTTTCTTTCTTTCTTTCTTTCTTTCTTTCTTTCTTTCTTTCTTTCTTTCTTTCTTTTTTTCTTCCCTCCCTCCCTCCCTCCCTCCCTCTTTCTTTCTTTCTTTCTTTCTTTCTTTCTTTCTTTCTTTCTTTCTTCTTTCCATTCATTAATTCATATTCTTTACCACTTACTCTCCTTATATTCCAAAGCACAATTTTCCATATGCTGAGGTCATCTGCTGTATCTTTTTTTCACTGAACGTTCTGTAATCCAATCCAGGAGGGTATTATCTAGATCAGCCTTTCTCAACCTTTTAACCCTGGAGGAATCCTTGAAATATTTTTCAGTCCTTGGGGAACTGGCTCAAATATAGATCAGAAGTTACAAAATTATTATATTTGTTTCATGTGTAGGCCTGTATATATGCATTAACAGTGCTCTTAAACTAAAAATAAAGAATTAAACTTACCTCTTTAATGTGAAGTTGCCCAAATTAGAAATATTTTTTTTAATAAATCATGATCTCCCAGGGAACCCCCAGTGACCTCTTGCGGAACCGTAGGGTTCCACGGAACCCTGGCTGAGAAACCCTGATCTAGATCTTTGGCTTGTCAGACCTCACAATACCATTGTTATTTTCCTTTCTTTCTATTCTTACCCAAACTCTCTCAACTGGACTCTCATGGCCAGATTTCTGGATGTGTGCCATTCCTTCATGTCTAACGCTGCTCTGCTTTCCCTTTGGTCTAGACTCTTCCTTTTGAAGAAGTTTTCCCTTTCAATCAATGCATTCTGCTCATGAGTTTCATCCTACTGGTTTTCACTAATGTCTGTTAAATCATATTTGCCTTTCAGCCAGTGACATCTGCAAGGGGGGTTGTTTTGGTCATTCTGATGAAAACAGCATAATACGATCATGCCACAAGCATTTTTGTACATGTATTGTGACATGTATTGTGACATCGGGGGTGTGGTGGCTCAGCGGGTAAGACGCCAGGCTTGTCGATTGGAAGATCGCAAGTTCGGAGGTTCGAATCCCTAGCCCCGCGTGACGGAGTGAGCTCCCGCACTCGTCCCAGCTCTTGCCAACCTAGCAATTCGAAAGCATGCAAATGCAAGTAGATGAATAGGTACCACTTCGGTGGGTAGGTAATAGCGTTCCGTGCGCGTCATGCCGGCCACATGACCGCGGAAGCGTCTTCGGACAACGCTGGCTCTTCGGCTAACAAACGGAGATGAGCACCGGCCCCTAGAGTCGGACACGACTGCACAAATGTGCGGGGGGAACCCTTACCTTATTGTGACATCACATATACATCAAGAAAGGGTGGAGCACAATACCATTTTGTGTCATTTTTACCAAACAGCCAGAGCTGTGTGGAATCCATGCTTCCAGAATTAAGAGGTTTAATTTTTCCTGCTTGTTCTGATGTACAAGTATAACTTGACTTGTTTCTCCCTGCATTTATGTTCTCATTATTGGATGCCTTCACATGTGGGTATCACTCTCAGTACTTATTCCCAGTACTTAGCATTGCACTATTTTAGGTTTGTTATGATAATACAACAATATGCATTAGATTTCAGTGACCTTAAACAGCCAGAGAAAAGGGAACCAAGAAAAAAAAAAGATTTCTTTTCTTACAACCAAGTTTTACATTTCTTTGTCACTTTATGCCTTTTTTAGCCTCATTGTCTTTTTGACTTTATGAGATTATATATGGGAATATAGGAACATGCAAACTTCAGATATTGTCTTCATTATAATGAGCATTGGTCCCTCCAAATGCAAGATTAGTGTGGGGAAAAAAAAGAAGAGATCCCATGACTGACAGAATGAAGCAAAGTAATTCATTCTCAGATACTGTATGCTACAGCACTTTATTTTCATCATGGACAAAGGAAATGCTTATGTTTGATACAGAGAGGGTAAAGATCAATGTTTGAGAAATGACCAGACAGGTTCCTAATGTATATAGAAAAAACTATTTTAACTATGTATGCAAAAGAAGGCAATAACTCCTTTATGAAATGAACTGCAGGCCTAACGTATTTATATTCAGATTAAGTTATTATTCTTGGCTATAATCCAGGGATTGGCAACTCAGAACCCTCAGGCACCAAAGGTTTTCATAATATCCATAGATGGCATCCTCAGAACCTTAGAACAGAATGGCAGAAATCTTACAAGATCACCAACTCTCATGGAATTTTGTATTCTAGCATAAGATTTTATAACATTTTAAGCAAGAATACCAAAATCTCATGAGATTTCAGACAAGAACACACACTTTTTTGCATTCAAGTGCAAGATTTTTATTGTAAACCGCCCAGAGTCCCCTCTTGGGGGGGAGATGGGCGGTGGCAAAATTTGACAAACAAAGAAACAAACAAATATTGCATGAGATCCCAGGGGCCAAATCATAGAAATCTTGCTAAATTGCTGACAAGGTGCTGATCTCTGCTGTAATCCCATGCTTTAAGGTCCGATTTCCTCTTCCAAGGTCTAATTGTGGACTCCAATTTGAGGGAGAGGGCAATTCCAATATCAATTTCTCCCATTTTCCTTCCTCATTAAGGTTGGCTATCTCAGGTTTTAAACAACTCTGAGCTGTACACACACACATATCTGTGCTAAACCACTTTGTCCAGGTCCCTGAATTAAGAGTTGGCTCACATTTTACACATGCAGGAGTACAGCAGTTTTTCCCATAATAAAAGATAATGAGAAAACATATATCACTAAACAATTAAGGATATTTTGGTTACTACCTCAGAGAACAATGGGCATGTGGGGCCAGGTGTGGCCATGAGTGCTTAGGACATTCAGTTTCCTCTATAAATGAAATGTTCATTGTGAGAAAACACTGGTGCAACATGAATGCCATATAAAATGGTATAAACTGCCTGTCGTGAAGTAGCACTAAAATGAGCAAGCATTTTACTAGTACTGTTCAATCACAATGAAACTGCTCAAAGCCTCTTCAGTTGCAAAGGCAGACCTGCAGGAATATCCAGTGTAGTGTAATGGCAAGGAAACTAAATTGTAAATCTATTTAAAGTTCAGTAACTGAGCAACTTTTGATTCCATCTGTATGGCAATATTATTCTAATAATTACAGATACATCTGGCTGCACACAAGAGCCTTTGGTTGGTAGATCACTTGTTTGATGCCATGCAAAAGAGAACACAGTATTACTAGCCACTATTGTTCTTCTGACATTTGATCTTGTAACATTACAAAACTAGTAGAGTAGAATTGCTGAAGTTTGTGTTTGTTGTTTATTTTATACAACAGCAGGAATTTGGAAACTAGTACTTCCAGCGCTCTGTTTTTCATAACCTTGGCCTCCTTTTTATTCTAATCCCTTGGGCTTTTTTAGAAAGGTCAGCTTCTCATCACTTAATACATAATATTCAGTGGTTGAGGGTGTATCAAGGCTAAACTAGACAATTTTTCTGGAATTAGCAACTTTAAAAGTTCTTTGAAATGAATAATTCATTCACACTTTCTTTTTTCCAGAGAATGTACAACTCTGTAGTCATCTGTACTGATCCAATGAGAACATTCTGTCCAACTAGTCCATTTATGAACATAACCTAAATAATAATCCAGTTTTGATAGCACATTGTACTTTCATAACTCATTAGCATTAAGTGCGTCAGACTTTCATATGTGGATTGACAAAAAGCTATTGAATCTTGATTACATTTCCACCATTCTGTGTCATTCCCCTATTCTGTGTTCATTTTGCAATCTTGTTAACGGTTGTGCCAAGAGTTTTGAGCTGGCAGTGAATGGGTGGGAGCAGGGATATTACATTGCAGCAGAAAAGCAAAGCCTGAACAGTTGGGAATTCTGAACATTATAATCCCAACACTTCTGAAGGTTATCAGATTGGTAAGGCTGCTATAAACAGAACATTCCAATGCAGTTCGAAAGCATTGGAAATAGTCACAGAAATCTAGACTGCTAAACAAAGAGGTACTTGTCATATGCAACCTTACTGTCAGTTATTGTAATGACAGTGTTCATGTGATAATCAACAAAGCAGCATATACTTGGCTGGGAAGATTTGGATGGGAAGAGCATATCCTAATACCCAAAGAGATTGTTTTCTTGTATGAAGTAATTCTGTATCATGTGAGAAATTTAGAAAAAAGCTCATATTCTGTATCACTAAGTTAACACCATCAGTTTATAAAAATGAAATGACTATTCTCTTTAGGTAAATCACAAAATTAGGTTATTGAACTCTGTGCAAAAGGCAACATTTTGCAAAATCAAAATGCAAAATGCAAAACTTGCAGTAGTGAACTTTGACAAATGCAGAGAGGGAGGAAGCCCACAGCACCAGTTCCACATAAAGCAACAAAATTAAATTCTATCCCAAAGACACTGAGAACTGATGCCTCGGGAAGGTCCTTTCCCAGTTCACCAGCTCATTTACAGTGGCTGAACACATTAATTCAGTCCAGTTGAAATGAAACCTTGTCACAAGCATTTATCTTGAAAACATACATGAATGTATTTGTTGTTGTTGTTGTTCATTACTACAATTTATACACTGCCCCATTTCCAGAGACTCTGAGTGGCTTATGATATCAATATCAGAAGATTAAAAACAAAATCAATTAATATAAATGTCCCAGCATTTGGGTTAGCATAATATTTTGCCTTTCTAAAAATGTGGTAAGGAGGAGGTGGTCCAAATATATAGGGGCAAGTTGTTCCAAAGGAGGGGAGCCTTCACTGAGAAGGCTTTCCCCATGGGATTTTAGCCTCAGAATAAAATCCTGAAAGCCATCCTATGTGTGCCCCATCTTCATTTATTTGGGTGGAAATGGGGATAACCTCTGTAAGAGTAGCAACTTATCTAAAAATAAAATAGTGGTTTAAGCTGGGGCATGTGTCTCCTTCTAGGAGAGCTAAAAATGCTTTTTGGAATAAATGCAAGTTAAGGGACACGGGCCAGAGCTGCCCATCAGCAATTATGAACGTATGGGCTCTCTATTGTGGCAGTGCCCATCTCCTACTATAACTGCAATGGAAATAATAAAGAAGTGGGTTATTGATTGTGCAATTCAAGCAGACCTAAGTGCTTTGGTAGACAACAAGGTGTCACCATGGGTTCCTTTAATCAAAAATTTCCATTGCTATGAAAATTTCCAATGCTGACAATTTTAAATCTACCACTGAGAAGTGCTTTAATACAACTACAAATGCAATTGACACCATCAGCAATACGTGAAGGGAGATTTCAAAACCACTCCTATAACAGAGATCCATGTGGCTCATACCCTGATGGTGTTCTGGAAGTCTTTAAAAACTTGGCTGTTCTCCCAGGCCTTGGAGTAGTTTGGCTGCTGAGCTCGTCAGGTATATTTTTTGTAGTATATGGAGTTTGTCTTGTCCAGACATACATGGTTTATTCTGTCTAATAATTGTTTTTACTCTTTTAAAATATAAGCCACCCAGAGTCACTCTGGAGTCAGGCAGCCTTTAAATCTATGATATAAATAAATAATTGCTTCTGCCCATCTAGAGCAAATGTGATTGCAACTCACAAAAGCTCATGTCTTTTAATAAAGATTGTTAATCAGAAAAGGTACTACCGGACTCCTCCTGATTTTTTGCCACAATAGAGTAACATGTCTCTCCTCCTACAATGAATATGTTTCAGATATCCTTCAGTTTACTTCCTTAGTGGCATGAAATGGATGCTGAGTGGATGAAGATATCCCAAGAAGAAAAGGCAATAGGCTGCTTTTGAAAGTGATCCAAATGTTGTAAGAAGTGTCTGACCATGAGCAGCAATTAAAGTGGCCGCAGTGCACTTGCTGGTCATGAATGGTCCCTATGAGATAAAATTGTAACAGGAAGCTTGTATCTGGATAAAAGAAGATAGAGTAGAAGTAAAACTAAATGTACTTGTATCTGGGACATGGTTTCCCTGTATTTTATTTCTGATCTTCCAACTGTACAAGTCTACAAGACCATTTTGGTGGTAATGAATTTATTTACCAAGATGGCCCATTTCGTTTCCTTGCATGAGACTACCATCAGTTCTGAAGACTGCTAAGCTGTTTCTAAACCATGTTTTTCAGTACAGGGGCTTGGTCAATCATGTGATCTCACATTGTAGCTCTCAATTTACATCCAAGTTTTGGAAATCCCTATTCCAATTACTGGACATTCATATTCATTTGTCACCCCCTCATCATCTGGCACTGAATGGACAATCAGATAAGATGAATGCATTACTTGAGCAGTATTCACACTGCTATGTCTCTTACCAGCTGGACAATTGGACTAAATTATTGTCTTTTGCAGAATTTCAATAGAATAATGCACTGCATTCCTCCATCAGCATGTCCCTCTTTCATGTGGTCTACAGGTACCACCCTCACATCTTGCCCTCCAAGTCTCCTGCCTCTACTGTTCCTTGAGCTTCTGACTTTCTCCAGGAGAGATTTTGTTGTTTATTCGTTCAGTCGCTTCCGACTCTTCGTGACTTCATGGACCAGCCCACGCCAGAGCTTCCTCTCGGCCATCACCATCCCCAGCTCCCCCACAGTTGAGTCCGTCACCTCCAGAATATCATCCATCCATCTTGCCCTTGGTCGGCCCCTCTTCCTTTTGCCTTCCACTTTCCCTAGCATCAGCTTCTTCTCCAGGGTATCCTGTCTTCTCATTATGTGGCCAAAGTACTTCAGTTTTGCCTTTAATATCATTCCCTCAAGTGAGCAGTTTGGCTTTATTTCCTGGAGTATGGACTGGTTTGATCTTCTTGCAGTCCAAGGCACTCTCAGATCCAGGAGAGATAGTCTGCTCTTAAAGATAATAGTTAGATCTGGCCAATGCTGTGTACAGGCATGCTATAGATGCAAATACTGTAGACATATCATGTCAAGATCGAAGTGGGGGATTTGGTGTTACTTTCCACTAGATTTGTACCTTCCTTCCATCCATTCAAAAAGCTGGGTTCCAAATTTATTGGCCTTTTCCCAGTTACACATCAAGTTAACCCAGCGGCTTTCCGTCTACAATTATCTGCTTCAATGAATATTCATTTGGTATTTCACTGGTCACTCATTGTTTGTGCTACTCTGTCCCTTGTGTTTGGCTCCTGCTTCCCCCCTCCCAGTTCTGGTGTATGAATAAGAGGAATGTGTTCTGGATTCTAAACACATGAGGGGATGCTTAAAATATCTTATTCACAGGAAGGGTTACCCTGAATCAAATAGGCCATGGAAGAGAGCAATAAATGTCCATGCACCACAACTTGTCTGCCAGTACTATCTGAAATTCCCACAGAATACCCATCCCCATGACGTGCTGACACTATCAAATACAGCAAACCTTAGGACAACAGAAACTCTTAGCTTCCTTCAAAGTTAGATGGCAGTTACTGTGCAACAGGAGGAAAAAGGGCATTTTCCAGCTTCATCTAATTCCTCTCTGCCAGACATCTCTGCTGATCTTGGTAAGTTGCCAAGGCCCATCAGCAAGCAAAGTTGGGGAGAATGATTCTGTGTCTGTTGCCCTTGACAAATTGCCTGGTCTGTTTTCATGCACAAGGGGAGGGAGTGATTCTGATGAGGGAGGTGGTATGAAGGAATGTAGAACTGACCTGGGGAAGGGAAGGAATAAGTGAGCCTTTATGGTGGGACTTTGAGAAAAAGATTATTGAGTCCTAAGAAAGAGGAAAGCATGGGGGGGGGAATCAAAATAACCCTACCTTGATTTTATTTAGTATAAGATGGGCAGAGAGAGACTTTGAACAGGCTTTCAAAATTTATTATTCTGTCTTACTATAATAAAGAGCATTCCTGGAATTTCTGCATGCCTGTTTCTGGATCTTGCCTATCTCAAAGTACTAACAAGTGGGAATGGATTACTTATATGTGTGTGGTAAAGCAACAAGAGATAGAGTCAAGAATGGAGATTGAAAGTTGATTGACTATGAAAGAGAGAAGCCAGTAGGATAGAAGTATGTCAAGTCCCAGATTTAGGTTACAAAATTCTGGATGGATGGGTGGATGGATTTGGCTTATCAATCAACTGACTAATTCCGAGTAGCATACAACTCCTCAAATTTGTTGGGTTAACACAAATACATAATTGTTAAAAATTAAAACCAAAAGCATAAGATATAAACAACCATATTTGTGGAGCCCAGAGATAGAGGACTGTCAGGGTTTAGACGAAGAAACCATGCTGAGCTCAAGATGAAGCTCCAGTTCTTTATTGTTTCCAGCGCATACAGAAAATCTTGCCAAACTGAGCTAAGCTAACAGGCTCAAAGGGAAAAACTCCTGAACCTTCTAAGGCAGTTCCTGCCTGACTCTCTTGGCTGGGCGCCCAAGGTCCTCCACACTGAGAATGCGCTTTTCCCCCTGGAAGGCACCCCCTCCTTCCTCGCCTGCGATCTCCATAACAAGGACATAGCACATATATTACTTGAATGTCAATTGTATAAGAGAGATAACAATATCTTGGACCACACATTAGTTGAACAGGCTATTGGGATCCTTACATTAAAACCACATATTTCATGTGCAGTCAGAACCCAAACATTACAAATAGTATGGCCCTTTATCTGAACAAAACAGTACAACTGTCAGGATGTCATCCATGCCATCCTGCCATGGCACCAGGAAGCATCCCACCAGTCTGTTAAAACTCACAGGGTCAGTTGGGGGGTGCTTTGCGGTAAAACCACCAGACATGTAAGTGGAGACTTGGTGTATTTACAGAACTGCAAACTATGTTAATCCGAAGTATCGAGGTGAGTGATTCAGCACCCAGGACAGATCAAAGGGCGATATCGCCACGTTAGTTGATTCGGACCCAAAAAGATCTGAGAACTGAGAGACAAAGAAAAGGGCAATCGAGTAGTGAATCTCGATGGGGGGGGGGGGAACTTGGAGATTATTAAACTGTTGGTTACGGGAGCTTGATTCACTTGAATATTTAATGTGCAATGGATCACTGGCTTTAATAAAGATTCCTTCATATCCCTAAGTGGCTTGTGACACAGAAATATGATTTGTATTTTCTTTTACTTATGTCTTTTACTCTATTTTCTAACATATGCACTTATTACTGTTCTGTATTTTACATTTTGTATTCTGATAGGGCCTAATGGCTAATCAATAAAATATTATATAAACAACCAAACATTTCAAAAAGCACTCTTAAAATGTGGATGATGACCAGATGGCTGCAAAAGGATAAAAAAAAAAAACCTTTTAATTCCTTGCTTCCATCCAGCAGTTACCTAGATCTGAGTGCTCTAACATTGAAGTAGTTTGGTCATATAGAGAGAATGAATGAACATCAAATTGCAGAACAAGTATATGAGAAAATTGTGGCTGGATAGAGCTGGTAAGATTCTCAAAAACACAAGTATAAAAAACAAAAGGAAATGTATGGTATGAATGTGTTAGAAGCATGAATGATTTGCAAGGATAGAAAGGTATGGAAAGGTACAGTGAATGGCCTTATATAAACCATATGTAGTTAATTTATTTTTATGACCTGACATTAATCTCCTTTGCTTTTCTGAACTCTTTGTAAACCTGCTTGCACCAGAAGTAATAGCATAATGGACATGTATGCATGTTAAAAAAAATCAGGAAAGGGGTTTTTTTGGAACCTTTATTTCAATGTGTTAGATCATAGCTTTCCAAACTGTGTGTTACGACACTTTAGTGTGTCGCAACACACAGTTTAGTGTGTTGCGAAGCGGCAGCGCGGGGGCGCGTGCGGCGGGGGCGGTGTGCACAGCGGCGGCACACCATCAGCACTTCCGCGTTTTAGCGAGGCCGCCGCCGCTGCCATGCACGCTGTCACCCCTGCGCATGCCCCCACGCCGCCGCCATGCACGCGTGCACCCCCGCACACACCCCCGCACCACCGCCGCTGCTGCCGTTGGTGTGTTGCCAACGGCGGCAATTTGGAAAGCACTGTGTTAGATTGTCTTGGCTAAATGAAAAGGCAGGGCATAAATCAAATCAATAAATAATGTAATTTGGTCTTACTTCCAGATAACTTCATGAGCTGCAGAGGATCCTTGTATGAGATGGGCGGCCACATACATACATACATCCTAGCATATCCTGCAGGGCACATTCTAACTGTGCTGGGTCTCAGTGCCTTCCTGGGTCTCACTATTGTCATCTGAGAGTGCTCTTTGAAACAAACCTAATGCCCTTCTGTGCCTAGGAGGCTGTTTCTAATCTCACTGAAGAACCGCAGGCTTTCTGGAAACAGCTTGAAACCATATACAAGGAATCAGAGTAATAACAGTCCTCCAAACCCCCATCCTTGGCCACCCAGAAAACCTCACGTCTTTTCCCTCATAAAGGATTCATTACTAAAAAGTGTAATTCACACGCATTTATTGAAAGATTTTTCTCAAACTAGAAGGGAACCCTGAATTCTTTTTGACAAAACACAGCAGAATTAAGGCACCTTGACTAAATTTGGTTATTTCATTTACAAGGCTTCTTGCATAGGTAATATAGAAATATGGAAGAAAAAGCAAATAAACTAGTTATTAAAAATGACAATTTACAAACAATCCCATGTTAATAATGATTAATAGCAAAGTATTATAAACATTTTTAACTCAATTCTAAATTTTATATTACTTCCCACAGAAGTAATTATTCAAATAAGGTTGGTTTTTATTTTTAAAGCAAATGTTTCATAAACCTTATAGCTGTCTTCTGTACATAAAGGATATGATGGAGATACATATATATATATTCTATTCAGGGTATTTAATACAATGGCTCAGGAATAAGACCCACCAAAATCAATGGAGCTTACCTTGTTTGCATACTTCCAGAACATCTACTGTTATTGTTATTCATAGAAAACAGATAAATTCTGAATTAATTCCTTCTATCTGCTAAAATGTTGTGAGATTTTATTGGATAGTGAGTACTTTGCCCAATTCCTAATGTGAACACATGATTTAGTAAGTGATTTCCCTTGTTAATTTTTTTAATTTGTTATAAATTTTTCAAAGCTTTTTCAGTTCTCTTTCTGTGGATTCTGCCTTCTTCTGTCAGGACGGACAAGCCTTGTTCTTCTCCGTAGTGAACCTGTTAATCCAAAAATAAGTCAAATAAGGTTATTTTATTTATTGTATTTATCAGTTAAAATGTTCATAAAATATAGCAAAACAATACATAATAATTATTATTACTATTGCATTGCTTAAAAACATGCTTATAATAAAAATAATATATATATATATAAAAAACTAAGACATGTACCAGTTAAAAAGTAGGTATTCTTTCTTCAATATCCGTTATCAAGAAGAATCAGTGAGGAAAGAATGTGGGACTCAGTACTGTTAACTTTTTCTTTAGTGCTTTATTGTTTTATTCTTTGATAGTATATGCTCAAACCAGTATACTCCAAGTTCATATTTTGTGTAAACAGCTCTAACAAATTTCTCTCTAAATATTTAATACTATTATATTTTATAAATTAGTTCACATGAAGAATCTCATCACTACTCTTGAACTAGAGCACTTTTAAACATTTTTAGTTCAGCATAGTTAGAAATAATTGCTTTATTGAACATGTGTTAAAGTTGGAAACCTCTTTGTACCTTGTGTCTTTCTAGATGATTGTACTTTTCTTACTGGGACGTCTAAAATAAAAGTTGAAACCAATATCCTTTATTGTAAGCATTCGATAAATAATAGTAACATAGGTTCAAAAGTTCAATTTTCTGACTGAACAGTATAGGGGAAAAAGTTCAAGCAACATTTAATCATGTAACACACCCACATCCACACCCTACATTTGATAACATCTATCACAACAGGGAGCTCTAGGCCAACAAGTACAAACACAAGCTGGGATCTAAAGAACTACAGTAATTATTGTATACAGTAAGTATTTTCCATGGAAATTTGCTGCTTAAATTTGGTGCAAACACACCACCACCAATTACCCTTAGCAACATGACAGTAATTGATTAGTTCTCTGGATTCTGTCAAATAGTGCTAAAAATTTTCATGTAAAAATACTACTGAGTCAACATTTCAACCAGACAAAGATTTAAGCTTTTTATTTAACCTAGATTTAAAAGATTTAATCCATAATGTGGAAAAAGTTAAAATGTGAAATGCTCTGTACCTTTACCAAATAAATAAATGAACTTATTGCAGCATACATATTGTAGCATCACATCAGTATAGCTATAGGACACACACACACACACACACACACAATGTGAAACTATTTCTAGAGCCTTTCACCTGGAGTAGGTGAAAACATATGGAAGTTTCAAACATTTTTTATCATTCTAGTCAGCAATCTTGTCAGAAATATTGTTTTCTCTAGCTTTCACCCTAACTACTTTCATACAAATAATTAATGCAACCATTGGATACAAGGATGATTCCATTTATTGTATGACTAACCTTCCAGATGAATGTTCTTTATTTCTGTCTTAATCATCTGTGGCTCTCCGTCAATTCTTTTAGCAACTTTAGTGTACTCAGATCCAGCTATGATAAGCATTAAAAACAATGGTTAATATATGGAGAATATTTCTGACAAAAAAGTGATCCAGGCATGAAATACTGAAATCTTAAGGAGCTGTAGATGGATGCAGCTATAGTCAGGAAAGCATGACAAATTCCTAAACATTTTCTTAGAAGTGACCACAGACTTCTATTCTACGACTGGTAGTTAAGCATAGAGAGCCAGTTTGGTGTAGTGGTTAAGGCTAGAAACCAGGAGACTGTAAGTTCTAGTCCTGCCTTAGGCACAAAGCCATCTGAGTAACCTTGGGCCAGTCACTCTCTTTCAGCCCTAGGAAGCAAGCAATGGCAAACCACGTCTGAAAAAAACTTGCCAAGAAAACTGCAGGGACTAGTCCAATGCTGAATTGAAGGCACACACACACACACAAAAAAGTTAACCATGGCCAATATCTGGCATATTCATAAAATATGCAAGGAGTACACAGCTTCTTCTCACAGCTTGCAAAGTTTTGTGTTGCTTTACACAAAGAATAATTTGTTGCATGGCATTTTGGCCTGAAAAATTCTGGATACTATCTCAAATGTCTATGGGACATTGCTATCATTATTGCAGCACACAGTGTGGACATCTGGGCCAACTGAGATTCTAAACTGCTGCATGAATTTCTAATTAGAAATTACAGACTTGAGCTGCATAAAAGGGGAAAGCTTCTAGATGGCAGCAAAAATTCTACCCATGACTTAGGTAGGAAAGTCTGAAATCTTTGACATGCAGACCATGGATTCAGCCATTAAGGAACAGAGACTGGGGTAGGATTTGTAGTATGTTAGAGATTGTTTTGTTTGATGTTTGTATTTTATAGCATAATGAGTTTGAATAAACTATAACAATCATTTTAAGCTATAACAATCATATCAGTACATGAAAATGGAATTATTATCTGAACCTAATTTCTGGCAATACAATATAATAACCCTTATATGTTATGATGGCTAATATTCTCAGATGCGGAGTACTAACAAAGCTAATAATGAAATGGAGGTGAAATCCTCCTTGTATGCCTGGCTGAGACTGGGAATGAAGCAGCATCACAGCATTCTTTGAGAGGCAATAATACCAAATCTTTGCTGTGAGTCGGAAGCCCATTACTCAAAACATGGGGTTCTCATAATTCCAAAGTAGCTTCCTCTGGAGTAGTCCACATGTTTTCAGAATATATGCATGTATCAGTCTTCAATTTTGTAAGTCATTCCTCATTCACATACAGTATTTGTGTCACCTAACAGTTTTCATGGTACTGCTGTAATATATCTGGCAATAATCTTTGCTGCTGCCCCAGTTGTACTGAGCATTGCCCCGAAGGCCATGGTGCCAAGGCATAACAAAACTGTGTTTATTGCAATGAGCTGTTATAAATGAAAGGACTTGAACCTTGAAGCTCCTCTGGTTAATTAACTGGGGGGAAAAGCTGTCATCAACATGCTCCATATTAAGAGGTACTTTACATATGCAAATAATTGTAATTATTAAGGTTTAAAGCATAGAACCTGCAGTTGATTGAAAAGAATATTAAACATGCCTTTGTTAACTTACGAGCAATGAATATTCACTGTTAATTAATAATGCAAAAGATTTGGACTTTTCTCAATGTTTTTTTAAATATTTCTCAGAGTTCCAAATCTATTGTGTTATATGAGAAAAAAATATTCAGTGCTCACTTGAAACTGTTTAAAGACTGAGCATACACAGAAACTTTATTTTCCCTCAGTATGGGTTTGTGGAAGTAAGCAGAACATCCAAATATCTTGTTTTCACATGCAATCCTTAAAGTTTGGTCCATAATTTTTCTTAATTCAATCAGTCTTTAAAAAGTTAAGAGATCAGTCTGTCAACTCTTAAAGCTCATTATGATGAAGTTAGTTTTCTTGCACTCACTAACCTCCCTGGAGGAGTCGTTTGATTTCTTCATCTTCCAGTAAATGACCATCACCTTCAATGAGTTTGGTCACCTTGGTAACCTCTGACAGGACATATATTTATGGCATGAAGTTGTTTTATATGACAACATGGAAAAAAATGTAACTACAGCAAATTTATTTTATACAGCAAACTTATTTTATAATTATTTCATTTATTACTAGAAGTCAGTATTTGGCTAAATATTGTATTTCATTTTAGTGCAGAGATACTGATTTTGAAGTAAATTCAATTGAAGGTAATTGACTTCTGTGAAACTTGATAGCAGGACTATCTGAATATCTATATTGAATGCTAAAAATGTTTATGTTACAAAGATTTCCATTCTGAAATTGTCAACAGTGATCTTAAGAGATTGCTTTTGTATTTTTAATCTTATTATTTATAAACTGTACATATTATATGAGCCAGGCAGTATACAAGTACCATAAAAGAAAGAAACAAATAAATTAAACATGCCTAAACTTCCTAATTTTTGCCTGAATCCTTTTAAATTGAGTTTAGAATTCAGGTGCTATTCTATGTGTACTATTCAATTTTCATAAATGTATCCACTTCAGATAATGAATATGTTTCAATGCAATCCATAGATCTTCTCAGACAAGCTGAGTACTAACCTTCTTCTAGCAATTTCTTAAGAGCCTCTTCATGATCTGCTCCTCCTCCAGCAGTGATTCGGGTATATTTCAGTTCAGGGCCTGAAAAAGATTCCGCAATTTTTATTTGGAAGTCCTACAATTTCTTTTTTATACTCTTAATGTTACATTGTGATTATCAGGATCTTCCTTAATATTATATGATTATAATACAATATAAAATTATATGATAAGTGATGTGTTTGGTAGTTGGCAGGTCAAATGCAGAAAGAAAACCGTGAAGCTTGAGAAGATGGATGAACATTTATGACAACTAAGTAAATGAACTGCTGAAAGATGTCCACACAGAATTCATTATCACATTCTTTATAGATTAATCTTCTATTAACTTCACTGGGATTTGAATGTGCTGCTTGAAACAAAATACGGTAAATAAGTGTGCAGTAAAACAAAACAAAAAAAGGAAAACAAAAAGTAAAACAAATAAAAGGAGTATGACAAGGGTGTATATTATCACCCTGCTTATTTAACTTATATGCAGAGTACATCATGAGAAATGCCGGGCTGGATGAATCACAAGCTGGAGTTAAGATTGCCGGGAGAAATATCAACAACCTCAGATATGCAGACGATACCACCCTAATGGCAGAAAGTGAAGAGGAACTAAAGAGCCTCTTGATGAGGGTGAAAGAGGAGAGTGCAAAAGCTGGCTTGAAACTCAACATTAAAAAAACTCAGATCATGGCATCTGGTCCCATCACTTCCTGACGCTTGCTCCTTGGGAGGAAAGCTATGGCAAACCTAGACAGCATATTAAAAAGCAGAGACATCACCTTGCCGACAAAGGTCCGTATAATTAAAGCTATTGTTTTCCCAGTAGCAATGTATGGCTGTGAGATTTGGACCATAAGGAAGGCTGAGCGCTGAAGAATTGATGCTTTCGAACTGTGGTGCTGGAGAAGACTCTTAAGAGTCCCTTGGACTGCAAGGAGGTCAAACCAGTCAATCCTAAAGGAAATCAACCCTGACTGCTCATTGGAAGGACAGATGCTGAAGCTGAAGCTCAAATACTTTGGCCACCTAATGCGAAGAGAGGACTCACTGGAAAAGACCCTGATGCTGGGAAAGACTGAAGGCAAAAGGAGAAGGGGACAGCAGAGGATGAGATGGTTAGATAGCATCCCCGATGTAATGAACATGAATTTGAGTAAACTCCGAGAGACAGTGGAGGACAGGAAGGCCTGGCTTGCTATGGTCCATGAGGTCACAGAGTCGGACACGACTAAACGACTGAACAACAACAAAAACAAAAACCAGTAAGTGGAACACATACAAGTAATGAAAACTTTTTGAGCACAAAAGTAGATCTTTTTGTATACAGTGTACAGGTCTCATCCAAGATATTTTAGTTGGATGACTGAAAGATTTCTTACAGTTTTTTCTCGTTAAGATTTTTCTTAAGAAACTATGACTGTACAGTCAGTCAGCAGAGAGACTACTTTTGTTGCCAAAAGTAAACACAAATGCCCCAGAATCAGAACGTATAGGAAAATTTAAAATAGCGCATACTATTCCCCTCAGGTCAGTATAAAATTTTAATTTTTAAGACTGAACATACTTTAAATGAATTTTACCTTGAATAATTCTTTCTTCAGTCACCTCTTTTTCAGTCACTTCCACAGGATGGCCATCAATTATTCTTGTGTATTTTTTTATTTTAGGCTCTATAAAAAATGTTTTTAAATGGTTAGAGACAAGAACATTGCAATGCACTGGACTGTTTTTGTATTTCACACTTGGACTGTGGGACAGATGTTAGAAATAGTTAATTCAAAGGTTTTCACTAGATTATAGAGATACTACAAGTCACAAAAAAAAAGACTAAAAACATGCCATTTTTGCCAAGGCCAAATACTCACAATCTCAAACTGAAAATTACTATTATTATTAATTTTTAAATCTGAATAAAAAATATTTAGAGTTATTTTAAAACATATATTGAATTTTTTGCTTGTTGGCTTATAGTTTTATTGACAGCTCTGAATAACAAGAATATAATGTTTCTTGATATTTCTGCAGTTGAGAGTCATAAAAATGTACTAAACATTGAATCATTAAGAAATTAATAGAATTGGCAAACTGTTATTTGTACATTTCATCTTAGGTCTACAGTTCAGTAATATTTTAGCATGCAAAGTGGAAAGGGGTTTCTTTTATTTAAATTAATAAGAAAGAAATGAAAGGTAAAATTTTTAATTTTGTGATGCAGTATATACGATTAAAACATGCTAAAAGCAAATCTATATCTGCAAGACTCTTGGTCGTCCCACTAAACTCTGGAACTGTTATTTGGAACTCTTTTCCAAATCATTCTAGTTAGTACTGCCCAGACCACAAAATATATTCACCTCCACGAATCACTTTAGTTATTGTCTCTCCTTCCCTGACCAGCTTAAATTCTGGCTCCCCTTCAATCACTTTGGTGAACTTTGTAATGGATGGCACTGCAAAGCATTGTTAAAACATCATGAAATGTGTAATGAAAATGATATACATTTATTTATTTATTTATTTATTTAAATTTATATAACCGCCCATGTCCCCCAACGGGGAACTCTGGGCGGTTTACAATAAAATAGATTAAAACAGGATAAAACATCAATGTACAATATATAAAATTAATAAATAATTATAAATCCAGATGGAGATGGAATTAAACGAAGGACAATAAATTAAGGAATTAACCACCCCCATGAGGAACTATCCCTTCCTCCTTCCCATGCCAGGCGGCAGAATCAGGTCTTCAGCTCTTTCCTAAAGGTCGGGAGGGAGGAGATCTGTCTCAACTCTGGGGGCAAGATGTTCCACAGTGTGGGCACTACCACAGAGAAGGCCCGCCTCCTAGACCCCATCCGATGACATTCTTTAATTGATGGGGTTCGTAGCAGGCCCTCTCTGAATGACCTGGTGGGGCGGGTCGATAAAATGGGGATAAGACGGTCCTTCAGGTATTCTGGCCCCATGCCATGTAGGGCTTTAAAGGTAATAACCAA
Source organism: Charina bottae (assembly GCA_023362775.1). NCBI lineage: Eukaryota > Metazoa > Chordata > Lepidosauria > Squamata > Charinaidae > Charina > Charina bottae. The sequence continues at coordinate 847,750 of JALMGJ010000021.1, read as the reverse complement.
CACCTTGAATTGTACCCGGAAGCAGACCGGCACCCAATGCAGCTCGCAGAGCAGAGGTGTTATGTGTGCAGATTTTGGTGCACCCAAAATTGCTCGCGCAGCCGCATTCTGCACTAACTGAAGCTTCCGGATAGTCTTCAAGGGTAGCCCCATGTAGAGCGCATTGCGATAATCTACATGGGAGATGACAAGAGCATGAGTGACTGTTCGTAGGGCGTCGCGATCCAGGAATGGGCGCAACTGGCGCACCAACCGAAGTTGTGCGAAAGCCCTCCTAGCCACGACTGCCACCTGCTCTTCGAGCAGGAGTCGTGAGTCTAGAAGGACCCCCAAGTTGCGCACCGGTTCTGAATGGGGCAGTGCTACCCCATCAAGAACCAAAGATGATAATTTCCCAGAAGACGCTAGGCCATCAATCCACAGCCACTCGGTCTTGCTAGGGTTCAATTGTAGCCTGTTGTTCCCCATCCAGGCCCTCACAGCCCCCAGGCACTGAGACAGGGTTGTCACTGCATCACTTACTTCACCAGGGATGGAGATATACAATTGAGTATCATCCGCATACTGATGATACCTCATCCCATGGTGTCGGATGACCTCGCCCAGCGGTTTCATGTAGATGTTAAATAGGAGAGGAGAGAGAACCGAACCCTGCGGCACCCCACACAAGAGGGTCAGATCTCTCCTCTCCTATTACCACCGACTGGGATCGGCCTCGGAGGAAGGAGGTGAACCAGCGCAAAACTACGCTGCCCACCCCCAACTCCCTAAGCCGCCCCAACAGGATACCATGGTCGATGGTATCGAATGCCGCTGAGAGATCCAAGAGAGCAAGGATGGATGCACTACCACCATCCCGCTCCCGCCAGAGATCATCCGTAAGCGCGACCAATGCAGTCTCCGTCCCATATCCCGGCCTGAAACCTGACTGGAAAGGGTCTAGATAATCCGCTTCATCCAGGGTCCTTTGAAGTTGCAACGCCACCACTTTCTCAACCACCTTTCCCAAAAAGGGGAGGTGGGAGACTGGACGAAAATTGTCCAGGATGGTAGGGCCCAGGGCTGTCTTCTTGAGGAGGGGGTGCACCAGTGCCTCTTTAAAGGCAGTTGGAACCACCCCCTCCGCCAAGGATGTATTAATCATGGCCTGGACCCATCCACATGTCACCTCCCTGGCTGATTTCACCAGCCAGGAAGGGCAGGGATCTAAATCACATGTGGTGGAATTAACAATTCAAAAGATCCTGTCCACTTCCTCAGGTCCAACAGGATCAAATCGTTCCCAGATAACAGGGCAAGACCATTCTCCCGGCATCTCCCCAGACTGCATTTCACGCATGGAGTCCAACTTAGACCGAATCCGAGCGATTTTATCCTGCAGATGCTCAGCAAATTCTTCCGCATGGCCCTGCAGGTGGGTGGTCGATACCACCCTACCCAAGAGAGATCGAGTAATCTTGAACAGGGCCGTCGGACGGCATCCTGCGGATGCAATAAGGGCGGAGAAATATTCACGTTTCGCCGCTCTTACCGCCACAAGGTAGGCCTTAATAGCGGCTCTAGATTGTGTTCGGTCCGATTCCGCCTTCGTTTTTCTCCAGCGGCGCTCTAGACGTCTCTTCACCCTCTTCAAGGCCCTCAACTCCTCCGTAAACCACGGGGAGTGACGGGTCGAATGGGGTTGGAGAGGTCGCATCGGCGCGGTCCTGTCCAAGGCACTGGCCGCCTCCCTGTTCCAGGCTGCAGCCAATGCCTCCGCTGGACCGTGCAGCAGATCTTCAGGTATTACCCCCAGCTCCCTCTGAAACCTCATTGGGTCCATAAGTCGCCGGGGGCGGACCAATCGAATAGGTCCTGCCTCCCTGCGGAGTGGGGCGGCATAAGAGAATCTTAAGGAAATCAGGACGTGATCTGACCATGACAACGGGGATAGTTCTAACTTTCCCCTCAGGTCACTTTGCCATTGCTCTGAGAAGAAAACCAAATCCGGGGTGAGTCCACTGTCTCGAGTCGGGTCCCGAATAATCTGGGACAGGCCCATGGCTGCCATGGTAGCCATGAACTCCCGAGCTGCTTCCAAGGCACGTCCCAGGGACGGCAGGTTAAAATCCCCCAAGACCATAAGCCTGGGGAACTCCACCGCCAACCCCGAGACGGCCTCCAGCAGCTCAGGCAGGGAGGTTGCTACGCAGCAGGGAGGCTGGTACAATAGCAACACTCCCAACTGTTCACGGGCACCCAACTTGAAAAACAGGGTCTCACATCCGGATACTTGTGGAGCAAGGCCCTTGAAAGCCATCAAAGACTCTCTGATGATAACTGCCACCCCTCCTCCCCTGCCCCGGTCTCTCGGCTGGTGCCACACCTGAAATCCGGCTGGGCACATTTCCGAGAGGGCTACCCCTCCCTCTGGGCCCAGCCAGGTCTCAGTAATACACGCCAGGTCGGCCCCTCTCTCCATGATTAATTCACTTATGAGAGGGGCTTTGTTGTTTACTGACCTGGCATTGAGTAGCAGCAGCCGAAAACCGGAGCCCTCGAGGATCTGCTGTCCAGAGCCTGGGGTTGAACTCAGAGGACCGGAACGCGCCACCAATACTAAACATCGGGGGCGCCTTCCCCGAAGATGGCCTGTCCTCTGGTTCCCGTCATAATATCTCCTGCCCGTCACCACCTCGATTGCATTACCCACATTATACATCTTATATAAGTTTCAAAATATCTGGGAGGAAAAAACATAATACCTAAGGAACCAACTGCAGAGCCAGTTCTAAAGCTTCTGAGCTTAGCAGAATGTATTCAGAATGATGCAGTCATACCATGATAGGAGTGTAGCATTAAATTGATTTAAAGGTTTTGACCTGAGGTTCCAAGCTGGGTAGCCAGATTTGCAATACGAAAAGTTATTGACATATATTTTAACATACATTGGTAATTATTTTTTCTGATATAATGTGTAAGCAAAAATATCATAGATGTCTGTTAGCAAGCATGCATGGGCAGATTCAGAAATTTGCAGCTTTCATATAAATATAGCAAATAATAATTCCCACTTGCCATTTTGACCTTTGTCCTTTTTATTTGTTTGTTTGTCATTTGTTTATAAGCTACCTCAAATGTCCAAGCAACTCTAAGCAATCTACAACATTTTAAAACAATAAAACAAGCAGAAAACAGTAATGAACAACAACAACAACAACAACAACAACAACGCAATATATATTACTATATTAAGGAAGGAAATATTGCTCCCGTTTAGGTTTCTGTAAGCACTACTCACATGATGGGGTGATATTCCCACTCACCACAGTCTATCTTCTGTCCCCAAACTCAAATTAAGTACAGGAACTCTGCTTTGAGAACTGTTTTGAGAAATTTAGATTGACCATTGCTCTTTTGGCATGTGGTTTTTCTGCAGTTTTGAGTAAATTTACAGATTTTGTGAAAGTCTTCATTAAAACACAACTGATTATAGGAACAAACTGTTACTGAGAGCTATTTCAGTATTACTGGTTATTTCCAGTGGGGATACTGGAGAGGGTGCTATTTGTTCTCTTTCACACAGCTTACCTTCAGTCTCCTTTCGAACTGTGGACCCGCCAACTACTCTTGTAATTTTTTTAACATCTGTGGGAAGAAATAAATTTGTTCACATGTGGATTGCCTCTTAACCTAATTTTGCTAGGAATTTATCTTCCTTTATTCATGGTAGTTGTAAAATCTCTTGAATGTTTCCACACAGATACTGTATGTTTAAAATACATGGCATATTGAAAGCAGTTACTGTTTTAACTCTTTTTTTGGTTTATAGTTATCACATACATCAATACAACCTTGGGGGAAAACACAGTAATTAAAGATGTAAATGGAATCCTGAATTACATTTCAAAAATTACATTCTTGAAGACACTATGAAGAATCGTGGCTTTATCAAGACAGGTTTGCCCTATTCATAGGTGGGGAAAAATAACATTCCAGTTGTCAAAGACTGGACTCAAAGAGATATCTTCTTTTTCTATTTTTAAATGTATTCATATTGTACAAATACCAAGATGGAGAAGTATGTTTCTGAATAGACTAAATTTAATATGTTAAAGGATAAGCTAATTGTATATTAACACTACTGTATATTAATACTTTAAGGTTCTATACCTTTAGTTCATTTTAATCTTAATTTGAAATATTTTATTGTATTACCATTATTTTTGTTAATTTCATCATAATTTATAATTTAAAAAAAGAGTTATAACCCTATCTAAACCTAAACCAGGATGCCTTGCAATAGTAGCTTATGCTTTGACCATCATTCGGCTGGATCTAAAACACACTCTACATAGGACTGTCATGGTGTGGCAGTTAGATTACTGATGGGACAATTCCATCATAGCCATGTAACACCACTACTGAAGTCACTGCACTGGTTATCAGTAGGCTTCCAGGCCCAATTCAAATTCTGTCAGGCAACACCTTCCCTAGGTTGAATTTGCCATTCTGATAAGAACATAATGAGAATGTCTGCTTAGAGTCTCTACTCTATTTGAGATGAAGACCTGGCCTTCTATACTTTGGAACCCCTTGCCTCTGAAGGTTCATGCAGCTTTCCCCCTCCTGGCATTTCATAAAATTATTAAAACAACAGTATTCCATCATGCTTTTAAGCAGGATTAAATGTTTCTAGTCACTAACTGGGGGACTTCTATTAATTATACATGTCTTTCTTTTCATCTTCTATTTTTAATTTGTTGTATGCTGCCCAGAGTCTATGGTTTGGGGAAGGTTATAAAAACTGTTGAATAAATAAAATCTTGACATAGAAAGAAGAGGACTGTTGTTGAATCATCAGCAATGGCATTGTAAGCAATGATAAAGAAATCTCCAATATTAATCCTATCCTGGGGTGAAGCCAGATTACTAGTCTGGTATCCAATGATGTGTTGGCTGCACAAAGGAATAATTACTAGTGACTATTTTCTGTGCTTACTTCAGCTGCATTAGTTTAGAGTAATTTTTCTAGCCTCACATTACTGAATAATGACTTCTCATTAACTGATCATGGTTAAGAGCCTTATAACAAAGTCTGCAAACAAATAATCTGTTTTATTAAGATGTTATGGATTCAACTCAAATTATCTAAGGAACTAGTTTTGAGAGAGCTCCTTTGGAGCTAAAAGCATTCCAATAAGACACAACTAGCATCTATATTATGAAACAAGCTCTGTTTCATTCCATAACAATCTAGGAGTGTAAGATCCACCTGTGAAACTTCATTGGCCTTATCTAAACTCATTTGAGCTTGTCTTGAGATTATCTCAGATATTTTTTTCTGAAGTGTGACATAATTCAAAACTGAGGGAATTTGGGCCATAAATGCCATCATCACTTCCCCATTATCCCTCCTTCCCATTTCTTTCCCACACATATAGAGATATCAGGATAGTTTGTAGCAAACGTAAGATCACATTGATATTGCCATGTACAGCACAGCATGACTAGAAGCTGCTACAAACATACAGAAATGTGGAAGTGCATCCAGGAGTGTGAAACTTCCTGGTACTATTCATGACCACTAAGATGCGTGGAATGCTTACTCCAGAATTAAGATTGAAGTTTGAGATCAATTCCCCCGCTTGTTCAGTACCTTTTGAAAAGTACGGGTGGCATTACAGGTAGGGAGAGGATGAGGAAGACTTTAAGATCACAATGAGGTACACCTGAGTCTCAGTGGGAAGAGAATATGAAATTATAAGTGATTTGCCTATTCTCCTAAGCTTAACTCATTCTTTTTAAAATCAGGTTGACATGGTTCTACTATTTAGATTTTTACACTAGATAATTTTTTGTAATGTCTCTAATGTGGTCTTTATATTTTCAACAGTTTCACTTCATTGTGTTTCAATAAATTGCTGGTGCTTTGGGGTTGTTTCACTAAATATTGTTCCACTTATTTACTAACATATTATTTCATCAGGAGAACAAACTCAGGTTCTGTGTGTGTGTGTGTGTGTGTGTGTGTGTGTGTGTGTCGCGTGGCAACTCTATGAACTGTATATGGTATCCATGCCTCATAGACGTCTGATAATTCTGCCATTTGATAATGCAAAGTAGGTCAATGAATTCCCCTGTCTAACCCTCCAAGTGATTTTCCATGCCTGTAAATATTTGCAATTGTCCATGTTACCTTTTAAAATACTTACTGTAAAATGTTAGTGGAATTTCTTTAAATGTGCTACCACGGATAAACTGTGAAACAATAAAAAAAAGTTCAATCGAATGTATTTATAAGAAACAATAAAATAAAAACTGCTGAGTTACAGTGCATTAAGTGGACCAATCCTATTACACAAAAAGCTTAATAAAAATCTGAAAATAAACAAGGTAGAGAAATCTTGTAGAGGATGGCTTCTGGAAGTTTTTCCAGGTCCTTAATAGAAGTGCCACTCTGGATCATGCACTCAGAGAAATAAGGAATGGAACTGTAGCTTGAATCATGTTAACTGGATTTCTATTTTCTCAGTGGAAACGTTTCGCTCCTTATCCAAGGAGCTTCTTCAGTCTGAGCAAAGTTGGTAAGGGAATCCTAAATTTGTTTCTAGGTAGCTGTGTCAGTCACACAGCTACCTAGAAACAAATTTAGGATTCCCTTACCAACTTTGCTCAGACTGAAGAAGCTCCTTGGATAAGGAGCGAAACGTTTCCACTGAGAAAATAGAAATCCAGTTGACATGATTCAAGCTACAGACAATTCCACCTGGATGACTGAGAACCTTCATAGACATAAGGAATGGAACAGTCAGCAATATTCTGAGCTAATGTCTTATTATCTGTACTATAGGGATGCACAGCTTCCAGCTAGTCCATTTCTGAACCCTAGCTTTCTTTTAACAGCTTTCAGTAAGGATATGTTTGTTTGTTTGTTTGACACTAGACTATTGATCTCTGTGAGAGAGAAAAATCAGCTGAATAGCCAACTGGGTGTAGGAGGGCACAGGATGAAGAGGAAGGAGCTCTGTCCCTCTGCATACAAACTCTGTCAAGACAGCTTTCTTTTTTTCCCCCCACACAGCAGTTTTGATCTCCCAGAGGACTGATATTTTTGTGTAAAAAAATAACTAAACCCACAACCCCATATCCTGGCTGAGTTGTTAGTGGCCATTCTTCCTTCTCAATGGAAGGGAGTGGGGAGAAGCAAGCAAGCAAGCTTCAATGTTGTCTTAAGAGAAGAAGATTCACTCAGCTCCAAGGCATGATCTCAAGACTACAATCATTTGCACCTTCTTTCAGAGCACTGTAAGCTCCACGTGACTTGCATCTGAGGAGGTCTCACTTATTGCTCTACAAAGTTGCATTGTGATCCACAAGGAAGAAGCAGAAATAATTCTGCATATTAAGAAAGAGGAGAAAGGGGCTCTTTTTTTGACATGGAATTATTTAAGATCCTGCGTCAACCCCCCCCCCCAAAATCAACACACTTTTACTCATGAGTAAGTATATTTGTATTAATGATGAGACTTACCTCTGAGTAAACATGCCTAGGATCAGAGTAATCATGGCTTGGGAAGTAAATGTCAATGATATTCATTTTATTGTAGAAATAGAGTTTTACAGAATCTTTTTTTTTAATTTTTGAGAGAAAAACTCCTTAAAACTGGTGCTTTTTCACACCAAGGAAGAAACAAATGTGATTTTGAATATTATGAAAGAGGAGGAAGAGGGATGCTTTCTTGTTTTCTTTTCTTTTGACAGGACTATCTCTCTCCCAGGAAATTACTGTTCCTGTGAAAAAAAGACCTTATCACAGCTGACTGTCCATTGAAGCATTAGAAGGACATGGGATAAAATGGGAAGGAATTCCCTGCATCCCCTAACCATGCCTCACATGTTCTGGAAAGTTCTTTTTCCCAGATGATGCTGAGTGGGAATGGAAAGGAAGCCAGGGAGTCCACAAACCATTGCCCTAAAAGTGTTTGGTATTAAATCTGAAAGGGCAGCAGCACCCCCCAACCTTATTGCTGAGGTACAATAAAGCTTGGCTGTGTGGGCAGCATAGTTTATGTTGACACACTTTTCTGCCAACTCAAGGACAGGAAGAATGCATGTTAATATAGCCCTGAGGAAGAGTGATTATATCAGACTTGGTGGAACTGATGGCCATCAAAATTATTGCAAAAGAATGTTTTGTGACAGAGAAATTATAGACATATTCCCTGGATGGTTAATTTGTCTCCACGTCTAATTTAAGACTGAATTCCCTTTCACTCTTAGTGCATATGCATTTGGGGGCCCTAAATACTGCTAAAAGGAAGAAATAAGATTACAGATATGTATATGATCTGCATTCAATCTATCTCAAACCACAACCAAGTAATCATACCTTGATTTGAATGTACTTAATCAATTTTCTGAGAATTGCAAGGAGCTGATCATTTCCAACAGGCACATCTAAAACAAAATTTATTTATTAATTTAGATAAATATAAAGTAATTGTAACTAGCAATCTGTCAAAAATAAAATCTGGTTTGGAGTCATTGTTAGCCTAAAAATTTCTGGGAATCAGGCATGTCTTATGAGTCAGTTTTCTGAGGCAGAGAAGCAAGCCCTCTTCATTTCCACTATTGTCAATTGATGCAGTTATGTTTTTTGATCTGTCATATTCATTAAAATATTTGTACCAATTGCACACTAGGCATCTGTCTACTTGTTTTATTGTTTGGTGTGACACAGTAATTAATGGACATTCTGGTCTCCCTGTAAACAGACAGGGTGCTCAGGAGTGATGTTATCAATTTACTTTTTAATCTCACTGTTCACAGTACAGTAAAAGGAGAGTCTCAGCAGAATTGCACTCCAGCCACTGCACTTGAAAATCCCCCAGAACATTCAGAAATTCCCTAGATTCCATTTAATCGTTGAAGCTGGACCATCTTAGTTGGTCTTCAGTCCTTTCAGGACAGGACAGCCACAGTCAGTTCAAATTTCATCAGGAAATGCCCATAACAAAGGGGAGAATATGCATGCAACCAAGTATTTCAAATATGGCACCCTATTTTATGTAATCCGCCCAGAGTCGCTGAGTGAGATGGGCAGGGAATAAATTTGATATTTAAAAAAAACAGATCAAGAGTATTCACTACAATAGCTAGTGGGTTTATGATGCTCTGAGAAAATCCCATGGTTGCGATAGTGGCCATTGAAGTCCTGGATAGTCTTGGCATGGATATTGACTTTTCCATCCCAGAGACCACTCCTTTATTTTCAAGATAATACATCAAGTTAATATCTGCTATTTCTCTGTGTCCAACACAAAGTCAGCTTTCAAATGGGCTTCCTAGTGAGACAAATAGAGTTCAGATAAATTACTAAGGCCCCTCCCCTGATGATTTCAGCCTGTGTTGCCGTCCTGAGTACCTGGCTGGGCAGAACTGGGCCAGGCTTGCTTTCCCACCTCAGCCACCCAGCTCTCCAGGGTGCAAAGCAGTTTAGCCTTTTCATACAGGGCCATAACATGGATACCTGCTGTCATATTCTGGACTAAGCAGGTACTAAGAGTGCCATGAGATGAGAGGTGAAATTACTGTACAAATACTATACAAATAAATCCTTTATTATGATCAGTGACCAGGTGTAGGTCCAATTCAGTAACAATATTACAGGGGAAAAAGAGGAGTGGGATAAAGGTAGCTGAGCAATTTACACAAAACGGAGGAAGAAAGAGAGGAAAAGTAAAAACAGCAGTACCAGTCCATATTTAAAGTATGTAAGGCAGCAAAAATTGTCAGAAAATGCTTAACTGTTAAGTGTGTACAAAGCTATACTGCTTTATATAACAATGTGGTAGAATATTAAAATACTAATATATTAAAACATTTAGATAATTAAAAATGTGGTAATAAAATGCAGAAATGCACACTAAATAATAAAAACCTGGAATACTCTCAGTAATACCTGGAATACTTTGAGCATAATTAATTACAGTATGCTTACTTAGTTGTTTATTATAATCATAATTTAGGGATTCATAAAAGGAGGTGAGAGAGAAAGAAGAGGAAAAATAAAGTAGTCCAAGGATGTTGAGCTATCAGTTTGAGTCTGAAGTTAACTGCTGCAGTGATAAATTTAGCTACCATGTGAGTGATGTCACAATCTGAGTCTGAAAGGAGGTAGTGGGTATAGAAATTGTCCATTCTCCCCAGGACTCACAGTAAAAGGGGTTGTTGAAATGTTGTTTCAAAGTTCCTTGTAGAAGTTACAGTAAAGGAGGACATGTTGGATTGTTTCAATTTCCCTGGAGTTACAGGGGGGATGTATGCTGGGGAAGGGGGCTGCTGGCATACCTGCCATACAGAAACACCGATGGGAGCACATTGTGCCTAGCCCTAAAAAAATCATTTTCTCAACTTAGAGGAAGTGAGTGTGTAAGAAGTTTCCTGATTCCCAGGAACCTGTCTCAGATAGGATTCTAGAGCTCTGGGACAGTGAGATAACTTCAGGATGATGCTCTGTATCACTCAGTCTTTGCAGCACTAGCTTTTTGGCCTGAGCACAGTCCGTAGCTATCAAACAGTCTGCAGGCAATCCAACAGTTCATAGTGTTTGTTCTACTAACAGTGTCCATACTGAAATTGAGTTGTCAAACAGGACTAGAGGAAGTAGCCCAGTGGGAAAGAATCTAATCCTTAACCAATATGTCACAACTAGTTTCCAAGCCCTAAATTCAATTTAAGGCATCTCATACTCAAGTCTGAGTACTGTGTTGGGGATACCCCAGGGTGAGGCAAGTAGGGACCTTAGAAATTTACAATTTGTATTGTCTCTAAGGCATTCCTCTTCATGTACAACCTGTGCTGCATAAAGTATTTGAGCTAAGAAAAAAGCTTAGATCAAATACTTGAAAAAGGTTCAGTGCTGCTGGTATCAGTTCACCTCCTTGGGAATAGAAAAATCTTTTCATGGCCATTATAGATTTTGATGCCACTTGCATAATACAGGTAAAAAGGTAAAGGTTCCCCCCGCACATTTGTGCAGTTGTGTCCGACTCTAGGGGCCGGTGCTCATCTCCGTTTGTTAGCCGAAGAGCCAGCGTTGTCCAAAGATGCTTCCGCAGTCATGTGGCCAGCATGACACATGCAGAATGCTGTTACCTACCCACCGAAGTGGTACCTCTTCATCTACTTGCATTTGCATGCTTTTGAATTGCTAGGTTGGCAAGAGCTGGGGTGAGTGTGGGAGTTCACTCCGTCATGCAGGGCTAGGGATTCGAACCTCCGAACTTGCGATCTTCCAATCGACAAGCCTGGCATCTTACCCGCTGAGCCACCACGCCCCTCACTATATAGTATATATAATATAGGAACTAGAGATCAGATTGCCAACATTCGCTGGATCATGGAAAAAGCAAGAGAGTTCCAGAAAAACATCTACTTCTGCTTCATTGACTACGCTAAAGCCTCTGATTGTGTGGATCACAACAAACTGTGGCAAAGTCTTAAAGAGATGGGAGTACCAGACCACCTTACCTGTCTCCTGAGAAACCTGTATGTGGGTCAAGAAGCAACAGTTAGAACCGGACATGGAACAACCGACTGGTTCAAAATTGGGAAAGGAGTACGACAAGGCTGTATATTATCACCCTGCTTATTTAACTTATATGCAGAGTACATCATGAGAAATGCCGGGCTGGATGAATCACAAGCCGGAGTTAAGATTGCCGGGAGAAATATCAACAACCTCAGATATGCAGACGATACCACCCTAATGGCAGAAAGTGAAGAGGAACTAAAGAGCCTCTTGATGAGGGTGAAAGAGGAGAGTGCAAAAGCTGGCTTGAAACTCAACATTAAAAAAACCCAGATCATGGCATCTGGTCCCATCACTTCCTGGCAAATAGAAGGGGAAGAAATGGAAGCAGTGACAGATTTTATTTTCTTGGGCTCCAAGATCACCGCAGATGGTGACTGCAGCCATGAAATTAAAAGACGCTTGCTCCTTGGGAGGAAAGCTATGACAAACCTAGACAGCATATTAAAAAGCAGAGACATCACCTTGCCGACAAAGGTCCGTATAGTTAAAGCTATGGTTTTTCCAGTAGTAATGTATGGCTGTGAGAGTTGGACCATAAGGAAGGCTGAGCACCAAAGAATTGATGCTTTCGAACTGTGGTGCTGGAGAAGACTCTTAAGAGTCTCTTGGACTGCAAGGAGGTCAAACCAGTCAATCCTAAAGGAAATCAACCCTGACTGCTCATTGGAAGGACAGATGCTGAAGCTGAAGCTCAAATACTTTGGCCACCTAATGCGAAGAGAGGACTCACTGGAAAAGACCCTGATGCTGGGAAAGACTGAAGGCAAATGGAGAAGGGGACGGCAGAGGATGAGATGGTTAGATAGCATCACCGATGTAATGAACATGAATTTGAGTAAACTCCGAGAGACAGTGGAGGACAGGAAGGCCTGGCATGCTATGGTCCATGAGGTCATGAAGAGTCGGACACGACTAAACGACTGAACAACAACAACAAAGTATATATTATATATAGTATATACTGTATAATACAGGTAATCCTCGCTTAACAACCACAATTGGGACTGGCAATTCCGTTGCTAAGCAATGCGGTCATTAAGCAAGACATCACATGACCGCAACTTGCAATTTTACTGCCAGCTTCTCCATTGACTTTGCTTGTTGGAAGCTGGCTGTGAAGCACACAAATGGTGATCATGTGACTGCAGGATACCATGACAGTTGTAAACACCCATTGGTTGTGAACTGTCTGAATTTCAATCAAGTGACCGCAGAGATGCTGCAATGGTCGTAAGTGCAAGGACCAGTTGTAAAGTTGCTTTTTCAGCGCCATCGTAACTTTGAATGGTCACTAAACAGGGCAGTTGTTAAGCAAGGACTACCAGAATGCTCGCATGGGCTTTCCAGGATCCCCTGTCATGGAAGATCACCACCAGATATTTAAAAGAGTGTACCCATTCGATTTTGTTCTGCTCAGTTATCCAGGCTTGCTGTTTTGGTTTCTTGGTGAAAGACATGATTTTAGATTTCTGGTAGTTTATAACCAGTCTGTTCTGAGTGCAGTAGTGGACCATGGTTCTTACCACTCATTTGAGCCCCAGGGGTGTGGAATGATAATTGCATTGTTACCTGCATAAAGTAATATGAACACCTTGTGACCCGCAAACTTTAGCACATGAAAGTCTGGGGAATCCAAGAGACCAACCATACCATTTATATTAAAATTAAACAAGGTGGGAGCCGAGATTAATATAGCAACACAAGACCTGATGTTTGTGGAGTGGGGAAGAGTGAGGAACTATATTTCTGGAATATAATCATATGTTTCAGCTTTCTAGTTCTGAAATATCTTTAGCAGGACCAACCAACATAGCACAAAAATTTGTCAGCTGTGGATATTTTTTTTCAATTAACAGTGTTTTATATATTTTGGGGCGTGGTGGCTCAGTGGGTAAGACGCCAGGCTTGTCGATCGGAAGATTGCAAGTTCGGAGGTTCGAATCCCTAGCCCTGCGTGCAGAGTGAGCTCCCGCACTCGCCCCAGCTCTTGCCAACCTAGCAATTCGAAAGCATGCAAATGCAAATAGATGAGTAGGTACCACTTTGGTGGGAAGGTAACAGTGTTCCGCGCGCATCATGCCGGCCACATGACCGTGGAAGCGTCTTCGGACAACGCTGGCTCTTTGGCTAACAAACGGAGATGAGCACCGGCCCCTAGAGTTGGACACGACTGCACAAATGTGCGGGGGGTACCTTTACCTTTATATATTTTGGGCTTACAATAACTTCTGAACATAAGGGAGAACAATTTTGGAATGTATTTTTTTTAAAAGTGCTTGTTCTCCCATTTACAGTACAAGAAAGTGGGCAAAGATCATAGATTCATCATAGGCTGAACCATGTCCCCTCCCCTCCAAGACATTCACACATTTAAATCTCAATTCAGGGAATCTTATTGTCAATATGTATCACATTGCTGCCTGCAAACTTCCTGTACTGACCATATGTACTGGGCAGTATGTTTGAAGATTTATTATGATATCCCCACTTTCTCAAATTTCCTATTCAGTTTAGTTGTAGTGGTAATAATAATGTGCAGAGTGAATGGTGGAAATAACTATTAGGCACTGCAGGACAATTGAGTAAGATCCCAATCCCTTACTGGAAGTTGTTTCAAAGGCACAGATACCACCCCAAGTAGTACCTTCAAGTCTTCCAACACCACTCAAAAATGCCAACCATGGGTCCCTCCCACTCGTGATCACTGTTTAACAATTGCACACAAATACTATGTTTACCTATCTATGATGATGTGAATGTGTAGAAAAAATCAGTATATCTCATAGCCAGTTGCTACAGAAACTAAGTTCTGATTACACTGCAAGCAGGGCAAGGCTCTAAATAAGATTCATGAATACATTGTAATAATCCTTAACTCACCTGCAGGATACAGAAGTTTGTCTATGACATGAATCACACCATTAGTTGCCATGAGATCAGATTCTGTTGATTTCAGTTCATTTACCAAAAGAGTGTCATTTACCTAAGCAATGATCAACAAAAATTAAAATAAGAAAATAATCCACAATTAGTGAAGAAATATTTTCATCTCCAGTACTAGAGAAATTTGGGGATTTGGGTAAATTTTAAAAAACTGATAGAATTTTAACCAGCAGAAATGCATAGTTTTTGCAAGGGTACTCCCCATTGCTAGTTTGGATATGTAATGATCAGTTAATTAACAATAAATAAAGGGTGAATTTTTTTTAAAGAGCTACTCTATCTACTTACCATTTTCAAGTACAGTTTGCCACCTTGGATAGTTTGAAGAATGTTAGTCACACCCGGTTCAATTCCACTAGCAATGAAAATTCCTCGTGTCAAATGATAAAGCAAAATATTCCTAAGAGCATTTTGGTCTTCTGGTGAAAAAATACAAAAGATATGAACACTATTGGAATAATGGTTATCCTGCTTCAATGAATTTTCCTTTAACCAACACACTCCTACATCCATACTCTGGTTCTTTAGGTCCCAAGTAAACCAGACCCTGAGGTTAAGACAAAGCAGTTTAGCAAAGAGATTTTATACCCTGATAGAAATGAAAATATTATAAGCGATAATAATATCTCCAGTAAATCTTACAATTCCATAGAGAGCACAGAGATTTTCAATTTGGGTTTGCATCTGGATTTTATATACCATGGGAGATTTGCAAGAATCCCTGCTCTGGACAAGTATAAACAGGAAGTAAAACAGGAAGTAATCCCTGCTCTGGATATTTTCTAACAACAAACAGGAAGTAAAACATGAATTTTAAAACAAAAATGGACTAAATGGACTAAATTTGCAACTTCTATGCAAATAATAGATGATAATAATAATAATAATCTAAATAATTTAGATGCTTTTGAACTGTGGTGTTGGAGGAAAATTCTGAGAGTGCCTTGGACTGCAAGAAGATCAAACCAGTCCATACTCCAGGAAATCAAGCCAGACTGCTCACTTGAGGGAATGATATTAAAGGCAAAACTGAAGTACTTTGGCCACATAATGAGAAGACAGGATACCCTGGAGAAGAAGCTGATGCTAGGAAAAGTGGAAGGCAAAAGGAAGAAGGGCCGAACAAGGGCAAGATGGATGGATGGTATTCTGGAGGTGACGGACTCAACCATTGGGGAGCTGGGGATGGTGACGGCCGACAGAAAGCTCTGGCGTGGACTGGTCCATGAAGTCACGAAGAGTCGGAAATGACTGAACGAATAAACAACAACAACATGCAAATAAATCCTTTATTGGGATCTAACTAATTGGATGTAGGAATGTTAAACTGCTGCTAAATGTGCTGCATGTGGTTTAATTCACAAGTGAGAATAAACCAAAAAGAACTCCCATACCAGAAAGAATGAGGATCTCAGTGTCATAGGATGACACAAGAATGGAAAATTAGGCAGGAAAAATGTAGGATAATACTCCCATTTTAAAGATAAATCGTTTGGCAACAAAGTATTCTCTCTTTCAGATAAATACAGTGGTTGTCCTGCCATTTCAGCAGTCTTCCAGATAACAAATTAGATAACTCAGTGGACTCACTTGCTTTATAGTCACTACAGAGAAGAAAACATGAAGTAGATGTGTATCATGCTCCATAGGGATGAATTTATTCAGTCTATCCTCTGGTTGTCTATGGTGGATGTGTATATTTCTTAAGGACAAATGAGACTCATAAGCAGAATGGAAAGATCCTTAAGTTATCTTACTACAATCTTATCCATTATCTGAAGAACAAAAAGCAGTGTCATGTTTGCTTCTGAGGATATCTCAGCATTCAAATCTATATGTTTTTTGAAAGAGGAGGTTAGGGAAGAGAAGCATAGACTTAGAAGTGGCTGTTTATATCTTTGAGTCCTATCCCTACCCCATACAGAAATCCAAACTAAATCAACCAACAACAGCTAGTTCCCCAGCTGAAAACAGAGTCAGTGATGGGGAAGCTACCACAATCTCTCTCCCTTTCTCTCTCTCTCCAATCTGGTAAGACTTGTTCTTGAGACATCCCTACAGACTTCTGATATTGCAATACATTTGTTGTTTTATGATCTACTATAGAATTTTCCAGATATCAATGAAAGTCCAACTGGTGTATCCTCCTTTTCCCTTTTTGAAAAGTCATTTTATAAAGTTTCAGCCAAACCATTAGTGAAATCCTTCAGTACCCTAAAATACAATTCATTTGATCCTGGAAATCTAAATTTATTAATAATAAATAGATATTCCTTGACAATAACTCTTCTTCCATCCTACCCATTAATCTGTTCTACATAGTTGCCCAGTGGAACTCATATTACTCTTCTCATATAAGAGTAAACCAAAATAGGTGGGTAGAATATTAACATTTTTGCATTTTCACAGAACAGATAATGTACTTTCCTTCTTCCCTTTATTTTCAACATATCTGAAAAAGGGTTTTGTTGTTGTTGCTGGCTTTTTGACGCCATCTCTACAGTATCTGTGTATTCTTCTTTGGTGACCTGTCTCAATTTCTATCTCTTATATGTGTTCTTCAGATCTTCACTAAGCTATTTGGGCAGCTACTCCCATTTCCTTTGTTGTCTTGTTCTTCTTTGGGAAATTATTGCTATCACTATCACATTTTTTAAGAATACACAGTAAGTCTATATTAAACTTCTCCTGCCATGGAATCATATTATAATTGCTCTAAGTCAGAGCTTTCCAAACTGTGTGTTGCAACATGTTAGTGTGTCGGCTGCAGTGTCTGGGTGTGTCGCAGCTGCTGCTGCCTCCGAGCCCTGCCAGGATTCCACGCAGGTCCTAGTACCTGCCTTGTGCCTTGCTGCCTCCAAACCTGCTGTGATTCTGCACAGGTCCTAGTGCCTGCCTTGTGCCCTGTTGTAAGAGTGTGTCGCGAAATGATGCATGTCTAAAAAATGAGTCACCAACATAAAAAGTTTGGAAAGCTCTGCTCTAAGTACTCAAAAAACCTACACTCTTCGAAGTTCAATAGATATACATCTAGCTTCAGTTTCTCTTAAAATCAAGAACTCCAGACTGTCATGGTCACTTTTCCTCAAAGTTCACATTTCAACACTGACTATTACTTAGCATCAAATCAAGAATAGCTGATCTTCTTGTTCTTTTTTTATTGTCTGAAAGAGAATGTTGTCAGCAGGACATAAGGAATTTCCTGGAAGAACCAAGCTTTGGCAGAATTTGTCTCCCAGTAAATGGTGGGGTAATTAAGATCCCCCATTATGATACATGAACGTGTAGAACTGAACCAAGTGCTATGTATGTTAGTATCCAAGAAAAATATTGAAGGAAATGAACTCATAAATGAGAACATTGAAAAATGATAAGACTGCAACTGTAGATGGTATTAACTGGAGAAATGTTAACGTGTGTGAGACAATTGCATTTGTGCCTAATAATTGGAAGAATGCCATTATTATTCCCTTACACAAAACAGAAGGTTTTGAATGCAAAAACTACAGAAGGATTACACTTTGGGAGATTCTTGATACTGATTGAAATAATATAACAGGTGGCAGTGGACATAATTTGGGAAATGCATGCCAGGCAGGTAGTGTGTAGACTAGATTTTTGCTCTCCTGCAAAATATATGAAAGCGAAAAAGGAAGTTTATTGCCCCTTGGTTTGTTTAATGTATTTATGGATAAATATGTAAAGAATGTTTGTAGTAATGTTAGAGATGTATTGGTTGGAGATGTGAAGGTATGTGAATCTTTTTATGGAGAATATAAAATGCTGTTTTCTGTGAACCCAAGTGATTTGCAGAGCCTAGGCCTTGCTAAAAGAGGAAAGAAGTACAGTTTGTATTTTAAATAATTTTGCAGCAATTGTATCACTTTATGGTAGATCATAAAGTGATACAATTGCTGCAAAATTATTTAAAATACAAACTACTTCTTTCCACTTTTAGCAAGGCCTAGGCTCTGCAAATCACTTGGGTTCACAGAAAACAGCATTTTATATTCTCCATAAAAAGATTTGCAGAGCCTAGGCCTTGCTAAAAGAGGAAAGAAGTACAGTTTGTATTTTAAATAATTTTGCAGCAATTGTATCACTTTATGATCTACCGTTAGGTCTATGAGAAAATCTCACTAAAACCATTCATGAAAACAAGCAGACCATACAGTTAATATCTCAAGGACTAGCCTGCTCCTGGGAATTAAGTACACTGGACTGTGGATTATAATCAAAGAATGTAGAAATCTGTTAATACTTTTCCCATTTAAAAAATATAAGTATCAAGAGCCATACAAGAAGTGAAAGTTCCTGAATACAATACAAATAGTAGTGAGCTATTTGAGCAACTTTCACCAGGGAGATTGGGAATGGGATTTGGGAAGGGTTAACAACCCATCTATCAGCACTTTTGCTGCATTTGAAATCAAACCAGTTAATAGTTGCTGTAAAACAAAACTAAATCTTGAAGTTCCTTTTTTTTGCAAAAGTTGATCTAAAACATGCAAACAGTGAATAACTTTTGGGTATAATCTCTTAAACTGAATGTATGATGGGAATAGCATTTCATTTTTAGACTTATTTGCTATTATCTTTTGCCTTTATTTCTTTTCCTATTTCTTACTCTTTCTGCACTTTGTATAACATTACTTACTCTGAAAGGAAATTGCATTTTATGTGTGCGTGTATGTGTGTGTACATAGGTATGTATGTGCATACAAAGATTTTTGTGACTTGAAGTCCATGTCTAATTTTGTGGGTCACATCTCACATTTGTGCATGAAATGGTCACTTAAGGGAGCAGGAGGCACAATATACATCTGTACAGCAATAAAAATATATGTATAAGGTATCAGAAACAAAACATAAACAAATATGAATTCTATATAATCAAATAGTGCTGCCTGGTTTTTATACTGTATTTGGTTAATAATATCTGGTATGATCTTACATCTAGCCAAGTCCCAATTTATTTTATTTGGGGGGAGGCTTCCCAAGGCTGCCGAACAGAAGACAGTAGCATTGGCTTTTGGCTGATTTAGATGAGGGGATTGGCCATTCTTTAAAAAAATTCAAAGTTTAAAATACCTACTGTTGGATTTATTTTATCAAAAAGAAGGAGAAAGGAAATAATTGCATTATTGGAAATTAGATTTTGCTGCTGAATTTTGGTGGCATAATATGTATAACCCATAAAAACCATTTTAAAAAACTGAAATGACCAAGAGAAATAACATTACAGTTCACATAATGCAAAAGAAGAAATGGGACAATTCATCCACAGGGAATGCCCTTGTCTATCATCTTATAACTTACTTATCAGAGTCTCTTTCTCTTGTTCAGTCAAGCCTTTGAAAGCATCATTTGTTGGGATAAAGAAAGTCCAATCACCAGGTTGGGACAGAACCTCTTCTAAGCCTGCAGCTTCCACAAGACTGAGGAAAGTGCTGGGGATAAAAACAATACACCATACAATCACTCACTCAGCATTGCCATTTGGCAGAATATTAAATTGAAACTGTACATAGAAAGAAGAAGAATGCCTTCCCAACATCAAACCCATTTTTATTGTATATCCAATTTCAACCACTTTTGTTGCAATGGAGTTGTTGTAGTTTAGAAAAACACCATATCTGATTATGGTACCTTTACTGACATGAGATAATGTGCCAGTAGATTCCCTACTGAAAAAGAAGAGGAATTATTGGCTCAGAACAAGATCGTTCTTTCCCATAACAAGTTATGTGTGTACAAAGATGAAAGCAATCAAGTGCCTGACTCACAAAATTTCAAGGAAGCAGAAGGCTAATAATAAAAATACAATTTAAAGAGTTGGAATAGCAATGATTCTGATATAAAAAAAAGATGAGTACATTCTGAGAAGAAAAGAAAATAGAATGGTTGACAGGGAAAAGAAAAATGGCAGAAAAGGGGATGTAATATAAGTAAAGGGTAGTTAAAGTGAGACTAAGTAGAAGACTTTTTAAGGAATTTCCTGGGTAAGCTGTTCTTTCATTTCTTTTAATCTTTATCATCTTTCTTTTTATTATTAGTAGTAGTTTATTAATTGATTAGTCTTACGACCATATCAAAGAAAATAAAGGTAAAATACAGGATCTAATTCCAGGGTAAAAGAGTTAAAAGAAAATGCAATAAAATACATATGTGGTAAATACAAAGAATCAGCATTCAGATAAATACATCACCTTGACATGATACCCTGATCTGTTTGATATAACGGGTTCTTAGCTGAACTGCTTTGTCTATAAACTTGGCAGTTCTGCTCACAATGTATATGTTAGAGCCCAGGAGAAAATAGGACAATCTGCGATTCATGTCCCACTAGTCTATTCTTTCAAGTATGGGTGTTAAATATCTAAGCCTAAAAGGAGCATAGAGTTGACAGTCAAACAAAACATGAGTAATATCTTTGATGGCTGGGGCACCGCATATACACATCCTCTAATGATATGGCAGGTGATGGAAGTGCCCATATTTGGCCATGGAATCCAACAACTCAACTCTTGACCTAGAATAGGCCCTTCTTAAGAATTGCTTCTAACTCATTGACAAGTATTTTTGGAATTGGAAAATGGTTTTGTTCTTAGCTAGCCAATTTGAAGATCTGTTTTTTTGCCAATAACTTCATGTCCGGTTGGGCTCTGATATCTAGAACTCTCTGTTTAAAGTTTCCTTTGCCTCGGAGGCAATTGAGAGTAAATATTGGGTGGAAAACCCACCAACACACTGAGACAGAGGCTTGTACATTAATCTGGCTTGTACATTTGAGGACATTTAATGTTCACATTTTAGACAGAGAAGATAGGTGGTTTGAGAGAGGGGTCAAGGAATCCATTTATGCCAACTTGGAAAATCCTTCCTTGAATAGAGGTGGGGGCCTCAGGCACAATCTTTCCCCCATCTTCCTCCCTGCTTTGTCTTCTGTGCCTAGGAAGATTAAGACAATTTCACAAGCTCAACAGCAGCATGGTGATCTTAACGATCCTCCTTTAGATGATAAAAGGACTTAAAATAACATCTCAATATAACCATGACCTAGCCCCAGGTGTAAGGTCACACAGCTACCTAGAAACATATTTAGGATTCCCTTACTAACTTTGCTCAGACTGAAGAAGCTCCTTGGATAAGGAGCGAAACGTTTCCACTGAGAAAATAGAAATCCAGTTGACATGATTCAAGCTACAGAAAATTCCACCTGAATGACTGAGAACCTTCATAGACATATCCCAGCTGAGCTATTTAAAATCCTAAAAGATGATGCTGTTAAAATGCTGCACTCAATATGCCAACAAATTTGGAAAACTCAACAGTGGCCACAGGATTGGAAAAGGTCAGTTTACGTTCCATTTCCAAAGAAGGGCAATGACAAAGAATGTTCAAACTACCGTACAATTGCGCTCATTTCACATGCTAGCAAGGTTATGCTCAAAATCCTACAAGCTAGGCTTCAGCAGTATGTGAACCGAGAACTACCAGAAGTGCAAGCTGGGTTTCGAAGAGGCAGAGGAACTAGAGATCAGATTGCCAACATTCGCTGGATCATGGAAAAAGCAAGAGAGTTCCAGAAAAACATCTACTTCTGCTTCATTGACTACGCTAAAGCCTTTGATTGTGTGGATCACAACAAACTGTGGCAAATTCTTAAAGAGATGGGAGTACCAGACCACCTTACCTGTCTCCTGAGAAACCTGTATGCGAGTCAACAAGCAACAGTTAGAACCCGACATGGAACAACCGACTGGTTCAAAATTGGGAAAGGAGTATGACAAGGCTGTATATTATCACCCTGCTTATTTAACTTATATGCAGAGTACATCATGAGAAATGCCGGGCTGGATGAATCACAAGCCGGAGTTAAGATAAAATGGGTCTGGACTTGCTCAAGGGAGGCAGCTTTTGTAAGGCCCCACAATTCCACACTGTAGGTCAGCATTGGTACTAAATACTTTCAATATGTGGGTCAAGGTACCTGGGTAATTATAATTAAATAGTTTATATAATCTTTTGGTACTTGCCTCAGCCCTCAGTGAGCTTCTTTTAAAGTGATTTACCCATGACCCTGTGTTGGTAAAAGCCACTCCTAAATAAGTGAAATAATTCACTTGTTCAATAGGCTCTCTGTTCAACTGCCAGTTATATTTCACACTATTTTTTTTGGTAAATACCATCACTTTAGATTTGGTTTTATTGATGTTTAAAGAATTGAGAACACAGTAGGAATTTAGCTTTTGCTACAGTCTTCTCAGGCCTATTTGTGAATGTGTCATTAGAACCATATTGTCAGCATATAAAAGAATATTAATAAATTTATCATGGATCTCTGGCATATGAGTGTCTGAAGCATACAGGAATCCCGGAATATCATTGAAATAGAGGTTAAAAATCATTGGGGCTAGATACAACCCTGTCTAACACATTTATAGGTAGGTATACTCGTAGCTACAGAGCCATTTACACCCATATGGACTTTCAAGTGGGTGTTTGAATAGAGAGCCTTAACCAGGAATAAGAGTCTGGATTCCATGTTTAAGTTGGCCAATTTCTTCCACAGGATGTTTCTGTTTATGGAATCAAAAGCTGCACTGAGGTCTATAAAAGTGGTAAACAGTTTCTTGCCATTACATACTTGTTTTGTTATGAGATGGTATAAAATAAAACAATTGAGTGGAGTGCTCTGGTCTAAATCCAGCTTGTTCCTCCACTAAGATTTTTTTTCCATTACCCAGTCTTCTATTTTGCTCAAAAGATGTTTGGCATATATCTTAGCCACAATTCCAATAAGGCTGATGGGTCTATAATTTTTGGGGTCACACTTGTCTTCTTTTTTATATATGGAGACTTCCCATCCAACTGGGATGCAACCTGTGTTGTTTATACTGTATGGGAGAACAGTCCTGCTAACAATGGGGCCCACCAATCAATATATGTCCTGAAGAGTTCCAAGGGCACCTTGTTAGATTTCAGAGACTGAATAATAAATTTAATTTCTGATACTGACACTGGAGGCCGGGGGGAAGGTTTTCAAAGGCTAAAAGATCAATGATTTGCTTATGTAGGAGGCCCTGGTTAGGATTAGAAAATAAATTTGCATAAAAACCTTCCCAAACTTAAGCTGAAATAGGAGTGTCAAATTGGAATTTATGTTCCTTCAATAAACCAGGTATGGTGTTCCAAAAAAAAAATTGAGCTTGTCCCTTTTGCTGAAATTTCCAATTCTGACCATATTTTAGCCATGTAGGAAACTTTTCTAGAGGCTATCAGTTTCTTATAATCATGCCTAATTTTTAACATTATAGCATGTTTTCTTATGGTAGGGTGTTCCTGGGCCTGGCGCATCGCTGTCCTCAGTAACTTTCTGGTACAGTATACTTACTTTCTTTTTATTAAATACCTATATCCAAGTTTTAATTCTGCAATTAGAGTTAAAATGAAGGATAAATACTCATATCTATTAATATCTCTGCAATCAAGAATTCTATTCTGACTTGTCATTCTGAACAAGGTAAGGGCCAGGTTTTCTAAAGTTTAGGAGACAAATCTAAATGAGCTCTGATAAATCCTACTCAGAAAGTGACTTCTATAAAAAAAAGAGTTCTACAGTAAGGTAAGCATGTTGAGAATTCTGCTAGCAGTCCTTCCCTGGGAAGAAAGATGACACTTATACCAGATTTTGTCTATAACAGATACTCCACAGTTTGTGATCTTAGTACAGTCACTGTAGGCACCGCAATCTTCATTTATACAGTATTTATCATTTGCAACAACAGACATAAGCACCTCCTCATCAGCTATTAAAATTAATATCCTTGTAATCAGCTAATCAGTCTTTCCTAAGTAATTAAATGGTTGGATTCTAATGTGATGTTTCAGACATATCAAGAGGGATTTAAATGTTTTTAATCTTTGTTTTTAATCTTTGTGGGTCCAATCCAGAGAAAAAACAGAACATCACAAGTACAGTATGTGAATATTAAATTTCTGTGTGTGCATCACAAGCATGTGTGTATGTATCTGGCAATCTGTAAGTTGTAGTCTGATTTGACACTAAGCCCAAATACAGAATTGGGACTGAGGCAGAGCAGAGGGTACTAATCCATGTAGTCCATAAAGCTCCTCCCTGCTGCAAATGACACTACAGTGTATACATGAAGGGGAATTTAAACTATTTTAATAGAGGAGGGAATTTAAACAATTTGGCACTTGCTGTGTAGAGGCAAAGAAGAGGTAATGGAGAGAGAATTAGAGTCAATGATTGGCAAGTCTGTCCTCAAATCACACTCAGTGAGACCACTGTTGACTGACTCATTTTAACCTTTTGAATGGGCATGAGATAATATGGGTAGGACCAAATGGTGAGATTAAGGAGAATCAGGATAAGATGGGTCATACTGCAGAGACATTGGATCAGTGGGAATGACTGGAAAGCTAAAAGTGATATACCTGCAGCACTCAAATTATTTGAAGTCAAGCTAATAGGACAACTTCTTTGTGGTTTCCCAGCTGGGCCCCTTCTCCAATTTTGCACCATTAGAACTTGTACAATCCAATCTTAGATCAGCCCTTCAAGTCCCAAAATATGTCTCTAATGCCACCCCGTGACTAGAGACAGGCCTCATGAAAGTGGAGGCTAGTGTGTGGGTAACCATACTCAACTATCAGCTCAGACTTTCTTTCCCCTTAGCCTTGCCCCATTAACTATGAGGGATGACTTTCAGTCCACATGGAAACAGACAGTGGCAACTAAAATCTCATCCTTGGGCTTCTCTCCAGGTCTTCTAATCAGCATAGGATATGATCAGGCCAAAGCACTCATTAAACAACATGTAGCAGACACAGAGTACCAGCTAGATCTAGCCAGGACCCCAACCTTTATTGCCAGTGAATCCAACAGGTACGCTGCCTCCTCTATGGCATACTTAACTAAACTCGAAGTATCTAAACACCGGAGGGCCTTTACTCTGGCAGAATGTCATGTCATCCCTTCAAACTGTTCTTGAAGGCTGATACAGAAAGATTCCTTACCCAGAGTGACAATGCCCCATGACTCTGGTCACACAGAAACAACAGAGCATGTGCTTCTCCGGTGCCTGTATTATAGAGACATTCATACTAGCCTCATCTCACCATTACTGCATAAGTGCCCAGGGCGCACAGGACAATTCTACATCTCCCTGCTGCTTTTAGATACCAACCCTGCTACAACATACAGTGTTGTCAGGTTTTGCACAGCAACACTTATTTTTTTCTGGTTTATTACGGTCACTGACCAGTACAAGATTCTACAAGGTATACTCATTGAACCTTACAATATGCACCATCTGATTTAAAATAGTTTTAAAATTATAAGTTAAATTACATTGTTCCAATTAAAAATTAAAATACATTCAGACCACAATGTGGATGAGCCCCTTAATCAAATTTAAATATGCTCTTAATATTAGTCATAACTAATATTCTATCAGATGTAAATGCTTATAAAATAATATATATATAAAATATGGTGTGATATATATATATATATAAACCTTTTAAAATTATTAAAATCATTACAAGGAGTACATTACTACATTTTTCCTATCATAGTCTGGCGTATCTTTATAGCAGCTACACAGCAGCACTTAAAAATCATTGGATAATGACCTGTGCCATAAATTAGACTTAATGAGCATCTAGTTTGCCATACTAGAGTGCTCTGTAATTTGATAGATTAAGTCTTCTACATACTAACCTTAGTCTATGACCGTAATAAAGATTTGATTGATTTGATTTGATTTGATTTGATTTGATTTGATTTGATTTGATTTGATTTGATTTGATTTGATTTAGGAAAATGCCCCCACCAAGAACAAAATTTTGTTTTCTTCAATCATCTTCTGGAGCCATAACAAAATTGGGCTGGCCTATTCCTGAACCAGTCCAGGATAATATATTTCTGGAACAATCCATAATGGTTGTGATTATATAGTAATATCTACTGATTTATTTAATTATACTTAAGTACTTTTAAAATATAGTACCTGACATGTGAATGGATGCTATTTAAATAGTGTGGCCATAAAATATAAATGTATTTGTAATATGTAAATATGAAAGGCATTGTTGTTTTCATAGTTCTCTGCCTCATATTTCTTGATATTTCCTAATAGTTAAAAAGTCTTGGTATACCTGAATCGTTTGTCAGATTGCAATACTTCATGCAGAGTTCTTTCTGCTGGTTTGATTATTTGCCTGAAAAGGTGGATAAATCCATTCCTTCCCTCTTTGCTTCCTCGAATCATGCATGAATTTTCAATACACACAGCCTAGGAATACAAAAGGCAAACAGCATATGAGATAAAACTCATTGGAAAATACATAAAAACATTTTGTATGGAAATATTTCATGTGGTGTAAAATACTATCCATCTAGTTCTTGTGCAAGCAATCTGCTAAAATAAATATAACCATTTCTTTGATGGCTGAATAAAAGGCACCATGAAAGTGACATCATAGGAATTTGAGTAACTTTTTCCTGAATGGGCAAAAAAAGATCATCCAGGACCAAGCATAAGAACTTTAATGTGTAAACAGTTATAAGATGTATCTAAATAACTTTCAAACTCCACAGAAACAAAATCCTTAGACTCCTGCTACGCTATTGAATCCAGAATCATAAACAATACCTTTATTATTTTAAAGGACTTTTTAAAAGACACTCTCTCTTCATGCAGCCTTTCCATCATACTGCTGAAGTGATGGGAAACAACATGATAAAATTTCCTTTTTGGTACAACAAAGATATACCGTATAGACAACTTTCAAAATCTGTGCTAACATCTGATTGCTGGCATGAATCCTTGGTCTCTGAACTTGAAACATTTTTATTGATATACCTAACACAAGCCCTTGTTAGCCTGACACTTCTCATTCTAGAAATCATTTTCCCCAGCTGCTGTCAATCTTTCAAATGAAACTAATTTCCAAGAAAATAACTGAATAATTCAACATGCTGTACTGTTAATGCATATATTACATAGTATACTTTTGTCTCCAAAGCTACATTCTTTCAGGAATTTCTTCTCTGCAAAATTTACTTTCAGATAATAAAAAAGGACATTTTGTTCTTGATTGTCTTGGACCAGATCCTGCTCATATTGAAATCAATGGCCATCCAAAGACCCAAGTAGAACAAGGACATCAATTGAGCAGAACATGATACTGAGTTTGGATACTGGATTTAACTGATACAATCCCATCTTTAATCAATGCACCAATATTCTACTTTTATTTCCAAAGTTGGAAAATTGCTCCAATTATACATATCAGAAAATGTATTCCAAACAGAAAAATTGTCAAATCCAGCATTTGCATCTACTTACTGCACAGCATGGTTAAACATAAAGTTGCTGGAAACAGCAGTTCCAAGTATATCAGACTGAAATCTGGTACCCAGTCAGATCCATTATTTTACAGATCAATCCTGTCTGTGTTTACTCATGTTCCCTGTATGTTCAAAGGATTTACTCTCATCTCTCAGTGTACAGCCTCAATCTTTTTAATGGGCCATATGGAGTAACCTTCAACTGAAGCATGGCTACAGAGATAAAGTTTTACCATCTTTTACTATAACAAGTTTTTTTCAAATCTTTAATTTTACTTACTGTTCGATACACAAATACTCTTAGCTTCTTTCCTCCCAGTGATTCCAAGAACTGTCCATTGTAGAGGTCATTCAAGCCAACTTTCACTTTCAAAATGTGATTCTGCAGAATCAGTTTAAGGATTCTCTGATCCATATTTAAAGTATCATCTAACAATTTTGAAAGACCACATAATGTCTTCATTAACTTTCTTTCATAGAATTTGATATACTCAATGCATTACATTACTTTTAAATGCAGTGAAAATGCTCCCTATACATACTCATAATTTTGGGCTCAGCTTTTCACGTCAATTTTAACATGCCATCATTTTATACTAGTTGCATGTACATGATCACCAAATGACTTCATAGAATCACAGAAGAGGTCATTTACATCACTGAATGAAATCCCCTGCTCAGTGCAAGAATCAAAATTAAATAATCCGTGATAGATGGCCATCTAGTCTCCACTTGAAATATTCAGTGCACAGGAAAGCTTCTCTAACATTTAAATCATCAGACTTACACAGAGATTTTAAAATGTTCACATGACATTTTACAACCCAGCTGCATCAGCCAAAATCTAACAAAGCCTGCCTCCCTTCCCCTCACCTTCCTCCTTCCCTCCCTTCCACAAGCCTTGACCATGAAGGGATGCAAAACACTCTGTGTCAGGATGTGATATCCTGCCATGGTGACATCCTGCCAGTCTATCGATGGGCATACCTGCAGGGGGGGGGAGTGCTTTGTAGTGGAAACTTGCCAGACTTGTAGAATAGGTGAGAATGCTTGTGATGGGGTCTTGGCATAGTCGCAGGACCGCAAATTATGCTGATTCGAGTATTGTGTTAAACAGTTCAGCACCAAAGACAGATCAAAGAATGCTATCATCGTGTTGGTTGATTCAGGATTGGGAAGGTCTAGAAATGCAAGATGATGGGAGGGGCTGTCAAGCTGTTGATCCCCCGGTGTGTGTGTGGGAATCCTGAAGATTTTAACTTGGTTTGTGTGGGCTCCCCTCATTCGAGTCTTTAAAGTGTAATGGATCGCTAGCTTTAATAAAGAACTCTTCATATCCTTAACGGCTTGTGTTGAGAGTTTCCGATTTAATAGCTAAAGGATCATGAGCATGACACTCTGAGAAAAAAACATTTTAAGTTCAAACTAATGTTTCAAGTGTTCTAAGTCTGAAACAAAACACACGTTCTTTGACAGTTCTGTCTTTGGCACGTTTTGAGCATTTTGAGAGATCTGGAATAGTACTGGGATTAGACTGTTGTTGTAATTTCTGACTAGTTTTTTGCTGTTGTTTTGTTTTCCCAGTTTAACCAATCAAGCAACAGGGACTGATTGTGCTATTGTCTTAGACTAGGGATGAAGCATCAGCAACCAGTTTTTAAAGCACATAGTGGATTTTTTTCTCCTCTTGCAGACTGAGGCCTGAGACTGTTGTGACTTACCAGTTGCAACTGGATTGCTTGCTACTACTGTTGGAACTTCACTGATGAGTATCTGGCTGTCTACCTCAGGCAATGCCTCTCAGGCAACTACTAATTTTAGTAGTGGTCTTTTCATGGGTGATGGAGTCTTAAAAGAACTCCAAGCAGCTAACAACAATTTTGCAGAGTAGAAGCGTGAACCAGCAGGGAACTTGCACTTTAGGCTTAATTGCGTTCAGAAATAAATTCAGTCTTCACACATTAGTTAGATGAAGAAAAATAGAGATAGCTTACATTTATTCAGTAGATCTGGATACAAGAAGATTCATAGTCCATCTGCGTGCAAGTGAGATGGAATGGACAAGAGCTGCATGGTGCAGCCCTCCTGCTTGCAGGTGTGCCCAAAGCGTAATGGAGAATGTTAATCCCCCAAACTGAGGAGGAGGAGGAAATCAGGTGACTCAGGTAACATCCCACAAGCACAGTAGAGATTCATTTATAGAAAGACCCCCTATTATGCTTATGAGAAAATGCTGAGTTGACTCCTGATAATCCCAACAATGGGCACCAGCTGAAGTAATACATTGTAAGGACTGGGAGGAGGAGAGTCCATCTTCTATTTTTCAATTCATCCTCCTTTGAAGTTCAAAGGACATTTCTCCTTGTCCCAGGTAATCCTTTGGCCGCTAAAAAAGGTTTGCTTGTTTCAGGGAAATCAATTTTTCAGTTAGATGGTGTTGTGTGCTCTAGTAGTCATACAGTACTTGTTGAAAACGTGTGGCGTGGTGTTCTTTTTTTCTTCTCCAGAATCAACATATCCATGCCTCTAACCGTTCCTCCTAACTTTATTTATTTATTTGTTTGTTTGTTTGTTATTTTCTATCCCGCCTTTATTATTTTTTATAAATAACTCAAGGTGGCGAACATACCTAATACTCCTTCCTCCTATTTTCCCCACAACAACAACCCTGTGAGGTGAGTTGGGCTGAGAGAGAGTGACTGGCCCAAAGTCACGCACCTGCCTAAGGTGGGACTAGAACTCTCAGTCTCCTGGTTTCTAGCCTGTTGCCACTAAACCAAACTGGCTCTTTTCCTTCCAGACCCCTTATCTTCAGGACATGCTGCAGTATGTCAATATCCTTCCTAAAGTGCATTGCTCAGAACTGGATGCAATGTGCTAAGTGCAGTCTTAGAAGAAACTAAATGATTTCTGTTGATCTTGACACAATACGTCTGCTCCAGT
Source organism: Charina bottae (assembly GCA_023362775.1). Lineage (NCBI taxonomy): Eukaryota > Metazoa > Chordata > Lepidosauria > Squamata > Charinaidae > Charina > Charina bottae. The sequence goes on along the minus strand of JALMGJ010000021.1, from coordinate 816,902 downwards.
TTCTCTTTCTTAAACCCCAAGATGACATGACCACTTTCCCCAAAGTTCTCACTACCATTTACCTCTTGAACCACTTCTTGTATATTAATTAGGATTAGATCTAAGAGAGCTGGTCCCCTTGTCTTTTCTTCAACCAGTCAGCAAAAAGGATTGTGTACTACAGTGATGTCAAGAGGTTATAGTAATTTGTTGTCTCAGAGATGTTTTTGATGTTTTTGAGAGTTATTCTTTTCATAGATTGTGATGGTTGCATTGTGATAGGTTGTGTAGCTAAGCACTTTTTAAATTAAGTTTTATGGGTATCTATTGCATTGAAAGGTTTATATGGGGTAATCTGTTTCTTCTTTTTGAAGTTCTGGATTACTGCAGTGTTTTTTTGCCTGTCAGATTAATGTTCCTACATAGCTCCTCTTGTGGACAGTTGGATTGTTGCTTTGGTAGTGTAGTGATTAGTGTGGGCTGTTTTCAATATACTTGAGTTACTCATATGCCATTGTTTCCTCTGCTGATGATCCCTCCAAAACTTTTCTGCTCCCTCTAAAACATGTTAAGCAAACCCAAAGACCCAGTAACCAAAGAAGAAAAAACTTTAAAGAAGCAGGATGGGAAGAGTATTGATGCTTTTGAACTTTGGTGTTGGAGAAGACTCCAGAGAATATTGTGGACAGCCAAGAAAACAAATTGATGGATCATTGAACAAATCAACCCAGAGTTCTCATTAGAGGCACAAATGACCAGGCTCAAATTATCCTACTTCGGACACATTATGCGAAGACCCAGCTCTCTAAAAAAGGATCTAAGGGAAAGGTGGAAGGAAAGAGGAGAAGAAGAGGATGACCAACTGCAAGGTGATGGACTCAGTTACAGAGGTGATGAATGCACAATTGGGAGACTTGAAAGAACAGGTTAGGGATAGACTGTCTTGGAGAAAATCTATCTATGTGGTCACTATGAGTCGAAAACAACTTGATGGCACATAATCAATCTAGCTGTGGCATTTCTTCCCACATGAATCAGTAGAAAGGGATATTTGTCAATGGGCTTAAAGAGTCTTGAAAATCTTTCTGTCACATCCTAAATGTGTGCTCCAGGAAGGCAGCACACTACTTTTGTTTGGCTTTCTAATCAACAGATTGTTGTTTCATCCTCTCTGTCAGGATGTCATCCATGCCACCCTACCATGGCGCCAGGAAGGAACATCCAGCCAGTCTGTTAAAACTCACAGGGTCGTTTGGGGGGGAGTGCTTTGCAGGAAACTGCCGGATGTGTGAATTGGGGGCTGGGGTATTCACAGAACTGCAAACTATGTTGATCAAAGTATCACCCCAAGCGATTCAGCACCCAGGACAGATCAAAGGGCGATATCACTGCTAGTTGATTTGAACCTAGAAAGACCTGAAAGCTGAGAGATGAAAAGGAAGGAAGGGCGAGCGGCAAATCCCAATTGGGGGGGGGGGGAACTTGGAGACTTTTTAAACTGTGGGTTGCGGGAGCTTGATTCACTCGAATCTTTAATGTGCAATGGATCACTGGCTTCAAATAAAGATTCCTTCATATCCCTAGGTGGCTTGTGTCAGGAACTCTGATTTAATAGTCAACAGATTGGGACATCACACTCTCTCAGTAGGGAGTCTCCCATAATATCCATTGCTTCAAGGTGGAAGCTTTTCAAGAGAGACATAAGAATTCTTTTCTTTGCAGAGCTTCAAGTTGTTTTCCTTGTTTTTTTAGGCTTGTAGCAGCATTCTTCAGCCAGGGATCCAGAAATATCATCAATCCTAAAGCCTTGGAATCTACTCTGAAACATGAGAGTTCATCTTGACAGGTGTGGGCCTTTATGTCTCATGCTTCCATCTCTTCAACCCCTCCCCTTGGCTTTCTTCTACCCTCTGGGAGTCTTGTTGAAGCTGTTGTCCCTCCACAAGCACTTCCTGTATTTGACTGAAGATATCCCCATCTTTCCTGATCAGTTGGGGCATGAACAATTTTGCCTCTAGATCCATCTCTTCCAAGTGGTCAACCAGCCTGCATCTACACCATGTATGATTCTTGTTGTCTCCAGGGAGGTAAACAAACATCTCCCCTGAAGATCATGAGAGTATTCCCCTCCATCTCCATGTTTATCTAATAAACAGCAGGCAACAAAAAGTGGCTGTCCCTTGTCAAACTTCTGTTTGCACTTTTGTTGTTGTTTGCTGAGTAAGTGCACTCTCTAGGGAGGTAGCTTCCTTCCTTACATTCAGGGTCACAATGCACTGTTGGCAAAAGGAGTGCCAGGTCATGATTCTCACAAGAAATAATCCAAACCCACTTCTCTAACAATTTCCAGCTTATCCTTTGAAGATGTTGGGCAGAAAATGGTCCATGAAGCAGACATGTTGCAAAAAGGCAAGTAGAGGCAAAACTATTGCTTGAACTTGCTAAGTAGGTCAGGTGGCTGTTCATGCTGACTGCTACTTAACCTACCTAACCACTGAACACAGACAACACAGGATGTTCCAAAGGAAAATTATTATGCTTTCACTGTTAACTAGCTACTTGTACTTTCATATGGGCTGCTTAATGTTTGGGTGTCTGTTGCTTTTTAAAATGACCCCAGAACTGAAATGAGACAACACCTCAGTTCAGCAGTGTTTGCATGCATGAACATCTGTGTGTGTATGAAAGAAAGACATTTTTTCACATTTCCAATATTAATTTAAGTGAACTACTACTCTGCTTCTTCTAGTAGCTGCAAAGACATGCTCCTATTGAAATTTGGATGGGCAACTTGTTGGTATCCTAGCCCTGAGAGCTGATTTTTTTTCTTTTAGTCAAGATCCTCACTCTGATGCCATGATGTCAGTGGCTGATAACTATAATGTCAAAAGTGTGAGGGAAGTAGAAAACGGTAGATAAAAATCTTAAAGGTTGACCCCTGATTGCAAATCATGACAAAAAACAAGAGCCTTAATACTTCTCTCTCTAAAATCCTTACACAACTTTAATATGGCCCACCTACCAGAAAAGGCCCCATTCAATGGAGCTAGCAGGGTGTACTCTCCTTCTGGCCGTAGAGATGCAGCCAAGCCAAGCTGAGCCACCAAGTCCTTGAAGGTAGCTTGCTGGGGGCCAGCAAGTTCAATAACTTGCTTAGCTGAAATTGAAAATGAAATGGTTAATAGAGGTTTGATTTGCTTCAAAATTCTCACTTCACAGATAAATATTTCATATAAAATTTAAGGAATTATAGTTATCTATTTAGGCTATACATCATGTCTCAATTAATTGAGAGAAAAATTAGATCAACTGTTGGTCCAGTCTGGTCATCAATAATATGAAAAAAAGATGAGACTGAATTTACTCCTGCTTCACTCACCAGAGTCAGGAATAAGCACTTGATCTATGAGATGAATGACACCATTACTTGTCACAATGTCTTTTCGGTTTACCATTTTGACTCCATTGATTATCAAGCTTTCACCATCACAGCCAATTTCAATTGTATTGCCTTCCAAGGTCTCAAAGACAGCCCCACCCATGATGGCTTCAGAACACTGAAGAGTATTCAAAATATGGAACTTTATCAGAGCTGAACAGGGAAGAGAACAAAAAGATTGATGTGCTCCAATGAAAAACAGGGTATCATGACTGAAGTACTGCAGTAATTTGACTGTCCTCCCCTCAATTTAATCCCATAAAAACACTAAGTTGAACAGAGACTCAGTGATTAGTCGAAAGTCAAGTAGCAAACATGGGTCATCTGAGTCCATCATCTTAACACATTCATAAAAATACATCGTTGTGACACTTCGATCCAATTCCTGTTTAAAGGTAAAGGTTCCCCCTGCACATTTGTGCAGTGGTGTCCGACTCTAGGGGCCGGTGCTCATCTCCGTTTGTTAGCCGAAGAGCCAGCGTTGTCCGAAGACGCTTCCACGGCCCTGCCCACTGAGCCACCACACCCCCAAATTCCTGTTTACTTGGAAGTATATTTCACAATGTTCAGCCTACTGTTCTATTGCAGCTTTGATAATGAATACATTTCCACATTCCCATACTTCATATTTATGCTAAACATAAAATGTTAAAATGCTTAGGAGAAAAAGTGAGATTTTTAAAGTTGTTAGTTCAACAACCTAACAAGTATGTCAGTATTATTATTTCTATTGTGTTGGTGGTGTTGAGATGGAAAGAATAATGGCTGGCCTAAAACCCACTAACGAGCTTATGGCTGAGAGGAGATTTGAATTTGAAGCTTGTTAATTTATAGCTTAGTCCTTTAGCTATAAAATTGTATTATCACTTCGCCCACCCTACCAATGGACCTGCCAACCCAAATCATGACAACCCGGAACAATGCAACACTGATGTTTTTACTACTGCCATCACCTTATTTTCCTCTCTTCAACCAAGTATGCCAGAGCAAGGCTAAATGGAAGGAAAATGCCCTTTCCTTTCTGTTAACTGAAAAACACAATGGCAGTTTAAGCCCAGTAACTGGTAGCCAATCTGCAGAAGCCTTGGCCTTCTGAGTTATGTTACCAGATTACAACCTCCAAGAAACAAACTTGTCCATTTAAAATAATATTTATCTCTGTTTGAAAACGCACAACTTTAAGGGAAACACAGAAAAAAGGTTTCGAAAACAGAGCTTAGATTCCAAGGGTAAGCATAAACAAAGGAAAAACAGGTAGACTCATCCATAATGAGCAATGGGCCTCAGGGAAAACAGGTGTGACAGGAATCAGGCAAGGTTTAAAGCATATCCAAAATAAAATAACACATTTGTATTACATAAAGAAGTGCATTGGATTGTTTTTCCTACAATCCTAGAAGACTTCACTCCATCCTGGAGTGGGCACTGTCTCATTCCACAGCTATGCTAAGACTCAAGAACAAAAGCCGCTAGCAAGCTCCTTCTGGCTACTTAATCTCAAGGAAAAGAGTTGTGTTTGGCATTTGGCTCTCCTGGGCTTCTACTAGAGATAGAAAAAATTAGGTTACAGATACTTGTTTGTGTATCCAACAGAATATCTAGAACATAGCTTTCCAAACTGTGTGTCGCGACACACTACTTACTGTGTCGCCGGCAGTGTCTGGGTGTGTCGCCAGACGACCCGGAAGCTTTGAGTGGGGGGGAGCCAGAAGAAGAGGCACCCCCGCCAATCAGCGTGCGCCGATAAGCGCCGCTGCCTTGCCTCTCCGCCCTCAGCTGGAGAGAACTCTGCTGGGTGTGGCTACAAGCGCCAGGGTGGGGGCGTTGCCCTCAGCGCTGCTCAGCTGTTCAGCGTGGGACTGAAAAGGGCTTCTCTCTCCTCCGAAGGCTCTGACTAGATTGGGGAGCCGAATTCGAGGGTCTGGAGGCTCCGTGGAAGCTCTCCTGATGCTGGAGAAGGTGGGGCACATGAAAATGGCCAAAAAGCCCTGGAAAATGCAGCCAATACAGCTGATCGGCAGCTGGGAGGTCAACGGGGCTCAGCTGAGCTCTGAGGGGCGCAGCTGCCGAAAAAAGTCTTCTGGCGCTCCGGGGAGGGTGGGGTGGTGGTGGAAATGGGTGCCCCGCGTCCTCAGGGGGGTCCCCCAACCACAGGAGAGGCGGCGGGCGCCCCCCAAAAATACCAAAAAACGGCAACATTCGTCATGTTCCAGGTGGGTGGAAAGGGGCGGTTTTGGATGCCCAGGTCTACTGCTGCATTCAAGCTGTTCCCAGGCTGTCCTGAAAGCTGCAAGAGGGGGGAACTTGCCAAGTGGTTCACATGCAGGAGCCAATCGCATGGGCCGGGGGCGGGGTTTGCAGGCAGGAGCCAATCGCATGGGCCGGGGGGCAGGGTTTGCAGGCGGGAGCCAATCGCGTGGGCCGGGGGGCGGGGAGCCCTGTTATTACTGTGTCGCGAAATGATGCATGTCTAAAAGGTGTGTCACCAACATGAAAAGTTTGGAAACCTCTGATCTAGAGGCTTGTCTGGCTTAGAGGTACCCATCATAATCAGTATAAATTTAGTTCCAATTGACCATAGCTCTCCAATTTGTAGATTTTCAAAACAATTCAGTTGTTCTAACTGCAACAAACCAAAACCATAAAGCAAAATTAAGAACAATACATGAAAATAATCCATAGCTACAAAGTCTATGACCTATCTATAGCATCAACTCACTGCAATCAACCTCCCAAATTCCAGCTGATCTGAAAGTTTTTTTTCCCATGTCTTAGAAGGAACATAATTTGCATGTTTGTCTCCCACTAGTTGTTCTAAGTTGGGAAACTAGCTCATGTCATACCTCCTTTCCCCCAGAATGTGGATTTCATCTGAAGGTTTTTTAGTTTCAGTGATCTCGGTTCCCTTTTGGCTGTGGACAGTTTGTATCCCCAACAGATAGGTCTAACTGAGAGATAGCTAGTCTAAGCAACTTACTTGAGTAGGGAAGCCTATACCAGGTGTAGTGGCAACGCGAAAGACCATTGTTATTTCGAGGAGTTTAAGTGACATATTTTGATTTTCTCCCTCATACGAAGAAGCTTAGAGTTTATTTTGAGTTATGATAATGTTTATTTATTTATTATTCGAATTTATCACCGCCCATCTCCACAACAGTAGACTCTGGGCGGTTTACAAACAATGTTTAGCTGGCTTGTTTTTTATTTCTGTTTGGCATGGCAGGGGGAGATAAGAGAAAACCCCAAGATTAAAAGTTAAGAATAAGTCCACTCTTCCAACAGCCCTCCAGAACATATTTCTGTTTGGAATGGGGGGGGGGGGATATAAGAGATTGTTTTTGTTAAGCACTAGCTTATCTGTATAGCTTCCCGGGCTCTTGGAAACAGGTGCTCCAGACTCTGGGAACCATCCTAGTCAAGGTCGGGTCATGCAGCCTCGGTACCATGGAAACAGGGTCACGAGACTTTAGGGCCAGACGTTGGTAAAACTCTTAGGATTGTCTTTTGAGTTTGGGAGCTTCTGCACAGATCTTAGCACTGGATGCTGTGGGAAAAAGCCATCCTGGGGAATCCCTGCTGTCTTGGTCAAGAGGCTCCTGACAGATAATGGGGATATGGTCTCAACTTGCTGGTATGTTATGATTTCCTTTCTTTGTGCTATGCTTTTTATGCTTTTGTTTAATCTGCCTAAACTGTGTTTCCGGTTAAACTGTGTTTCTGGTTAAATCTGTTTGCTTAAGTTTATAATAAAGCTTAGACTTAAAGAGACTTCTTTATCCCCTGGTGTGCTTATTGTCTCTGGATCTAAAAGAACCAATTGTCTGAGCACCTGATCACTGCTTGGACACTTGGCAGAACACCAGGATTTAAAAAAAAAGCAAGATTATTCCCCTTCAAGAAGTAATGGGAACCAATCTGTATTTAAAAACTCAAATCAACTAAAAAGTCTCATCTCACATAAGTACAGGTGCCTGTGACTGAATAAGGAGACTTGACTCTCCACTCTAATTCTTTTTTTCTGTAATATCTATATCTATCTATCTATCTATCTATCTATCTATCTATCTATCTATCTATCATCAATCTATGGGTAGAACACTGGGCTTAATGGGTACACCTTGTTTCAAAGGAACAGGCAACACAAGAGAGGAGATTATATAACATTATATAACATTATATACCAGGAATGAACTTACCTGTACAGAGGTGCACTGTATTGATGATAACACAAGTGCTAAAAGTTTCTGGGTTACAATAAAGGGCAAGCTAACAGAAGATATATCTTGCTATGAGTCTGCTACAGACTATCCAACCAGTCAGAAGAGATAGATGAAGATTTATTAAAGCAGATAACTGAAGCCCTACAAAATGAAAACCATGAAGTGGTTGTGATGGGAGATTTCAACCACCCAGACATCTGTTAGAAGACAAATTCTACCAAAGGCAAGATGTCAGATAAATTTTTGATAGGTTGGTGATATTCTCCCTTTCAAAAGTTTGAGGTGGGCACTAGGAGATCTGTAAACATGGATTTCGTCCTTACTAACTGGGAGGAGTTGTTAGAAGATATTACAGTGTTGGGAACCACTTTCAATAAAAAGGTTATTTTAAAAAAACAGTCAAACTTAAGCCATGGATTTTAGAAAGACTAGTGTTAATAAAGAGAAAATAGTAAGGAACTTGCCATGGGAAAAAGCCTTAAAGGCAAAGATGTTGTAGCCAACTGGATTTCTAGAAAGGGATATTAAGGATAGCAGAATCTCAAACACCAATGAGAAAGAAAATTAGGAGACATCTAAAGTTGCCAATGTGGTTAAACAGGCAGCTCACAAAGGAACTAAAACTGCAGAAGGAAGGATGGACTAACGCCCAAGAGAGTCTACACAACTTCAGCTTGGAAATGTAGAAATGAGGTAAGGAAGACAAAGATGAAAAATAGGCTACGGCTAGCAAGAGGCAAAAATCAAGCAAGAAGGGTTTCTTTAGATATATCAGTAGCAAGAAGAAGACAGGGTAGGTGGTGGACTTACTGCTTACTCCAAATGGAGACATCGTAATAGATGGACAAGAGGAAGCAGACAAACTCAGCTCCTATTTTGCCTTAGTTTTTCAAAGCCAGTTTGGTGTAGTGGTTAAGGCATTAGGCTAGAAACTGGGAGACTGTGAGTTCTAGTCCCACCTTAGGCATAAAGCCAGCTGAGTGACCTTGGGCCAGTCCCTCTCTCTCAGCCCTAGGAAGGAGGCAATGGCAAACCACTTCCAAAAAACCTTGCCAATAAAACTGCAAGGACTTGTCCAGGCAGTTGCCAGGAGTAAAAAACTGACTCAAAGGGACAAATACTTATTTACTTTGTTTGTTGTTTATTCGTTCAGTCGCTTCCGACTCTTCGTGACTTCATGGACCAGCCCACGCCAGAGCTTCCTGTCGGCCGTCACCATCCCCAGCTCCCCCATGGTCGAGTCCGTCACCTCCAGAATATCATCCATCCATCTTGCCCTTGGTCGGCCCCTCTTCCTTTTGCCTTCCACTTTCCACTTTCCCTAGCATTTACTTTTATTTACTTTACATCCACAGAAAATTGTGATGTGATAGATTAGGAATGAACAAGGGAAGGCACAAGTCAGTAAGGATGCAGTAAACTAATCTGAACACCTCAAGTCCCCAGGCCATGATGAATTATACTGTAGAATGCTGAAAGAACTGGTGGAAGAGCTGGCAGGATCTCTGTCAATTGTCTTTGAGGAGTCCTGGAGAACTGGGGAAGTGCCAGAAGACTGGAGAAGAACAAAAGTGGTTCCCCTCTTCAAGAAAGGAAAAAAGAGGATCCCGGCAATTAACAAATGAGCCTAACATGAAGAAAGAATAAGATTGCAATCTGGCAATTTGGAAAACTAGATTGAGTGCAACAAAATGAGTGCCTTCAACAAAATGTCCTTCAATTTAGGGAGGAAACATAGGACACACATATCAGATGGGGGATTCATGTCTTTGGAAGCACTACATCAGAAAAGAACTTGAGCATAACTGACAAGTTAAACATGAGCAAGTAATTATTATTTATTTATTTATCATATTTCTTTACCACCCATCTTGTATTGCAACGACTCTGTTGAAGGGCTAATGCAGTTTGAAAATGCATTAGAAGCAGCACTGTATCAAAGCTGTGTGAAGTCCTTATTCCCCTCTATTCTGCACTGATGAGATCACACCTGGAGTACTGTGTATGATTCTGTGCAAAGCTTTTCCAGAATTATATAACCAGTTTGACAAGTTCAAAGGAGGATGACAAATATAATACAGGTTTTTGTATGAGGTCATGGCTGAAGGAACTTGGGATGAGGAAATTTAGACTTAGGGATACAAGATGCATAAAGGGAAGGATGGTTAGGAATTATTTCCCTTGCCACAAAAAAACAGGACTAAAAAATAATGGATATATGATCCAGCTACCTACAATTCATTTAAATAAAAGGAAAAACTTCTTGACAGTAAGTTCTGTATAACAGTACAACAATTTACCTAAGAAAGCTTGTGGCCTTGCCATCATTGGAGGTGTTTTAGATGAGGCTGGATAGCCATATCTCTAGGATGGTTTAATTGGTTTTCCTGCATATTACAAGGGTTGGATTAGATTATCCTTGTGGTCACTTCCAACTCCAGAATTCTATGATTCTATGATCTGATTCCAGTATAAAATGTATCCAAAACAACTTAATAAGGAGGTTTGGGTATTCTGATTTATGGCAAATGCTTTGGTATTAGCCATTAGCCATAGCTACTAATGAAATATGCATTGTGTAATAGGTATGACATGTGTTTCAGCATTGTATTTTTATTCTCAGTAGTAGTACTCAAGTAGTTTTGAGTAAAGTTACTGAAATACCTTCAGAAGCCACCTTGTCTCCCATTATTCTTTCCAAGATTCCACGTGGAAGTTTCTCAAAAGCTTCATTAGTAGGTGCAAAGAGTGTATAATGCCCAGGCTTCCCTAAAGTTTCCATTACATCTGATGTAAAGGCAGCAGCCTATGAGAGAAAAGGGAATAAGGAATCTTTTAAACTGTTATGCAAATACTATTACGCATTTTTAAATATTGCCAACTTTCTTTTGGCATCATACCAAAAATACATGGTAATTGTGTTGAAGAATTTCCTTAGAATAATAAAATATAATACACACACATTGCAAGACAATGTATTTATGTGTTTATATACATGCAAATTGCAGTCCTATTTAATTTAATTTAATCAAAATAATTCCTACTGAATTGTAATAGATTTACTTTTGGGGAGACCTGCATAGGATTACACTGTACGTAATATATGTAAGTAGGAAAAGGAAAGGGTAAGGGAGCTTCTCCCTCCATTATGTGCACATCAGCATTCCACAAAGCAACCAAATGCTTTGTTGTATGGTGTGAAATGAACATATTTCTCTGCTAGCTAATACTTTTGGAAGTGATACCTTCTGATGTCTCCTGCATTACCAGCTGGAAATTTGCAAGGTTCCTGTTTGTGCTAGTTAGTTTTCAAACCTACATCTCTTTTCTTTCTTCATTTGCAAATAAATTAATTAGTCGAATAGTTTGAATTAGCTTTCAAAAAGCCCTATGTAAAGAAAATATGTAGGGACAGGGTCTGCCATATTTGAGGTGTAAAAATCCAAAGGACCACTAGATGGCAGGAAATAGGTTGCTTCTTTTATCATCTGGACTTGCAGGCTGCATATGATAAACCCGAGAGGCAAAGTAGGCTTTCCAGTTATATTTCATAGACAAATAAATAGGAGAATTTAAGAACAAAATATTAGCCTCTAGGAGGGGTCCCTCAAGTCCTTTTTTGTAGAGAGAGAAGAGACCTGGAAAGCCAATAAAAACATTTTTAAAAGAGAGAGAGGAAATAATGAACAGGCAGAAAAAAAGAAAAAAATGGTGCAAAGATATAATAGCAGTAAGTGGACAAAGTTTTTAGACTTGCAAATTTAATCAATATTATAACACTGAAAATTGATAAACATATAGTCCACTAACTTCATTCCTTCTCTTCACTATTATATAAAGGCTTTCATTAAAAAGAATTCCAAAAACAATCTAAAGGTAAAGGTTTCCCCTGCACAGTCGTGTCTGACTCTAGGGGCCAGTGCTCATCTCCATTTGTTAGCCAAAGAGCCAGCGTTGTCCAAAGACGCTTCCATGGTCATGTGGCCGGCATGACACACGCGGAACGCTGTTACTTTCCCACCAAAGTGGTACCTATTTATCTATTTGCATTTGCATGCTTTCGAATTGCTAGGTTGGCAAGAGCTGGGGCGAGTGCGGGAGCTCACTCCATCACGCAGGGCTAGGGTCTCGAACCTCTGAACTTGCGACCTTCTGATCGACAAGCCTGGCGTCTTAACCACTGAGCCATCGCACCCCTCTTCTTTGCATTACATGTAATTTATTTTGATTTTTAATTATATATGAAATATATAAGGACACCAACTATTTTAAAAGACAAGATTCATGAGAAAATAAGATTAATAAGAAAAAAAATAAGATTAATAAGAAAAAAAATTAAATTAATAAGAAAATAAAAACTTACTCTGAGAGATGAAAGATCATCTTCAGATTCAATGAAGTCTTGAATAGTATTGCCAACTGGAGTTAGCACACGGTCAATTACATGAACAACACCATTTGTAGCAATTTGGTTGCCATGGATGATTCTGGCACAATTAACCGTCACAACCTAAATTGGAAAAATAGCATGAATTAACCTCAACATTTGTTATAAATCTGGCTTCCTGACTTTCACCAAAGAAGCTTTACATGATCCTTTCCTTTCATTAATTTTATAACTTGCTTATGAAACCTGTGGTTTCTGTTTTTAAAAGTTCAGGAAACAATATAGCTAGAATGTATTTTGCAACGTATCTGTTTAATTTTAAGTTGCACTTCCATTTTCTGTGACTGAAAAACTGATAGCAATCATGGTTACTGAACTGATTTCTCATACAGATTGTTGGTCCGAGTGCTAATTCAAGGATTCTAATGGGTTGGGTAAATGAATTGGGATCAATGAGAGTTTACCTGCATTCTAAGTGCATCAACCCCTTCTCCATGAGACAGCTAATAAATATCAATAAAAGTGCCCTCAAATGAAGTTCATTGGACACCATTTTTATATATTTTAAGTATGGTGGAAATTTAAAATATTGTTATCTTTGATTATTTTATATGTTGTTTAAATTTGTTTTGTATTTTTTGTAAACCATCTTAACATAATTGATAATACATGACATATAAATATCTTAAATGAACAAATAACTATTCATATGGATTTCAAGGGAAATTTAAACTAGAACACTGAACCTTATACAGTATCTCTTTCCAAAATTTATGATGCAAACCACATCCTATAGTTCACTTACGTTATACAAGTAAACTTACCCCATTGGGATAGTGATTTATATGCAGTTTTTGGTTGTTGTACATAGACACCAGAGTCATGCCATTCCGAAGGTCCTTTGTCAACATCCGCTTGTTTACCATATGATTGTGGAGAGCATTGTACAATTCGATGTTTACATTCTCAATCAGACCACTGTGGATTTCCTGGGGGGCAGGAGGTTGAATTCAGGTAGATATTCCATTAACGTTATTTCAGTCAGCTAGTGAAATATTTTTGACCATTTTCTGACTCTTCTGACTTACTTGACTACTGGTGACTTCATGGACACAGCCGCTTCTTGGCAGCAATACCAAGTGGCTAAACACTTTCTTCTTCCAGGATAGTTTTCAACTTCCTGCTCCAGCCTACAGCCCTGATATTTCCTGGAGATCTCACATTTAAGTACTAAGCAGGCCCAACCCCTGCTTAGCTTCTGCAACCAAACAAGGCCAACCATATACTATTGCTGCCTACTGACTTACTTTATTTCAGTTTCCTACTTCTACTAATCATGCTCTTCTTACAACTCACTTTCTTGGTCATCTTTATCTCTTTTCATATCCACTTTTTTCCATCCAGGTTTTCTCCTTCTTCAGAAAAAGCCTTATTTGTGTCCATCTCCCCACCCCCGTCTTTCTAGTCCTCCCCACTTCATCAGCAAATATTTTCTTGGATCAAGCTGCCATGATACTTGCCAAATCAATGCTGTCCTTCCATATCATCATTATTCCACTGTCAAGGACTATCCAGTCTCTTAAACTTTGTCCTCTTCAATTTAATCTACACCTGGCTTCTCATATTAATTTAACGGCATGGGAGCCATTAACACTGGGTAACTGGAAAAGCCTAAAACCGGGTAAAAGAAGCCTTTACTGAGAGTTCCCTCCATTTCAGCATTAATTCCATTTTCTAAGGTTTAATAATAACATGAGGGAGGATCATGGGCTCTCCCTACATGATCTTGGGGCTTCTCACCTTAGCTAGAAACATAGGATTCAGGAGTTGGAGCACATCTATAACTCTGTAATTTTACTTGTTACATGGTACATTGGGAAAGGCATGATTGGTAGACACAATAATATATTTTCATTACAACAAAATAGACTGGAAAAGATTTCCTACAGGCTGGTCCTATATATTTGAAAGTCTGCCAGTCTCTTCTTTTTGTGAAGCCAGAAGTGGTAGAAGATACAAATTCTGGAAGTTACTATGAAAACCCAACTTCAAGTTACTGTTCCACCCATCTAACCTCATGCCTGCAATGCTAAGCACTGGTTACTTAGAGTTGTGTGTGTATGTGTGTATGTTTGTGAATATATGGGTATAAACTTAATAGGCTGACCATATTTCCTTGAAACAAAAACGGGACATTGGGATGGCAAAACGGGACAGGGTCTTATGTAATATTCCATATTCATGAAAAAGACAGGGGTCCCCACCGGTCCGCGCAATTGGCTCCTGTCTGCAAACCCCGCCCCCTGGTCCATGCAATTGGCTCCCGCCTGCAAACCCCTGCGCCCCCGGTCCACGCAATTGGCTCCCGCCTGCAAACCCCGCCTCCCTTTTCCACGCGCTGATAGGCAGGAGGGCTTCCTCTTCTTGGCTGCCTCCAATCAGCAGCTCTGGCTCAGATCCTCCTTCCGCGCCATTCCCGCCAGGTTTAAAAAACGGGACAAAATTTAACGGGACGTATGGTCAGCCTAAAACTTAAGCAGTATCAATAGTTCCAATAATATGTACAGAAGCTGAATATTAGCTTTTCTTCATTCATAAAGTATTCATCTGCACCAATTTCTATGCATTAAAAACTCTTTAGAAATCAAATTTGATATAATTACATGATCTAAAAGATCCCAAGCTTCATTGCTTGGTGCAAAGAATGTGTAAGAGCCATGTCCTTCAATTTCTTCTCTCAGTTTCGACATGTCAGAATAACGTTGAGTGGAGGTAGCTCCTACAATGCCCAAGGTGCCATACACGTGATCTATCGGAGCCACTGAAAAAAGAAACATAACTTACAGTTATCAAACCCTTTTCTTAGTGAATTATTAATGGAATTTGCTGAACAAAGTTTTTTAATGCCCAGATTTTAGTGCCAATAAAGCCACTCAAATTCACCTAAATCTTGACTCCTCATGCATAGGGCCTTTGGTGATGATCATTGACTTGTTGTGTAACCTGGAATTCCTTCTAGCCTGTAAACTAAAAGGAAGTAGATAGGGTACTCTCTAGATTATCACCTGCCATGTGCAAGTTTGTTCCACACCTATGCTGGGTCCAACTTGCACATGGCAGAGGATAATCAAACCTCCTTTTTAACATCTACTGTATATGAAGCTGCTGGGTCAGGTCATCCAACAGAACAGTATCACCAGTATGCCAAGGATACCCAACT
Organism: Charina bottae; assembly: GCA_023362775.1. Taxonomy (NCBI): domain Eukaryota; kingdom Metazoa; phylum Chordata; class Lepidosauria; order Squamata; family Charinaidae; genus Charina; species Charina bottae. Next base: position 801,657 of record JALMGJ010000021.1, on the reverse strand, counting down.
TTAAATCATCATTTTAGGCTGTAGGGGAGATGCCATTGATGTCTTACCACAGTACCTAGAGGCTGTCAGTACACCTGCCAAATAGAAGCAGGTGTAGAGTGGAGTGGATAAACATGGACTGTGCTGTCAATTAAAAAAAAATGAAAACAGATTTACATTAATAAGAGTAATTAAGAGTCCCTTGCATGGGAGATGGGTGGGGAATAAATTTGAAAAATAAATAAATAAATAAATAAATAAATATAAATAAATAAATAAATGTTAGGTAAAAAAAAATACAGAAAGCACAGCACCTTTACAAAAGAAGCTACACCATTTTGCCTTAGAGTTCAAGTTTCCTTAAGCTCGTAAGACAAGAGGAAAAATGAATGAAAGCTACACCTGCTTCTATGGGGCTGGGTCAAATAAACCCATACATTATCCAGCCATTGATGTCTTACCACAGTACCTAGAGGCTGTCAGTATTTGGATGGGACAGAAGGGGCTGAACTGAACCCTCACAAGATTCAACTACTCTTCGTACATCAAGGCTCTCCATCAACAGCAGTGTTATCTCTGGACAGGCAGGCACTACCCCTGAAAGAACAGATTCATGATCTGGGATTCTTCTGAATTCATGGCTTCTACTGGCTAAAAGGGCCTTGGCCCAGCTTTGGCAGGTGTACTTACCTTACCTAGTGCAAGATGCCCTTGCTATAGTAATTAATGCATTGATTACCACCAGTTTTGTTGTTGTTGTTCAGTCGTTTAGTCATGTCCGACTCTTCGTGACCTCATGGACCATAGCACGCCAGGCCTTCCTGTCCTCCATGGTCACCCGGAGTTTACTCAAATTCATGTTCATTACATCGGTGATGCTATCTAACCATCTCATCCTCTGCCGTCCCCTTCTCCTTTGCCTTCAGTCTTTCCCAGCATCAGGGTCTTTTCCAGTGAGTCCTCTCTTCGCATTAGGTGGCCAAAGTATTTGAGCTTCAGCTTCACTATCTGTCCTTCCAATGAGCAGTCAGGGTTGATTTCCTCTAGCACTGACTGATTTGACCTCCTTGCAGTCCAAGGGACTCTTAAGAGTCTTCTCCAGCACCACAGTTCGAAAGCATCAATTCTTCGGTGCTCAGCCTTCCTTATGGTCCAACTCTCACAGCCATACATTACTACTGGAAAAACCATAGCTTTAACTATACGGACCTTTGTCGGCAAGGTGATGTCTCTGCTTTTTAATATGCTGTCTAGGTTTGTCATAGCTTTCCTCCCAAGGAGCAAGCGTCTTTTAATTTCATGGCTGCAGTCACCATCTGCGGTGATCTTGGAGCCCAAGAAAATAAAATCTGTCACTGCTTCCATTTCTTCCCCTTCTATTTGCCGGGAAGTGATGGGACCAGATGCCATGATCTGAGTTTTTTTAATGTTGAGTTTCAAGCCAGCTTTTGCACTCTCCTCTTTCACCCTCATCAAGAGGCTCTTTAGTTCCTCTTCACTTTCTGCCATTAGGGTTGTATCGTCTGCATATCTGAGGTTGTTGATATTTCTCCCGGCAATCTTAACTCCAGCTTGTGATTCATCCAGCCCGGCATTTCTCATGATGTACTCTGCATATAAGTTAAATAAGCAGGGTGATAATATACAGCCTTGTCGTACTCCTTTCCCAATTTTGAACCAGTCGGTTGTTCCATGTCCGGTTCTAACTGTTGATTCTTGACCCACATACAGGTTTCTCAGGAGACAGGTAAGGTGGTCTGGTACTCTCATCTCTTTAAGAATTTGCCACAGTTTGTTGTGATCCACACAATCAAAGGCTTTAGCGTAGTCAATGAAGCAGAAGTAGATGTTTTTCTGGAACTCTCTTGCTTTTTCCATGATCCAGCGAATGTTGGCAATCTGATCTCTAGTTCCTCTGCCTCTTCGAAGCCCAGCTTCCACTTCTGGTAGTTCTCGGTTCACATACATCTTTGGCTGCAAAGTATATAATCAATCTGATTTCGGTAATGACCATCTGGTGATGTCCATGTGTAGAGTCATCTCTTGTGTTGTTGGAAAAGAGTGTTTGCTATGACCAGCGTGTTCTCTTGACAAAACTCTATTAGCCTTTGCCCTGCTTCATTTTGTACTCCGAGGCCGAACTTGCCTGTTATTCCGGTTATTTTTTGACTTCCTACTTTAGCATTCCAGTCCCCTATGATGAAAAGGACATCTTTTTTTGGTGTTAGTTCTAGAAGGTGTTGTAGGTCTTCATAGAACCGGTCAAGTTCAGCTTCTTCGGCATCAGTGGTTGGGGCATAGACTTGGATCACTGTGATGTTGAATGGTTTGCCTTGGATTCGAACTGAAAGCATTCTGTCGTTTTTGAGGTTGTACCCCAGTACTGCCTTTCCCACTCTTTTATTGACTATGAGAGCTACTCCATTTCTTCTAAGGGATTCTTGCGCACAGTAGTATATATAATGGTCTCCTGAATTAAATTTGCCCATTCCTGTCCATTTTAGTTCGCTGATTCCCAAGATGTCGATGTTCAATCTTGTCATCTCTTGTTTGACCACATCCAGCTTACCTTGATTCATAGATCTTACATTCCAGGTTCCTATGCAATATTGTTCTTTACAGCATCGGACTTTCCTTCCACTTCCAGACACATCGACAACTGAGCGTCCTTTCGGCTTTGGCCCAGCCGCTTCACTCTTTCTGGAGCTACTCGGAATTGCCCTCTGCTCTTCCCCAGTAGCATTTTGGACACCTTCCGACCTGAGGGGCTCATCTTCCGTCGTCATATCTTTTAGCCTTTTGATACTGTCCATGGGTTTTCTTGGCAAGGATACTGGAGTGGTTTGCCATTCCGTCCTCCAGTTTTGGACCACGTTTTGTCAGAACTCTCTGTCATGACCTGTCCGTTTTGACCTGACTTCATTGAATTACGCAAGCCCCTTCCCCACGACAAGGCAGTGATCCATGAAGGGGATCCATGAAGGGGACCACCAGTTTAGTCTACTGCAATCCATTTTACATGGGGCTGTCTTTTAAAAATGCTTAGAAGCGAGGCTTCCGGTGAAAAGATGGCCGACTGAATACTCGGCTCGCAAGATCAGCGGGCAGACCTAACAGTGTGGATTCTTTTTGGAGGCACAGGCAGGCTTTTCCTGTTGCCCTAGAGTGTTTTTGTGGACAGAAAACACTCGGAATTATCCCATTGGCACTTCATAACATCACCTTGTAGCCTGAAGATCGTCAACAGCATTGGCACTATTCTGGTAAGAGGAGACGGGAGTCAGGGATGCCACCATTTCCAGACCACGCTGCAGCCCCTTTGGGACACTAGGTCAACCCTTTTTCATTTCTAAAGCACCTAATTTGTATATTTTTAAGTTCTTGGACCCCAAGAGAGGTTTTTAACAACAGGAAGATATGAATCTCTTGGTGCTGAATAACGTTTCTGGAGGAGGTTTAATTTTTTTTTCTAGCTGCTAGCTTGCTTTCCATTCAAATTTAAGGAGGACTGAGAATAAATAACCATCTCTCTGTTATTATTTTTCTATTTAGTTTGAAGGACTTAATATTTTCCTACACATTTAATTTGATGTTTTTAGCTTTTAGTTTTCTGTTCACTTGCCTTGGATGCTGTATTTTAGCCTCTGGAAGCCTTTTATTAACTCACTAGTTTATACACATCAGCAGAAGGTGCCAGATTTTACTGTTTGAACTATGGATGACCTTAAGAAAGCAACCTTATTGCTCCGTGCCGAGCAGTTGACTTTAATAAGATTTTCCATGAAATTGTTCAAGCTACTTTACAAGAAGTACATGATACTGCTTTTAAAATGTATCAATCGATTGAAGATTTTCTGAACGGAGAAGAAGAGATTCATCAAGGAAGAAGTATCCCTCCTGACTGCGAGAATCCAGATGGTGAAGAAACGACAGATATGAAGGAGTTACAATTCGGCTTTCAAGAAGAAAAATGGTTTGTTTATTACAGAGTCTGTTTTGAAAATGATATAGCTCGGTCATGTGGGAAATTTTTTGTTGACTTTGTAGGGGAGATAGCTGGTTTTTTTGATCTGTCTATAAAAAAACTCTTTTGTATAACATGGAGACAAATAAATGCTTTGGTTTATTTTGAGGTGGGATAAAAATTAAGAATAAGTAAAGTTTCTTGTAATGATTTAAAGTTTGTTTTTTAAGGTTTAATAGGGGTAAGATTGAAATAACAGTACTAAGTATGTGGATTGATTATAAGGTTGTATGATTCTATTTTTTTAAATAATTTAAAGTTTGATTTTTAAGATTTAATGGCCAAAAATATATAGAATAGTGATAGGAGGGAAACATTTTATAAATGAGTTTATATGGAGGGGAGAAGTTGATTTGAAGGTTTATATATTTGTTTATTTTTTATATATATAAGGGGAAGAAGCATTTGCTTTTATTGATTTACATAATGTCCATGGAATGTTTTATAGAAATAATGTGATATGGTTAAATTTGGAGAAAGGGATTATTGTGGGAATTGCTATATATTCTTGTTGTTGAAAGTCGGAAGTCACTTCCTATGTAATCTTTAAAAAAAATTATTGTGTTTTTCACTTTCTTTTTTCCTTTCTTTTTTTGTAGTTTTTTATTTTTTTTGTACTTTTATTCTATGCTCTAAACTTAATAAAATTCTTTTTTAAAAAACGCTTAGAAACTGCAATTAGTCCAAAAAGAAGCAGCCTGTGTGTTATCTAGTTTCCATCACTGGGAACATACTACCCCTATACTGCAGGCCCTGCACTGACTACTGATTAGCTTCCAGGTACAATTTAAAGTATTATTTTTTTACCTATATGGCTTGGCACAAGGCTGCCTGGTCCAACCTGAATCAGCCTGACGTATTAGATCCTCTAGGGGAAAACTATTCCTAATGTTCCACCATTAGGAAATAAAGGGTGCTGAAGCAAGGAGGTGCTGCTTTTTGGTGGCAACACCAATCCTCTGGAACAGTGTCCCTGTAGAGATCAGGCTGGAACCATCCTTGAGTTCATTGAGGAAGATCTTGAAAATGGAGCTTAAAATGTTTTAAATTTGTCAAATTAATTATGATGGTGTACAAATGTAAAAATGAATAAATAAATTGGGTTGATTAAATAGTTCCATGATAGTACCTGCAGGACATCCTCGTTCTCCTTCCATCTTCATGTAGCCAGGGCAGCACTCATATAAAACCGTTCTGCAGAGTACCAATGCATGATTATTTTTTCTTCCTAGGTCTTAATGTGATAATATTTAGTATCCTTTTAAATCTAAACATACAGGAAGTGGATTAGAGGAATTAAATAGAATAAAGCATAAAAATAAAATGCACAATACAAAACCCATATTAAAGCAATAAGAACAGATACTGTAAAAGTCTGTAGGCAAAGTAAAAGCCAGGAACAACAGTGATACACATATTAAAAGCAAAGTGCAATTAAAAAGGGGGATCCTGGATTTCTACAAGGAGGGTAGTTAATCATCACTGAAAAGCCTGTATCTGAAGTCCCACAATTCATATTTCACATTTAACCACCTATAGGGATGCTCTCTAAGAACTACAGCAAAGTTAGTTTGCAGTAATAACACATCCTTATTTTACCATTTATTAAGTAACATTTTACCCTTAAAATGTGACTTCCCATTACTTTATTGTTCAATTTCATCACTCTGCTTATGTTCAGGACTACATTCTTGAACAAGAGCACCTTCTGAATTCAAATCTCCAATAATCACCCCACTGTCAGTCTTTCTATCCAATTTCAGTTCTATTTTGCACCAGAGTCGTAAGCTACGTTTTATGTCACAGTTCTAAAATTACATATCACCAATCAAAACAAGTCAGTCTTTATTATAGTTAGCATAAGTTCAAAACAACTAAAATTTTCAAGATATGAATGTTGTACAACTTAAGGGATTCAAAGTTCCATAGCCTAGATAGAGGTTTTATGCCATTCAGACAAGGATTAACTTTTATCTATAAAATTTGTTCTCTAAAATATATATACAGGTAGTCCTTGTTTACTGACAATAATTAGGACTGGGAACTCCATAACTAAGCAACGCAGTTGTAAGGCACAACATCATGTGTCTTTCCAACAAGCAAAGTCAATGGGGAAGCCAACCGGAGGTCGCAAATGGCATTTAGGTGTCCACGGGATGCTGCGATGATGTAATTGTGAGCCGGTTACCAAGCACCCAAAATATGATCACGTGAGCGTGGAGATGCTGTGATAGCCACAACTATGAGGACCTATTGTAAATACCCCTTGTTCAGCACCGTCGTAAGTTTGAATGGTTGCTGAACAAGTGGTCGTTCATCAAGGACTACCTGTACATTTACTTCCATCCACATGGTGCCATAAAAGTCAAGCTGGCTGTACTACACAGGTGCTACAGGTAATCCACACAAAGTTAATAAATTAATAAAATTATAAAGTATTATTAATCATAATTAATAGTCTTGAACAGGACTTACGCTTTCTTTCCGCAGATGGCTCCCTGGTACCAGTTCCTGCATGTGCTGAAATATTTCTTATTAGTCCCCATAACTTGCTGGAGAGCACAGACATTTGGACTGGAAGGAGAAGAAAAAGGTCTACGTGAACAATCCTTTGCAGTTTGAATGTTTAAAATATTTATATACTGCCTCTGATGTGGTGCATCTTCAGAAAGTTATACACCATTTTACCATTATATAGTACTAGTGCTGGCTCTAGGCCACACTGACTGATGGTGCCACCTACAGCTGACATGAAGATTTGCATTTTTAGAATGATTCAGAAGGAGGTGCGACATTGCTGCCCTCTACGTTTTGGCATGCTAGGCCAGTGCCTACTAGGCCCACCCTGCATTATACAATTTAAAATACAATAAAACATAGACAAATAAGATGAAAGTAAATTAAAATATATAAACCATACTATACAGAGACCAGGTATAAACTGTATTTGATAGTTGCATTATAAAAGCAGAAGTCTGAAAGTAATACTGTACTGTACAGACAAATGACTGTATTAAAAGCTATCCAAGAACTGTTCCTCACAGACACATTAATATGCATTTTGCCTATGTCTAGCAACTGGAGGGGAGAAGGCATGCCTATACCAGCCTAAAACAGCCAATAGGAGCTGAGCAGATTCTACCCTTGACTGTATCAGCAACCATATCATTGCTGAAGCATGCTGGATCATATACATGGCAAAAATTGAATTGGGAGAACAGATAAAACACTTCTTTAAAGATGGAACAGCTCAACAACTTTAAGCTACTTCAATTGTGGGCTAGGGATAAGTTTGTGCTCATCAGCATATCCTTCTAACTACAGCACATCCTCATAATATCATCATAACCTTTTTCAGGTTTCAGACTCACACACACAATTCTTAGATCATGACAGCAATTTACTCAAGGCTGAGTAGATAAATGGAAGACAAGCAAAGGAATGTAAATCAAACAGAAACTCTTGGAAAGAAAGCTTGCCTGAGTAGTTTCACTTTCAACAGGAAAACACACAGGTGCCCGGGGGGCGTGCATGTGTGCGTGCATGCGTGCAGGGGGGTGGAGGGCGCGCACGAGCTTCACCAGGGAACTTTCAAAAACAGGACAAAATTGAGATTTTTACTATAACGACAGGACGCTCCAGAAATGGTGAAATAACAGGACAGTCCCGTTCAAAACGGGACATATGGTCAGCCTAGATGGGGCCCGTGTTTGATCAGCCTCAAGTGATTTCTGGATTGGTGTCTCATGCGGGTGACATTCCACTGGTTCACCTGGAGCAGCTTCTTCAGACTCAGAATCATTTGAGTCCTGGGTCATGACATCACCCCCATTCCACCACAAAAGCAGTTTAGAAGTAGTGTTTTCTCTCTTCTTTCATTACAAGTCTTCCCATATAAATGATCTACAACACCTCTCTGATGCTGCTGCTGATTATGTTATAAGTATCTATTGAGCTACTTTTGGGTACTCTAAGGTAGTGTGGGCATGGCCCCTCCACTTTGGTCACTGCCTCCCACTACCTTTTGGCTTGGACTTCAGGAGACTAGATGCTTCCAAGAGGCACCTCGGGAGAGGGTTGAAATTGCCTTATAAGGATTGTTCTCAGAAGGTATCCCATGCGCCTTCTACTGCATCTCCACAGGACCTGTTCTTGAATCCAAGTTCCAACTATATTTTCCATCTTGCCTAGCCAATATCTGCTAATTCCATGGCATGCACTTCGTTTTCTCTAGCAGTAGTTGTCAGCAGGCAAGTTCCATTCTTCTGTTGTATTTGTACACCAGCTTTGATATCTCATCTATTTCTGTTGTCACTTAAAAAAAAAAAGGAGGAGTGCCAGTATTGCACAATTACATGCAAAAAAAAAATCTGCCTGCAGCCTGGGTCATGTTTCTACTATTGAAACCCCTTGTCTACAGAATTCAAAGGGGCTTACCTAAATGCCCAGTGACACGGTTGGAATTAAATTAGTTGGTTTCAATGGGTGGTTACCGTTTTCATTGTTATATTTGTTTTCCAATGGCTACATCCATGGCCATTTGGAATGAGCAATCTATTTCTGGAGAACAACAGTTTTCAAAGATGTATGCCCACTTCCAATCCCTTTCTCTCTCCAACAGAAAGTTTGCATGATTGAAAACATTGGAACTTAATGTGATGATCCCAGTGCCAGTATCTAACTTAAGAAATTCTCCAGACAAATCATCAGACTGCTAAAATAATTCATTTATTATAATACAGCTACATAGGACGGCTGCAAAGCTCTGAATACCAGTTTTGGCACGAAGCATTCAAACTTAAACACATCCCTCTGACTTCAACCCTTGTTGGTTTCAAAACAATTGTTTTCCCACTCCAGATCTTCCCCCCTCCCAACTTGTTAATGAAAGTCCAGGTGTCTTATCAGTTCACAGTTAGTCTCAGTCAGCAATGCGAGGGAGCGATTCTCTTCTGTGCAGGGTAGCAGCTGCAAAGGAGGCTGACATGAGTCAGCTTCTATATGGCGTGACATGTGTTGGCTCAAAGACATGGCAGGCAAGCAAAGCAAGCCTGACATTTAAGTCATACTAGTGTTTCAAGGGTCTGAAGAGCAGCTTTGATCCTCATCTTACCCCCATTTCAAAAGTGAATCTCCCATCCCTCTGCAGGCATTAGCAGAAATGAAAGGGGGTGTTTTCTTCTTTCCCACTGTCCCTTTCACAACACAGATTTGAAGGCAATGCTCTTGTCAGGTACAAGGCTGATTGCAGTTTAAATTGACTAGTAGTGAATTTCATATTACCAAGTTTGTTTGTGCAGAAAATGAAAAGCAAGAAAGAAAAAACACATTTTGTAGCCAATTTTGGGGGTAGGGCGGAGCTCTTGCAATCCTGGGAGAGGGAGGAAGTGACTATTTAATCACTAAAAACCTGATATACAAACAATAAGTCAAGATTAGGGCTAGGAAGAGAGCCACTTTGGTGTAGTGGTTAAGGCACCAGGCTAGAAACCAGGAGACTGTGAGTTCTAGTCCCGCCAGCTGAGTGACCTTGGGCCAGTCGTGCTCTCTCAGCCCTAGGAAAGAGGCAATGGCAAACCTCTTCTGAAAACTTTGCCAGGAAAACTGCAGGGACTTGTCCAGGCAGTTGCCAGGGGTCAAAACTGAATTGAAGGCACACAAAAACACACCCACACACACAAAGGGAAAATATGTTTTCTGATCAAAGGAATAGTGCTAAAGCCATGTTTCAAAGGAGCCCAGTTATCAGCTGATAGTCAGGCTCTTTTCTTAATGTACCCATGCAAAACACATTTGCAAAATTAGAGGAGATATTAATCTTGGCTTAAACCCGTTTATCTATCCATCTGTCAGAGCTGGTCTTCTATCCAGCCCCATCTTAAGGAGAGTGATTGGTGGATATTTTCCACATTGATTGGTAATGTTTGTTGGGAGGGCAAACAAAGGGCTAATCCACACTTCCCAACTGCCTTGGTGGGAGGATGGCCCACCATCATTTCTCAAGAATAGGGACATCCCCACCCCCAAGCCACTGCAAAGGCATTCTCTGTCTTGTATTGCTTTGCATCAAGAGCAATGTGTTCCACTTTCTGCTAGCACAGGAGTCGGCAAACTTTTTTATGCCAGGAGCCATTTTGACATGCTCCAGGGCATTTTGACATGCTCGAGAGCCAGGGGGCGGGGTTTGCGGGCAGGGGCCAATCGCGTGGAAGGGGCGGGGTTTGCAGGCGGGGGCCAATCGCGTGGAAGGGGACGGGGTTTGCGGGCGGGAGCCAATCGCACACACTTAGGGCCTGCTGCCGCCATGCCCGCTGCAGTGCCCGCCGCCGCCATGCCCACTGCCACGACTGCGCAGGCGGAGCTGCCTGCCTGGCACTCGGGCGCTCCGGCTGGGGTGCAGCGGGACGGGAGCATCGCCGGCGGCCCGCGAGGAACGGCCAGGGAAGGCGTGCGGGCGGAGCTCCCATCCCGCTGCACCCCAGCCGGAGCGCCCGAGTGCCAGGCAGGCAGCTCCGCCCGCACGCCTTCCACGCGATTGGCCCGCGAGGACACCACCGGGATTTCTCGCGGGGGGAAACAATTTAAAACACGCGTCGATCCAAATGCTTCCCTGAGGTGTTCGCGTTCCTTTTCGAAAATAAAAAAACCCGGCGAACACGACCAGCGCCACCACCCGGCCCCAATTGAGGCCGCCCTCGGCTTCCATCTGCGTCGCCACCCGGCCCAGCAAGGCGGCCGCCTCGCCCGGCTCCGGTAAGGCCGCCGCGCTGCAGGCGTTACGGAAGAAGAGGCGCTTGCGGCTCTCCAGCTCGTCGGCCACCCGCCGCAGCGTCTCGGCCGTGCGGCTGGGGGGCAGCGCCGCGTCCCCCAGCCGGTGCTGCAGGTAGTCACCCAGCAGCTGCGCTGTCTCCTCTCGCAGCGCGCCCAGCATGGCGACACTCTCCTGCCTGCCTGGCGAGCGCTTCGGGGGGCGGCGGCGGCGGCCATTGCAACGCGGGCGGAGGAAGAGGCGGCGGCGGCGGCAAACCAACTTCCCCACCCGCCGACCTCGAAGAAGCGCTGCCCGACTCTGGCGAAAGTTGGAAGGCTCCCGAGGGCGGAGGAAGAATCAATCGCCCTCCTCCAGCGCCGGCCATCAGAGTTTGGGGGCGGGATCCAATCGCGTGGAAGGGGCGGGGTTGAGTTCAGCTGCGGAAGAGCCACACTCAAGGGGCCAAAGAGCCGCATCTGGCTCGCGAACCGCCATTTCCGACCCTTGTGCTAGCACATCCCACACTGAATAGTCCATCTGCCTCACTTGATTCTTCTCCTTTTTTCCCCATTGGACCATGACTGGTAGGCTGGACTTTTTGTTGTTGTCTACACATTCAGCAAAGGAATGGTGAAAGGTGGAACTTTCTTTTCTTTTTCCTTTTTTTTTAAATCAGGGGAAATAAACAGGAGTGCTGCCAATTTTCCCTTCTGGCTGAAGGAAAAAGGAAGAACTGTAGAAACCATAAATGTTTCTATCAGTCTTCAAAAGCCATGCCTAAAGAAAAGAGAGCAATTGGTGAGGGAAGGTAAAGAAGCAGGGAAGTGCAGTAATCCAGGGCTATGGTAACTGCTCTCCAGACAGAACAAATGCCCGAAGGGGAGGAAGGAGTTGAATTTCAGATAGGGATTTTTAAGGCATCTTTTATTTCCAGCCAGTTTATGCATGGAAGACATAGCTAAAGGCCCAAAGCCAGGGGAATCCCTCAGTCACTTCCCTTTGATTTGTCCTACATGAAAACTGTAAGGACAGCATCACTCTCTGGCCTTGTAACTCGAGCATGAATAGGGCCCAGCAAATGAGGGCCGTACAAGGTATAAGGTAAAGGTAAAGGTTCCCCCCGCACAGTTGTGCAGTCGTGTCCGACTCTAGGGGCCGGTGCTCATCTCCGTTTGTTAGCCAAAGAGCCAGTGTTGTCCGAAGATGCTTCCATGGTCATGTGGCCGCATGACGCGCGCGGAACGCTGTTACCATCCCACCAAAGTGGTACCTATTCATCTACTTGCATTTGCACGCTTTCGAATTGCTAGGTTGGCAAGAGCTGGAGCGAGTGCGGGAGCTCACTCTGCACGCAGGGCTAGGGATTCGAACCTCCGAACTTGCGATCTTCCGATTGACAAGCCTGGCGTCTTACCCGCTGAGCCACCACGCCCCTTACAAGGTATACCAACATATTTTTCTGATACCTCAAGGCCTGGAGCAAAGCACTTTAATGTGGCTGTGAGGGAGAGGAATCTATTGGAGGAGGGAGCAAATAGTAAAAGCAATATTGTGCCTTCACACCACAAGCTTCAGCCCTCTTATCTGTGCACGTATGCAAAAGGCAGAGCTTGTGTCATGACACTGCGATGCTGCTTTCAATATTTTGATGAAAGCCTCCAGTCCTATATGTGCCTCCCTGTTTTATTTAAGATTTATTTACTCTGACTCCATACAATAAAAGTTTAAATGAGAAGTCAGCAGAAAATACCTCACAGGATAAAGCCATCTTTGGTTACTCGCTGGAATTATCACTGACTTCTCTGTTGTCCCAGTTAATGTGTTTTTTTCATTCTGAGACTGCTACAGATCAGAAATTATAGCCTGTTGTTTGTCGAAGAAGATTCGACACAGGATCATCTAGCTGTTATTGTGCCATCCATGTACTCAGAGGGATGCCTCTTTAAGTTTTCATAAATCTGTGTTCTTGTGGCAGTGAAGTTTCATTACCACTTCAAGAGCTAAAATCTTTTTCTCAGTGTGTGAAAGAAATAATAACATCATTATTGACTGACTGGACAATTGTTCTTACCCACAGGTTCTGTAAGTTTTGTCTGTCTTCAGACAAAATGGGCCTGTAGTTCTATAGTTCTGTTCTGAAAACAGCAATGGTGTAGTTATCCACACGGATGATATGGGATTAGGAACAAGGAATCATCCATAGCTTGAAGTGAATTCCTGAGACCTGGGTTTAGTTTTATGGCGGTGTAACCTCGTGCCTCTGAAGGAGGAAGTCCACTCCATCCTTATTATGCTCTTACAAGTATCATTACTAGAAATGGATACAGCTTTTTTCTGCACAAATGATATTTTGGTAACATGGATGTATACCAACTTGCCAACAATTGAACTTGTGTTTATACGGGAATGGTAAATATTTTGCTTCCCATTTTTCCCACTGGAAACATCTATATAGTATAACTCAATTGGTTGATTTGATTGCCCATGTTTGGAATAAAATCAGAAGACAAAATAAATAAATAAATAAATAAATAAATAAATGATTCCATGACAAAAACAATGTTTTGAATAAAAAGGCATTTTTAATCTGAAAAAAATTCTCTAGAGGTTGAATACATTCCACAATATTATTCCATTTTAACACTTTCAAACACTACTGTAATTAATTAAAATAAAAATTTTATTTTATATAAAAATGCATTTGATACTTAATCCTGCATATTATTCATTTTTACAAAATATGTGAATATTGTATATATTGTAACTAGAGATAAATATACACCATACACCTGCAAATATATATATATATATATATATATATATATATATATATATATATAAAAATAAATTGGATAATTTAAATGCAATTAATTCTGAACCAAATATTGTGTCAAATTTTTGATAAAAATCTGTTATTAACCAATACTTTTGCCACATGGCTATAGATTAACCAAAGTTTAAAAGAGAACCAATGAGCTATTCATTTGAAAAGCAAAAATGATAATTTTAATAATATGTAATGAGTTTAAGTTATCATATCTCTAGATACACAAAACCTATTTAGAAGGGCTATGTATCTTCTAAAACTGAAAAAAAAAGTGCTCTGGAGAGTCACATTAACAAGCTTCAGCCTATTAATAAGTTAAAATGCAGCAAATATGTTTGTTAAAAATCCACAAAAACAAAACTTGGAACATGGTACAATAATTTTTACCCATTTGAAATACTAGTCATTAATATAATGCTTACCCTTGATCACGTGCCCTGATTCGACTGTGGGTCAAAATCTTGTCATAATGAGCAGTGGAAGATTCTGCTAGATGAAAAACTGACATAAAACAAATAGCAACTGTAACAACCCAAAGGAGTTCCATGTTTCTGTCTCTCTGTTTCTTGTAATGTCTGAGAAGAGAACTGGCAAAGGTTCCAGATAGCTCAAAGTTTATATCCAAGTTGCAATACAGAGGGAGGAGAAAATGTATCAACCTGAGACTTTGAACCACCCTCCAAGAAACAGGAGCATCAGATGGCTTTAATCAGCTCTGCATGAATGCGAATCACAAAGCAACCCATTCTTTATGACAGCTCCCATAGATTTAATTAGAGCTTATGATTATAGATTTAACTACAGTTTATAATGCAGAAAACTTCAAGTTTCTGGATAGCCTCACAAGTTCACCTGACTGAATGTTCTTCCCCACACAGATATACAAATCTCCTGGATAAAGAACACGAGATACCAGCTTTTTCTCTAACATAGTTCTCTATGAGATATGAGCCTTCATTCTGCCTATAGAAAGCAGAAATGCAACATTACTTTACAGTATAAGCAGTTTTCAGTACTTGTTGCCCAGCAGGATCAAAATAGTATGGAACTAGAGCCAGTACTAGTACTTTTTTTGATGTGCTATTTTTTTATATAAAATAACATAGAAAAATAGGATATTTTTAAGGGGAAGCATGAAACCTGAGAACCGTTAGCCTGAAATAGTTAATTTTAGGGAAAGAGTTCAATATATTCACCCCAATTTGATAAAACACATATATTCATAGGTTTCCAATAATAGTCATAAATATTTAGCAATTTAGTCTAAACTTTTCTAAAATACTGATTAAAACATTCACACTAAGTCAGTGAAAAACTAGGAATACTGGTGCTCATGGTTTTCATAGCTGAATCAAGAGATTTCCAAGTTGCTTAGGAACTGAGAGCCAGTATGGCCTAGTGGTTAAGGTGCTGGGCTAGAAACCAGGAGTCTGTGAGTTCTAGTCCCGCCTCAGGCATGAAAACCGGCTGGGTGACTTGGGGCCAATCCCTCCCTCTCAGCCCTAGGAAGGAGCCAATAGCAAACCAGGAGACTGTGAGTTCTAGTCCCACCTTAGGCATGAAAGCCGGCTGGGTGACCTTGGGCCAGTCACTCTCTCTCAGCCCAACTCACCTCACAGGGTTGCTGTTGTGGGGGAAATAGGAAGAGGAAGGAGTATTAGGTATGTTCACCACCTTGAGTTATTTATAAAAATAATAAAGGTGGGATAAAAATTAAATAAATAAATAAACTGATTTCACAATTTCACATGGAGGCAGGAGTTGACTAAGCCAGGGTTTTACAAAACATCCGTTCCGTGGAACTTTAGGGTTCCACAAGAGACTATGGGTGGAAGTTCACTTGAATACAGCCTATTTACTCGTAGGGCAGAGCTTTCCAAACTTTTCATGTTGGTGACACACTTTTTAGACATGCATCATTTCGCAACACACTCTTACAGCAGGGCATCATTTCGTGACACACTCTTACAGCAGAGCACAAGGCAGGCACTAGGACCTGCGTGGAATCACAGCAGGTTTGGAGGCAGCCAGGCACAAGGCAGGCACTAGGAACTGCGTGGAATCACAGCAGGTTTGGAGGCAGCCAGGCACAAGGCAGGCACTAGGACCTGCGTGGAATCACAGCAGGTTTGGAGGCAGCCAGGCACAAGGCAGGCACTAGGACCTGCGTGGAATCACAGCAGGTTTGGAGGCAGCCAGGCACAAGGCAGGCACTAGGACCTGCGTGGAATCACAGCAGGTTTGGAGGCAGCCAGGCACAAGGCAGGCACTAGGAACTGTGTGGAATCACAGCAGGTTTGGAGGCAGCCAGGCACAAAGCAGGCACTAGGACCTGCGTGGAATCACAGCAGGTTTGGAGGCAGCCAGGCACAAGGCAGGCACTAGGACCTGCGCGGAATCCTGGCAGGGCTTGGAGGCAGCAGCAGCCGCGACACACCCAGACACTGCAGCTGACACACTAACGTGTCCCGACACACAGTTTAAAAAGCTCTGTCACTCTGAAAGTGAAATAGGAATGTATCTCTCCTCTAAGCTAGAAGATTATTCAACTGTCTATTGTGGTATGCATGTAGGATCCCTTTACACTGCTACCAAATATGGTGCTGATGAGGGAGTAGGGACCACTCTGTCACTGGAATGGGACCATCTGTTATCCCCATTTATCTGCCTGTCTCTGTCTGTCTGTCTGTCTGTCTAATTTATATAGCCGCCCATCTCATAAAACCAGTGACTCTGAGTGGTGTATTCAGGTAGTCCTTGCTTAACAATGACCACAATTGGGACTGGAATTTAGGGCGCTAAGTGGTGCGGTCGTTAAATGAGATGTCACATGACCACTTCGCTTAGCTACTGCAATCCCGGCACTCCCAGATGCCGTCGTTAAATGAGAATCGTGGGTGGTTAAGTGGAGGGAGTCCGAGGTAAAGACATGAGGGTGCTGCAGGGGGGTGGGGGAGGCCCTGGGAGGCCCAGCGCAGGCTGCGCATGAGATGGGGGGATGCTACAGTGTGGCACAAAGCGGCAGCTGCCCTGGGAAGCCTCAGCCACCCCACCCGGCCCAGCAGCACTTACAACTGCAGGGTTGCTGCAACTCCCCCCACCCGCCTATCTCCCCCCAGATCTATGCCTTTTTGGCCACCCTGCACAGTGGCACTCATCGGTGGCAGTGCCGAGGCTGGGGCTGAAGTAGATGCCTGGGGACTTCAGCAATCTCACCCAGCTGCCACCGCCCCCAGGCCTCTACTTCAGCCCCAGCCCCGGCACTGCCACCGATGAGTGCCACTGTGCAGGGTGGCCAAAAGGGCATAGATCTGGGGGGAGATAGGCGGGTGGGGGGAGTTGCAGCAACCCTGCAGTCGTAAGTGTGGGCAGGCTGCCAAACTCCCAAATTTTGATCACATGACCACAGGGCCACTGCAACAGTCATACCTTCAGGCATGGGTTGCAAGTCCATTTTTTCAGCACCATCGTAATTTCAAATGGTGGCTGAACGAATGGTCGTTAAGCGAGGACTACCTGTACCTGTGAACCCTTCTAACAACTTTCTTACAACTGGGTAAGCCTTTAAATCAAGGCCACTTTGCAGGTTCAGGTGACAGCTAATTAAAGTTTTCATTTGATATTATATCTCATTAATTTTAACATTTCCAATAATAAAATAATAATAATTTATTAAATTTATATGCCACCCGACTCCCAACGACTCTGAGCAGCTTACAATCATTAATAATATTGTATTATATTTTTTAAAAATTAATATGGCGGAAATGTTAAGAATGTTCATTCTTTTAAAAAATAATATATTTCTGAATTCCTGATATTATCCCTACAGTTTCCATGCTCCATATGATTTTTTTCTAGATAATTTTAATTTTGAAAAAATTAGATGGAAAATTAGTATGCTGCACTGGGGGGCAGGGTTTGCAGGCGGGAGCCAATCGTGCGCACCGGGGGGCGGGGTTTGCAGGCAGGAGCCAATCACGCGCACCGGGGAGCAGGGTTTGCACGCGGGAGCCCCGTGGCCCACTTCCTAACAGGTTGGGGACCCCTGTTATAGAGGGTTGTCATGTATGATGGCTTGTACATGGCATAATCATGAGGAAAGGTGCAGAAATACAAAGCAGCAGGCAACCTGAAACCTCTCGATGACCCTAGAGAGAGAGTCGATAGATAATAAAAACAAGATGGATGCCTTTCTTTGATGTGAAGGGGGCACAATGAATACCACTGTTTATGGTACAAGGTGTTGGTATCTCTAATTAGAGTGGGTTAGAGTCCTGTTAGAGAGGAATGGGATAGCCATAGTAAGGTCATCTCATTTCTTGTAGCTTCGAAATTTAAAACATAAAGAACTTCTACCCTTTCTTGCAAAATTAATGAGAATTGGCCCCAAATTCTGTGGCATTCTTTCATTATCATCACTCTATCCACTCCTAACTCCTTTAAAAAGTAGTTCTGAATTATTTAGATTTTTTTAAAAAATCTTACATTGATAGTCTCTGGAGACCTCTAGTGGGGAAAAAATTCTTAAACACCATTTAGGAATGGATGGTGTCTCAGGATGTTTAGTCAAATATACCAATTTAAGATCTTCCAAATATAGAACATGTTGTTGACCTTGAAATTTGGTCCACATTTATGGACCAACTAAAGCTCAAATAAGACTATAAGATATAACAATTATGGTTCAAATTCTATTATGATATAAATACGTATGAAACAGGGCTGCTCGTTATCATGTTTATTATTCAATTTAGCTATAGAAGAGCTGGCAATAGCACTTTGATCCAGTGATCAAATTTATGGGATACAATTAAGTGGTAGGACATATTTTTTAAACTTACTTGCATGGTTCTGACTCTCTGGTATGCCTCCCATTCAGCTAACCATATTAAGGAGTTGGAAGAATTCACAGTTAACTTTCATACCCTCCCTAAAATTAAAAATAATTTCTCTACAGACTTAGGAATTCCAATAGCATATAAATCTTTAAAATATTTAGGGATCACTATTACCAAAATATTAAGAAAAGTTTTATTAATAATATACCAGTGTGGAAGAAATTGAACAAGGAAAAGAAAAGGTGAAAAAAATGTCAATATTTTAGGACAAATTGCAGCTGTTAAAAGGAAAATCCTTGCAAGGCTCAATTTTTTATTTCAGTGCCTCTCAGTAGAATTCCAGAATGGGTTAAAATAGAGAGCTATTTCTTTCATGCAAAAACATTTACAATTAACAAAAAGATCTTTTATAGGCCTCAAAAGCAGGGAGGCTGGGAATTGACAATTTAAGAATTTAAGAATATATTATCAAGCTGCACTGAGGGCATTTTATTCCATTCATTTCAGAAGACCCATCTAAATAATGGATCCAAATAGAAACTATATCAGAGCCAAAGCATTTTATAAATCAATGGTTCTTCCCCCTCCCAAACATTTTTAAAAAATAAACAAAATGGAAAATGTTTTTACAAAAATGATGCCCCAAATTTGGAAGAATCAATATATAACCTTGATAAAGGATACTGCCCCTCTAGCTCCTTTAATAACATACATAGAACAGGACAATCAATATGGTCTGGCCCAAATGAAACTTTGGAGAGGGTATAACCTTTACAGAATAAAAAATTTCTATAGCAGTAGGGAACCTCTCAATAAAGAACAGATAGAGCCACAAACAGGTGACTGATTACCATGGTTTTTCAGGTATCAACTTAAATCTCTATTGGGTAATAAGGATGTTAGAGATTCAGCAATTCACCTTATACAAATTTTGAGAATTTAATAACTATCTAGAACAATCAACCCTGACTGCTCATTGGAAGGACAGATACTGAAGCTGAAGCTCAAATACTTTGGCCACCTAATGCGAAGAGAGGACTTACTGGAAAAGACCCTGATGCTGGGAAAGACTGAAGGCAAAAGGAGAAGGGGACGGCAGAGGATGAGATGGTTAGATAGCATAGGAAAGCCTGGTGTGCTATGGTCCATAGGGTCATGAAGAGTTGGACACGACTTAACGACTGAACAATAACAGAACAACCAAAAGAAACTATTTCAAAAATGTATATGCTGCCATTGCAATTCAAAATAGGAGATTCACCTCTTGGTTTAAAGGAAGCTTGGGATACTCATTTTGGAAAAACTATACAGAAGACAACTTGGCAATATGGAAATCAGGTGAATTCACCTCAGTTTCAATTAAAGTGCTTCAAAGGAAGTGTATATATTGTTGGCATATATAGATATCATAATTATTCTTCCAAATGTTGGAGAAGGTGCCTACAAAAGGGGTCTTTTTTCATGTGTCATGTCACGTGATAAAGTTATATCCCTTGGGCATAAAATTTTTGGTGAGATAAATGTCATTAATATAATGCTTCCATTAATGCTTCCATTAATATAATGGAATGCTCTCCATAGTTAGGGTTACTGCATTTATTTATGAGATCAAAACTTAAGCTTAAAAACATGGAACTTATTATTTCCAGCTAAACTAAAAATTGCCCAACATTGAAAAATCTTAGATTATTTAACAGGAGATGTGGATTAATAAGGCCTCTTCAGTTGCCATGTTAGAAAAGGTTACATATAAAGTTAAAGTAATAAAATATCAGAGGCAGGAACCAGAATTCTATCTAACTTGGGTGGACTTTATATTTTATCTTCTATCTTCTATTTAGAGGGTTTAAATGTTTTTTCTCTATGTATCACAGATATATGTTACTCAGTTACTTGATAATGTTTGTTAATTACTGTTCAATATAAATGAATGAATGAATGAATGAATGAATGAATGAATGAATGAATAATAGAATCTATGACAGCTACAGTATGAACTACCCAGCTCAGAACTACCAAGGTGGAAAAAGTCATCCAAGGACCCAAAGAACATCCTGGAGACTACCAAGCCCAGTCCTGTGCCTCAGGATCAAGCCTCTCACACCAGTTACCCACTCCCTGGTAATGGGCACTATTGGGAGGATTCAAGCAAACCCCCCCCCCCCCATTTCTCTCTCTCTCCTTAGCAAACTGCCATTTTTCTCCTTTAAAACTACGTCTTCCCCCTGATAGATGCTTTCTGCCAAAAACCCTTTCCCCAAACCGGGTAAGAAGTCAGAAATTCCAAGGCAGAGGACTAAAATAGAAGGGAAAGGACCTAAACATAAAATACCACAATAGAATAATAGGAAAATGCCAACATCAGCCATAAAGGAACCTCCGGATAACTTTTTTTTTAAAAGAATTTTATTGAGTTTAAAGCAAAGATAAAAACTACAAAAAAGAAAAAAACTACAAAAAAAGAAAAAGAAAAACTAAAAAAGTGAGAAACACAAGAAAAAAGAAATTTTTGGAAGATTACATAGAAAGGTGACTTCTGACTATCAACAGGAAGAATATACAGCAATTTCCATAATCAATCCCTTACTCCTTAGAGGCACTTCTGGATGCTTGATTTGGGACAGCATAATTTTTGGCCCAAAAATAAAAAAATTCCTGACCGCGGAGTCAGGAAAACCTCCCAGAATGGGCCGGGGAAAATCAGGTCAAATTGAAAAATGAAGTCCACCATGAGATTCGGGGTTGAATTTAAATGTTAGAGACACTTTTGGATACTTAATTTGGGACGACATAAATTTGGCCCAAAAATAAAAAAATTCCTGACCGCAGAGTCAGGAAAACCACCCGGGATGGGCCGGGGCAAATCAGGTCAAATTGAAAAACGAAGTCCGCCATGAGATTCGGGGTTGAATTTAAATGTTAGAGGCACTTTTGGATGCTTGATTTGGGACGGCATAATTTTTGGCCCAAAAATCAAAAAATTCCTGACCGCGGAGTCAGGAAAACCTCCCAGAATGGGCCGGGGAAAATCAGGTCAAATTGAAAAACAAAGTCCACCATGAGATTCGGGGTTGAATTTAAATGTTAGAGGCACTTTTGGATGCTTAACTTGGGACGGCATAAATTTGGCCCAAAAATAAAAAAATTCCTGACCGCGGAGTCAGGAAAACCTCCCAGGATGGGCCGGACTGAATCAGGTCAAATTGAAAAACGAAGTCCGCCATGAGATTCAGGGTTGAATTTAAGGCTTAGAGGCACTTCTGGATGCTTGATCTGGGACGGCATAATTTTTGGCCCAAAAATCAAAAAATTCTTGACCGCGGAGTCAGGAAAACCTCCTGGGATAGGCCGGACCGAATCAGGTCAAATTGAAAAACGAAGTCCACCCTGAGATTCGGGGTTGAATTTAAGGCTTAGAGCAGAGCTTTCCAAACTATGTGTCGCGACACAAAAGTGTGTCGCCACACACAGCGTGGTGTGTCGCCACACCACCCGGAAGCGGCCCCCGTGCCGCCGCACGCCCCCCGTGCCGCCGCACGCCCCCCGTGCCGCCGCATGCCCCTCCCGTGCTGCCGCCGTGCGCGCGCGCGCCTCCACAGGCCCCTCGCGATGACGCCGTGCACGCGCACAGCGCCGCACGCCCCCCTGCGCTGCAGCCGTACACGCGCGACCCCGCACGCCCCCGCGCGAAGTGGCCATTCGCGCGCGTGTCGCCGCCGCCCCTGCCGGGTGTGTCGCCAGCGGCGGCACTTTGGAAAGCCCTGGCTTAGAGGCACTTTTGGATGCTTGATTTCAGACGGCATAATTTTTGGCCCAAAAATCAAAAAATTCCTGACCGCGGAGTCAGGAAAACCTCCTGGGATGGGCTGGGGAAAATGAGGTCAAAGTGAAAAACGAAGTCCGCCATGAGATTCGGGGTTGAATTTAAATGTTAGAGGAACTTTTGGATGGTTGATTTCGGACGGCATAATTTTTGGCCCAAAAATCAAAAAATTCCTGACCGCGGAGTCAGGAAAACCTCCCGGGATGGGCCGACCCAAATCAGGTCAAATTGAAAGGCGAATTCGGCCCTGAGATTCTTGGTTGAATTTAAGGCTTAGAGGCACTTTTGGATGCTTGATTTGGGACGGCATAATTTTTGGCCCAAAGATCAAAAAATTCCTGACCGCGGAGTCAGGAAAACCTCCCGGGATGGGCCGGGGCAAATCAGGTCAAATTGAAAAACAAAGTCCGCCATGAGATTCGGGGTTGAATTTAAGGCTTAGAGGCACTTTTGGATGCTTGATTTGGGACGGCATAATTTTTGGCCCAAAAATCAAAAAATTCCTGACCGCGGAGTCAGGAAAACCTCCTGGGATAGGCCGGACCGAATCAGGTCAAATTGAAAAACGAAGTCCGCCATGAGATTCGGAGTTGAATTTAAGGCTTAGAGGCACTTTTGGATGGTTGATTTGGGGCGGCATAATTTTTGGCCCAAAAATCAAAAAATTCCTGACCGCGGAGTCAGGAAAACCTCCCGGGATGGGCTGGACCAAATCAGGTCAAATTGAAAAACGAAGTCCACCCTGAGATTCGGGGTTGAATTTAAGGCTTAGAGCAGAGCTTTCCAAACTATGTGTCGCGACACAAAAGTGTGTCGCCACACACAGCGTGGTGTGTCGCCACACAAACCCGGAAGCGGCGGCGCGCGCGTGCACGGCGGCCGTCGTCCACGCGCGCGCCGCCGCACGCCCCCCGTGCCGCCGCACGCCCCCCGTGCCGCCGCACGCCCCCCGTGCCGCCGCACGCCCCCCGTGCCGCCGCATGCCCCTCCCGTGCTGCCGCCGTGCACGCGCGCGCCTCCACATGCCCCCCGCGATGACGCCGTGCACGCGCACACCGCCGCACGCCCCCCTGCGCTGCAGCCGTACACGCGCGACCCCGCACGCCCCCCGCGCGAAGTGGCCATTCGCGCGCGTGTCGCCGCCGCCCCTGCCGGGTGTGTCGCCAGCGGCGGCACTTTGGAAAGCCCTGGCTTAGAGGCACTTTTGGATGCTTGATTTCAGACGGCATAATTTTTGGCCCAAAAATCAAAAAATTCCTGACCGCGGAGTCAGGAAAACCTCCTGGGATGGGCTGGGGAAAATGAGGTCAAAATGAAAAACGAAGTCCGCCATGAGATTCGGGGTTGAATTTAAATGTTAGAGGAACTTTTGGATGGTTGATTTCGGACGGCATAATTTTTGGCCCAAAAATCAAAAAATTCCTGACCGCGGAGTCAGGAAAACCTCCCGGGATGGGCCGGACCGAATCAGGTCAAATTGAAAAACGAAGTCTGCCATGAGATTCGGGGTTGAATTTAAGGCTTAGAGGCACTTTTGGATGCATAATTTGGGACAGCATAATTTTTGGCCCAAAAATCAAAAAAGTCCGGACCGCGCAGTCAAAAAAACCTCCCGGGATGGGCCGGACAGAATCAGTTCAAATTGAAAAACGAAGTCCGCCATGAGATTCGGGGTTAAATTTAAATGTTAGAGGAACTTTTGGATGGTTGATTTGGGACGGCATAATTTTTGGCCCAAAAATCAAAAAATTCCTGACCGCGCAGTCAAAAAAACCTCCAGGGATGGGCCGGACAGAATGAGGTCTAATTGGAAAACGAAGTCCACCATGAGATTCGGAGTTGAATTTAAGGCTTAGAGGCACTTTTGGATGGTTGATTTGGGGCGGCATAATTTTTGGCCCAAAAATCAAAAAATTCCTGACCGCGGAGTCAGGAAAACCTCCCGGGATGGGCTGGACCAAATCAGGTCAAATTGAAAAACGAAGTCCACCCTGAGATTCGGGGTTGAATTTAAGGCTTAGAGCAGAGCTTTCCAAACTATGTGTCGCGACACAAAAGTGTGTCGCCACACACAGCGTGGTGTGTCGCCACACAAACCCGGAAGCGGCGGCGCGCGCGTGCACGGCGGCCGTCGTCCACGCGCGCGCCGCCGCACGCCCCCCGTGCCGCCGCACGCCCCCCGTGCCGCCGCACGCCCCCCGTGCCGCCGCACGCCCCCCGTGCCGCCGCATGCCCCTCCCGTGCTGCCGCCGTGCACGCGCGCGCCTCCACATGCCCCCCGCGATGACGCCGTGCACGCGCACACCGCCGCACGCCCCCCTGCGCTGCAGCCGTACACGCGCGACCCCGCACGCCCCCCGCGCGAAGTGGCCATTCGCGCGCGTGTCGCCGCCGCCCCTGCCGGGTGTGTCGCCAGCGGCGGCACTTTGGAAAGCCCTGGCTTAGAGGCACTTTTGGATGCTTGATTTCAGACGGCATAATTTTTGGCCCAAAAATCAAAAAATTCCTGACCGCGGAGTCAGGAAAACCTCCTGGGATGGGCTGGGGAAAATGAGGTCAAAATGAAAAACGAAGTCCGCCATGAGATTCGGGGTTGAATTTAAATGTTAGAGGAACTTTTGGATGGTTGATTTCGGACGGCATAATTTTTGGCCCAAAAATCAAAAAATTCCTGACCGCGGAGTCAGGAAAACCTCCCGGGATGGGCCGGACCGAATCAGGTCAAATTGAAAAACGAAGTCTGCCATGAGATTCGGGGTTGAATTTAAGGCTTAGAGGCACTTTTGGATGCATAATTTGGGACAGCATAATTTTTGGCCCAAAAATCAAAAAAGTCCGGACCGCGCAGTCAAAAAAACCTCCCGGGATGGGCCGGACAGAATCAGGTCAAATTGAAAAACGAAGTCCGCCATAAGATTCGGGGTTAAATTTAAATGTTAGAGGAACTTTTGGATGGTTGATTTTGGACGGCATAATTTTTGGCCCAAAAATCAAAAAATTCCTGACTGCGGAGTCAAAAAAACCTCCCGGGATGGGCCGGACAGAATGAGGTCTAATTGGAAAACGAAGTCCGCCATGAGATTCGGGGTTGAATTTAAGGCTTAGAGGCACTTTTGGATGCTTGATTTGGGACGGCATAATTTTTGGCCCAAAAATGAAAAAATTCCTGACCGCGGAGTCAGGAAAACCTCCCGGGATGGGCCGGACTGGAACAGGTCAAATTGAAAAACGAAGTCCGCCATGAGATTCGGGGTTGAATTTAAGGCTTAGAGGCACTTTTGAATGCTTGATTTGGGGCGGCATAATTTTTGGCCCAAAAATCAAAAAATTCCTGACCGCGGAGTCAGGAAAACCTCCCGGGATGGGCCGACCCAAATCAGGTCAAAGTGAAAAACGAAGTCCGCCATAAGATTCGGGGTTGAATTTGAGGCTTAGAGGCACTTCTGGATGCTTGATTTGGGACGGCATAATTTTTGGCCCAAAAATAAAAAAAATTCCTGACCGCGGAGTCAGGAAAACCTCGGGATGGGCCGGGGCAAATCAGGTCAAATTGAAAAACGAAGTCCGCCATGAGATTCGGGGTTGAATTTAAGGCTTAGAGGCACTTTTGAATGCTTGATTTGGGACGGCATAATTTTTCGCACAAAAACCAAAAAATTCCCGACTGCGGTGTCAGGAAAACCTCGGGATGGGCCGGGGCAAATCAGGTCAAATTGAAAAACGAAGTCCGCCATGAGATTCGGGGTTGAATTTAAATATTAGAGGAACTTTTGGATGGTTGATTTGGGACGGCATAATTTTTGGCCCAAAAATCAAAAAATTCCTGACCGCGCAGTCAAAAAAACCTCCAGGGATGGGCCGGACAGAATGAGGTCTAATTGTAAAACGAAGTCCACCATGAGATTCGGGGTTGAATTTAAGGCTTAGAGGCACTTTTGGATGCTTGATTTGGGACGGCATAATTTTTGGCCCAAAAATCAAAAAATTCCTGACTGCGGAGTCAGGAAAACCTCCCGGAACGGGTCGGACCGAATCAGGTCAAATTGAAAAACGAAGTCCGCCATGAGATTCGGGGTTGAATTTAAGGCTTAGAGGCACTTTTGGATGCTTGATTTGGGGCGGCATAATTTTTGGCCCAAAAATCAAAAAATTCCTGACCGCGGAGTCAGGAAAACCTCCCGGGATGGGCCGACCCAAATCAGGTCAAAGTGAAAAACGAAGTCCGCCATAAGATTCGGGGTTGAATTTAAGTGTTAGAGGATCTTTTGGATGCTAGATTTGGGACGGCATAATTTTTGGCCCAAAAATAAAAAAAAATCCTGACCGTGGAGTCAGGAAAACCTCCCGGGATGGGCCTACCCAAATCAGGTCAAATTGAAAAACGAAGTCCGCCATGAGATTCAGGGTTGAATTTGAGGCTTAGAGGCACTTCTGGATGCTTGATTTGGGACAGCATAATTTTTGGCCCAAAAATCAAAAAATTCCTGACCGCGTAGTCAGGAAAACCTCGCGGGATGGGCCGGACCGAATCAGGTCAAATTGAAAGACGAAGTCCGCCCTGAGATTCGGGGTTGAATTTAAGGCTAAGAGGCACTTTTGAATGCTTGATTTGGGACGGCATAATTTTTCGCACAAAAACCAAAAAATTCCCGACTGCGGTGTCAGGAAAACCTCGGGATGGGCCGGGGCAAATCAGGTCAAATTGAAAAACGAAGTCCGCCATGAGATTCGGGGTTGAATTTAAATATTAGAGGAACTTTTGGATGGTTGATTTGGGATGGCATAATTTTTGGCCCAAAAATAAAAAAATTCCTGATCGCGGAGTCAGGAAAACCTCCCGTGATGGGCCGGACGGAATAAGGTCAAATTGAAAAACGAAGTCTGCCATGAGATTCGGGGTTGAATTTAAGGCTTAGAGGCACTTTTGGATGCTTAATTTGGGACGGCATAATTTTTGGCCCAAAAATCAAAAAATTCCGGACCGCGCAGTCAAAAAAACCTCCCGGGATGGGCCGGACAGAATCAGTTCAAATTGAAAAACGAAGTCCGCCATGAGATTCGGGGTTAAATTTAAATGTTAGAGGAACTTTTGGATGGTTGATTTGGGACGGCATAATTTTTGGCCCAAAAATCAAAAAATTCCTGACCGCGCAGTCAAAAAAACCTCCAGGGATGGGCCGGACAGAATGAGGTCTAATTGGAAAACGAAGTCCGCCATGAGATTCGGGGTTGAATTTAAGGCTTAGAGGCACTTTTGGATGCTTGATTTGGGACGGCATAATTTTTGGCCCAAAAATGAAAAAATTCCTGACCGCGGAGTCAGGAAAACCTCCCGGGATGGGCCGGACTGGAACAGGTCAAATTGAAAAACAAAGTCCGCCATGAGTTTCGGATTTGAATTTAAGGCTTAGAGGCACTTTTGGATGGTTGATTTGGGACGGCATAATATTTGGCCCAAAAATCAAAAAATTCCTGACTGCGGAGTCAGGAAAACCTCCCGGAACGGGCCGGACCGAATCAGGTCAAATTGAAAAACGAAGTCCGCCATGAGATTCGGGGTTGAATTTAAGGCTTAGAGGCACTTTTGAATGCTTGATTTGGGGCGGCATAATTTTTGGCCCAAAAATCAAAAAATTCCTGACCGCGGAGTCAGGAAAACCTCCCGGGATGGGCCGACCCAAATCAGGTCAAAGTGAAAAACGAAGTCCGCCATAAGATTCGGGGTTGAATTTGAGGCTTAGAGGCACTTCTGGATGCTTGATTTGGGACGGCATAATTTTTGGCCCAAAAATAAAAAAAATTCCTGACCGCGGAGTCAGGAAAACCTCCCGGGATGGGCCGACCCAAATCAGGTCAAAGTGAAAAACGAAGTCCGCCATGAGATTCGGGGTTGAATTTAAGGCTTAGAGGCACTTCTGGATGCTAGATTTGGGACGGCATAATTTTTGGCCCAAAAATAAAAAAAATTCCTGACCGCGGAGTCAGGAAAACCTCCCGGGATGGGCCGGACCGAATCAGGTCAAATTGAAAAACGAAGTCCGCCATGAGATTCGGGGTTGAATTTAAGGCTTAGAGGCACTTTTGAATGCTTGATTTGGGACGGCATAATTTTTCGCACAAAAACCAAAAAATTCCCGACTGCGGTGTCAGGAAAACCTCGGGATGGGCCGGGGCAAATCAGGTCAAATTGAAAAACGAAGTCCGCCATGAGATTCGGGGTTGAATTTAAATATTAGAGGAACTTTTGGATGGTTGATTTGGGACGGCATAATTTTTGGCCCAAAAATCAAAAAATTCCTGACCGCGCAGTCAAAAAAACCTCCAGGGATGGGCCGGACAGAATGAGGTCTAATTGGAAAACGAAGTCCACCATGAGATTCGGGGTTGAATTTAAGGCTTAGAGGCACTTTTGGATGCTTGATTTGGGACGGCATAATTTTTGGCCCAAAAATGAAAAAATTCCTGACCGCGGAGTCAGGAAAACCTCCCGGGATGGGCCGGACTGGAACAGGTCAAATTGAAAAACAAAGTCCGCCATGATATTCGGGGTTGAATTTAAGGCTTAGAGGCACTTTTGGATGGTTGATTTGGTACGGCATAATATTTGGCCCAAAAATCAAAAAATTCCTGACTGCGGAGTCAGGAAAACCTCCCGGAACGGGTCGGACCGAATCAGGTCAAATTGAAAAACGAAGTCCGCCATGAGATTCGGGGTTGAATTTAAGGCTTAGAGGCACTTTTGGATGCTTGATTTGGGGCGGCATAATTTTTGGCCCAAAAATCAAAAAATTCCTGACCGCGGAGTCAGGAAAACCTCCCGGGATGGGCCGACCCAAATCAGGTCAAAGTGAAAAACGAAGTCCGCCATAAGATTCGGGGTTGAATTTAAGTGTTAGAGGATCTTTTGGATGCTAGATTTGGGACGGCATAATTTTTGGCCCAAAAATAAAAAAAAATCCTGACCGTGGAGTCAGGAAAACCTCCCGGGATGGGCCTACCCAAATCAGGTCAAATTGAAAAACGAAGTCCGCCATGAGATTCAGGGTTGAATTTGAGGCTTAGAGGCACTTCTGGATGCTTGATTTGGGACAGCATAATTTTTGGCCCAAAAATCAAAAAATTCCTGACCGCGTAGTCAGGAAAACCTCGCGGGATGGGCCGGACCGAATCAGGTCAAATTGAAAGACGAAGTCCGCCCTGAGATTCGGGGTTGAATTTAAGGCTAAGAGGCACTTTTGAATGCTTGATTTGGGACGGCATAATTTTTCGCACAAAAACCAAAAAATTCCCGACTGCGGTGTCAGGAAAACCTCGGGATGGGCCGGGGCAAATCAGGTCAAATTGAAAAACGAAGTCCGCCATGAGATTCGGGGTTGAATTTAAATATTAGAGGAACTTTTGGATGGTTGATTTGGGATGGCATAATTTTTGGCCCAAAAATAAAAAAATTCCTGACCGCGGAGTCAGGAAAACCTCCCGTGATGGGCCGGACGGAATAAGGTCAAATTGAAAAACGAAGTCTGCCATGAGATTCGGGGTTGAATTTAAGGCTTAGAGGCACTTTTGGATGCTTAATTTGGGACGGCATAATTTTTGGCCCAAAAATCAAAAAATTCCGGACCGCGCAGTCAAAAAAACCTCCCGGGATGGGCCGGACAGAATCAGTTCAAATTGAAAAACGAAGTCCGCCATGAGATTCGGGGTTAAATTTAAATGTTAGAGGAACTTTTGGATGGTTGATTTGGGACGGCATAATTTTTGGCCCAAAAATCAAAAAATTCCTGACCGCGCAGTCAAAAAAACCTCCAGGGATGGGCCGGACAGAATGAGGTCTAATTGGAAAACGAAGTCCACCATGAGATTCGGGGTTGAATTTAAGGCTTAGAGGCACTTTTGGATGCTTGATTTGGGACGGCATAATATTTGGCCAAAAAATCAAAAAATTCCTGACTGCGGAGTCAGGAAAACCTCCCGGAACGGGTCGGACCGAATCAGGTCAAATTGAAAAACGAAGTCCGCCATGAGATTCGGGGTTGAATTTAAGGCTTAGAGGCACTTTTGGATGCTTGATTTGGGGCGGCATAATTTTTGGCCCAAAAATCAAAAAATTCCTGACCGTGGAGTCAGGAAAACCTCCCGGGATGGGCCGACCCAAATCAGGTCAAAGTGAAAAACGAAGTCCGCCATAAGATTCGGGGTTGAATTTAAGTGTTAGAGGATCTTTTGGATGCTAGATTTGGGAAGGCATAATTTTTGGCCCAAAAATAAAAAAAAAACCTGACCGTGGAGTCAGGAAAACCTCCCGGGATGGGCCGACCCAAATCAGGTCAAATTGAAAAACGAAGTCCGCCATGAGATTCAGGGTTGAATTTGAGGCTTAGAGGCACTTCTGGATGCTTCATTTGGGACGGCATAATTTTTGTCCCAAAAATCAAAAAATTCCTGACCGCGTAGTCAGGAAAACCTCCCGGGATGGGCCGGACCGAATCAGGTCAAATTGAAAAACGAAGTCCGCCATGAGATTCGGGGTTGAATTTAAGGCTTAGAGGCACTTTTGAATGCTTGATTTGGGACGGCATAATTTTTCGCACAAAAACCAAAAAATTCCCGACTGCGGTGTCAGGAAAACCTCGGGATGGGCCGGGGCAAATCAGGTCAAATTGAAAAACGAAGTCCGCCATGAGATCCAGGGTTGAATTTGAGGCTTAGAGGCACTTCTGGATGCTTGATTTGGGACGGCATAATTTTTGGCCCAAAAATCAAAAAATTCCTGACCACGTAGTCCGGAAAACCTCCCGGGATGGGCCGGACCGAATCAGGTCAAATTGAAAAACGAAGTCCGCCATGAGATTCGGGGTTGAATTTAAGGCTTAGAGGCACTTTTGAATGCTTGATTTGGGACTGCATAATTTTTGGCCCAAAAATCAAAAAATTCCTGACCGCGCAGTCAAAAAAACCTCCCGGGATGGGCCAGACAGAATGAGGTCTAATTGGAAAACGAAGTCCGCCATGAGATTCGGGGTTGAATTTAAGGCTTAGAGGCACTTTTGTATGCTTGATTTGGGACGGCATAATTTTTGGCCCAAAAATGAAAAAATTCCTGACTGCGGAGTCAGGAAAACCTCCCGGGATGGGCCGGACTGGAACAGGTCAAATTGAAAAACAAAGTCCGCCATGAGATTCGGGGTTGAATTTAAGGCTTAGAGGCACTTTTGGATGATTGTTTTGGGACGGCATAATTTTTGGCCCAAAAATCAAGAAATTCATGACCTCGGAGTCAGGAAAACCTCCCGGGATGGGCCGGACCGAATCAGGTCAAATTGAAAAACGAAGTCCGCCATGAGATTCGGGGTTGAATTTAAGGCTTAGAGGAACTTTTGGATGGTTGATTTGGGACGGCATAATATTTGGCCCAAAAATCAAAAAATTCCTGACTGCGGAGTCAGAAAAACCTCCCGGAACGGGCCGGACCGAATCAGGTCAAATTGAAAAACGAAGTCCGCCATGACATTCGGGGTTGAATTTAAGGCTTAGAGGCACTTTTGGATGCTTGATTTGGGGCGGCATAATTTTTGGCCCAAAAATCAAAAAATTCCTGACCGCGGAGTCAGGAAAACCTCATGGGATGGGCCGACCCAAATCAGGTCAAAGTGAAAAACAAAGTCCGCCATAAGATTCGGGGTTGAATTTAAGTGTTAGAGGATCTTTTGGGTGCTAGATTTGGGACGGCATAATTTTTGGCCCAAAAATAAAAAAAAATCCTGACCATGGAGTCAGGAAAACCTCCCGGGATGGGCCGGACCGAATCAGGTCAAATTGAAAAACGAAGTCCGCCATGAGATTCGGGGTTGAATTTAAGGCTTAGAGGCACTTTTGAATGCTTGATTTGGGACGGCATAATTTTTCGCACAAAAACCAAAAAATTCCCGACTGCGGTGTCAGGAAAACCTCGGGATGGGCCGGGGCAAATCAGGTCAAATTGAAAAACAAAGTCCGCCATGAGATTTGGGGTTGAATTTAAGGCTTAGAGGCACTTTTGGATGGTTGATTTGGGACGGCATAATATTTGGCCCAAAAATCAAAAAATTCCTGACCGCGGAGTCAGGAAAACCTCCCGGAACGGGCCGGACCGAATCAGGTCAAATTGAAAAATGAAGTCCGCCATGAGATTCGGGGTTGAATTTAAGGCTTAGAGGCACTTTTGGATGCTTGATTTGGGGCGGCATAATTTTTGGCCCAAAAATCAAAAAATTCCTGACCGCGGAGTCAGGAAAACCTCCCGGGATGGGCCGGACGGAATATGGTCAAATTGAAAAATGAAGTCTGCCATGAGATTCGGGGTTGAATTTAAGGGTTAGAGGCACTTTTGGATGCTTAATTTGGGACGGCATAATTTTTGGCCCAAAAATCAAAAAATTCCGGACCGCGCAGTCAAAAAAACCTCCCGGGATGGGCCGGACAGAATCAGGTCAAATTGAAAAACGAAGTCCGCCATGAGATTCGGGGTTAAATTTAAATGTTAGAGGAACTTTTGGATGGTTGATTTGGGACGGCATAATTTTTGGCCCAAAAATCAAAAAATTCCTGACCGCGCAGTCAAAAAAACCTCCAGGGATGGGCCGGACAGAATGAGGTCTAATTGGAAAACGAAGTCCGCCATGAGATTCGGGGTTGAATTTAAGGCTTAGAGGCACTTTTGAATGCTTGATTTGGGACGGCATAATTTTTGGCCCAAAAATCAAAAAATTCCGGACCGCGCAGTCAAAAAAACCTCCCGGGATGGGCCAGACAGAATGAGGTCTAATTGGAAAACGAAGTCCGCCATGAGATTCGGGGTTGAATTTAAGGCTTAGAGGCACTTTTGTATGCTTGATTTGGGACGGCATAATTTTTGGCCCAAAAATGAAAAAATTCCTGACTGCGGAGTCAGGAAAACCTCCCGGGATGGGCTGGACTGGAACAGGTCAAATTGAAAAACAAAGTCCGCCATGAGATTCGGGGTTGAATTTAAGGCTTAGAGGCACTTTTGGATGATTGTTTTGGGACGGCATAATTTTTGGCCCAAAAATCAAAAAATTCATGACCTCGGAGTCAGGAAAACCTCCCGGGATGGGCCGGACCGAATCAGGTCAAATTGAAAAACAAAGTCCGCCATGAGATTCGGGGTTGAATTTAAGGCTTAGAGGAACTTTTGGATGGTTGATTTGGGACGGCATAATATTTGGCCCAAAAATCAAAAAATTCCTGACTGCGGAGTCAGAAAAACCTCCCGGAACGGGCCGGACCGAATCAGGTCAAATTGAAAAACGAAGTCCGCCATGACATTCGGGGTTGAATTTAAGGCTTAGAGGCACTTTTGGATGCTTGATTTGGGGCGGCATAATTTTTGGCCCAAAAATCAAAAAATTCCTGACCGCGGAGTCAGGAAAACCTCATGGGATGGGCCGACCCAAATCAGGTCAAAGTGAAAAACAAAGTCCGCCATAAGATTCGGGGTTGAATTTAAGTGTTAGAGGATCTTTTGGGTGCTAGATTTGGGACGGCATAATTTTTGGCCCAAAAATAAAAAAAAATCCTGACCATGGAGTCAGGAAAACCTCCCGGGATGGGCCGGACCGAATCAGGTCAAATTGAAAAACGAAGTCCGCCATGAGATTCGGGGTTGAATTTAAGGCTTAGAGGCACTTTTGAATGCTTGATTTGGGACGGCATAATTTTTCGCACAAAAACCAAAAAATTCCCGACTGCGGTGTCAGGAAAACCTCGGGATGGGCCGGGGCAAATCAGGTCAAATTGAAAAACAAAGTCCGCCATGAGATTCGGGGTTGAATTTAAGGCTTAGAGGCACTTTTGGATGGTTGATTTGGGACGGCATAATATTTGGCCCAAAAATCAAAAAATTCCTGACCGCGGAGTCAGGAAAACCTCCCGGAACGGGCCGGACCGAATCAGGTCAAATTGAAAAATGAAGTCCGCCATGAGATTCGGGGTTGAATTTAAGGCTTAGAGGCACTTTTGGATGCTTGATTTGGGGCGGCATAATTTTTGCCCCAAAAATCAAAAAATTCCTGACCGCGGAGTCAGGAAAACCTCCCGGGATGGGCCGGACGGAATATGGTCAAATTGAAAAATGAAGTCTGCCATGAGATTCGGGGTTGAATTTAAGGGTTAGAGGCACTTTTGGATGCTTAATTTGGGACGGCATAATTTTTGGCCCAAAAATCAAAAAATTCCGGACAGCGCAGTCAAAAAAACCTCCCGGGATGGGCCGGACAGAATCAGGTCAAATTGAAAAACGAAGTCCGCCATGAGATTCGGGGTTAAATTTAAATGTTAGAGGAACTTTTGGATGGTTGATTTGGGACGTTATAATTTTTGGGCCAAAAATTAAAAAATTCCTGACCGCGCAGTCAAAAAAACCTCCAGGGATGGGCCGGACCGAATCAGGTCAAATTGGAAAACCAAGTCCGCCATGAGATTCGGGGTTGAATTTAAGGCTTAGAGGCACTTTTGGATGCTTGATTTGGGACGGCATAATTTTTGGCCCCAAAATGAAAAAATTCCTGACCGCGGAGTCAGGAAAACCTTCCGGGATGGGCCGGACCGAATCAGGTCAAATTGAAAGACGAAGTCCGCCCTGAGATTCGGGGTTGAATTTAAGGCTTAGAGGCACTTTTGGATGCTTGATTTGGGGCGGCATAATTTTTGGCCCAAAAATCAAAAAATTCCTGACCGCGGAGTCAGGAAAACCTCCCGGGATGGGCCGGACCGAATCAGGTCAAATTGAAAAACGAAGTCCGCCATGAGATTCGGGGTTGAATTTAAGGCTTAGAGGCACTTTTGAATGCTTGATTTGGGACGGCATAATTTTTCGCACAAAAACCAAAAAATTCCCGACTGCGGTGTCAGGAAAACCTCGGGATGGGCCGGGGCAAATCAGGTCAAATTGAAAAACAAAGTCCGCCATGAGATTCGGGGTTGAATTTAAGGCTTAGAGGCACTTTTGGATGCTTGATTTGGGGCGGCATAATTTTTGGCCCAAAAATCAAAAAATTCCTGACCGCGGAGTCAGGAAAACCTCATGGGATGGGCCGACCCAAATCACGTCAAAGTGAAAAACAAAGTCCGCCATAAGATTCGGGGTTGAATTTAAGTGTTAGAGGATCTTTTGGGTGCTAGATTTGGGACGGCATAATTTTTGGCCCAAAAATAAAAAAAAATCCTGACCATGGAGTCAGGAAAACCTCCCGGGATGGGCCGGACCGAATCAGGTCAAATTGAAAAACGAAGTCCGCCATGAGATTCGGGGTTGAATTTAAGTCTTAGAGGCACTTTTGAATGCTTGATTTGGGACGGCATAATTTTTCGCACAAAAACCAAAAAATTCCCGACTGCGGTGTCAGGAAAACCTCGGGATGGGCCGGGGCAAATCAGGTCAAATTGAAAAACAAAGTCCGCCATGAGATTCGGGGTTGAATTTAAGGCTTAGAGGCACTTTTGGATGGTTGATTTGGGACGGCATAATATTTGGCCCAAAAATCAAAAAATTCCTGACCGCGGAGTCAGGAAAACCTCCCGGAACGGGCCGGACCGAATCAGGTCAAATTGAAAAATGAAGTCCGCCATGAGATTCGGGGTTGAATTTAAGGCTTAGAGGCACTTTTGGATGCTTGATTTGGGGCGGCATAATTTTTGGCCCAAAAATCAAAAAATTCCTGACCGCGGAGTCAGGAAAACCTCATGGGATGGGCCGACCCAAATCAGGTCAAAGTGAAAAACAAAGTCCGCCATAAGATTCGGGGTTGAATTTAAGTGTTAGAGGATCTTTTGGGTGCTAGATTTGGGACGGCATAATTTTTGGCCCAAAAATAAAAAAAAATCCTGACCATGGAGTCAGGAAAACCTCCCGGGATGGGCCGGACCGAATCAGGTCAAATTGAAAAACGAAGTCCGCCATGAGATTCGGGGTTGAATTTAAGGCTTAGAGGCACTTTTGAATGCTTGATTTGGGACGGCATAATTTTTCGCACAAAAACCAAAAAATTCCCGACTGCGGTGTCAGGAAAACCTCGGGATGGGCCGGAGAGAATCAGGTCAAATTGAAAAACAAAGTCCGCCATGAGATTCGGGGTTGAATTTAAGGCTTAGAGGCACTTTTGGATGGTTGATTTGGGACGGCATAATATTTGGCCCAAAAATCAAAAAATTCCTGACCGCGGAGTCAGGAAAACCTCCCGGAACGGGCCGGACCGAATCAGGTCAAATTGAAAAATGAAGTCCGCCATGAGATTCGGGGTTGAATTTAAGGCTTAGAGGCACTTTTGGATGCTTGATTTGGGGCGGCATAATTTTTGCCCCAAAAATCAAAAAATTCCTGACCGCGGAGTCAGGAAAACCTCCCGGGATGGGCCGGACGGAATATGGTCAAATTGAAAAATGAAGTCTGCCATGAGATTCGGGGTTGAATTTAAGGGTTAGAGGCACTTTTGGATGCTTAATTTGGGACGGCATAATTTTTGGCCCAAAAATCAAAAAATTCCGGACAGCGCAGTCAAAAAAACCTCCCGGGATGGGCCGGACAGAATCAGGTCAAATTGAAAAACGAAGTCCGCCATGAGATTCGGGGTTAAATTTAAATGTTAGAGGAACTTTTGGATGGTTGATTTGGGACGTTATAATTTTTGGGCCAAAAATTAAAAAATTCCTGACCGCGCAGTCAAAAAAACCTCCAGGGATGGGCCGGACCGAATCAGGTCAAATTGGAAAACCAAGTCCGCCATGAGATTCGGGGTTGAATTTAAGGCTTAGAGGCACTTTTGGATGCTTGATTTGGGACGGCATAATTTTTGGCCCCAAAATGAAAAAATTCCTGACCGCGGAGTCAGGAAAACCTTCCGGGATGGGCCGGACCGAATCAGGTCAAATTGAAAGACGAAGTCCGCCCTGAGATTCGGGGTTGAATTTAAGGCTTAGAGGCACTTTTGGATGCTTGATTTGGGGCGGCATAATTTTTGGCCCAAAAATCAAAAAATTCCTGACCGCGGAGTCAGGAAAACCTCATGGGATGGGCCGACCCAAATCAGGTCAAAGTGAAAAACAAAGTCCGCCATAAGATTCGGGGTTGAATTTAAGTGTTAGAGGATCTTTTGGGTGCTAGATTTGGGACGGCATAATTTTTGGCCCAAAAATTAAAAAAAATCCTGACCATGGAGTCAGGAAAACCTCCCGGGATGGGCCGGACCGAATCAGGTCAAATTGAAAAACGAAGTCCGCCATGAGATTCGGGGTTGAATTTAAGGCTTAGAGGCACTTTTGAATGCTTGATTTGGGACGGCATAATTTTTCGCACAAAAACCAAAAAATTCCCGACTGCGGTGTCAGGAAAACCTCGGGATGGGCCGGGGCAAATCAGGTCAAATTGAAAAACAAAGTCCGCCATGAGATTCGGGGTTGAATTTAAGGCTTAGAGGCACTTTTGGATGGTTGATTTGGGACGGCATAATATTTGGCCCAAAAATCAAAAAATTCCTGACCGCGGAGTCAGGAAAACCTCCCGGAACGGGCCGGACCGAATCAGGTCAAATTGAAAAATGAAGTCCGCCATGAGATTCGGGGTTGAATTTAAGGCTTAGAGGCACTTTTGGATGCTTGATTTGGGGCGGCATAATTTTTGGCCCAAAAATCAAAAAATTCC
Organism: Charina bottae; assembly: GCA_023362775.1. Taxonomy (NCBI): domain Eukaryota; kingdom Metazoa; phylum Chordata; class Lepidosauria; order Squamata; family Charinaidae; genus Charina; species Charina bottae. The sequence continues at coordinate 763,718 of JALMGJ010000021.1, read as the reverse complement.
TGACCGCGGAGTCAGGAAAACCTCCCGGGATGGGCCGGACGGAATATGGTCAAATTGAAAAATGAAGTCTGCCATGAGATTCGGGGTTGAATTTAAGGGTTAGAGGCACTTTTGGATGCTTAATTTGGGACGGCATAATTTTTGGCCCAAAAATCAAAAAATTCCGGACAGCGCAGTCAAAAAAACCTCCCGGGATGGGCCGGACAGAATCAGGTCAAATTGAAAAACGAAGTCCGCCATGAGATTCGGGGTTAAATTTAAATGTTAGAGGAACTTTTGGATGGTTGATTTGGGACGTTATAATTTTTGGGCCAAAAATTAAAAAATTCCTGACCGCGCAGTCAAAAAAACCTCCAGGGATGGGCCGGACCGAATCAGGTCAAATTGGAAAACCAAGTCCGCCATGAGATTCGGGGTTGAATTTAAGGCTTAGAGGCACTTTTGGATGCTTGATTTGGGACGGCATAATTTTTGGCCCCAAAATGAAAAAATTCCTGACCGCGGAGTCAGGAAAACCTTCCGGGATGGGCCGGACCGAATCAGGTCAAATTGAAAGACGAAGTCCGCCCTGAGATTCGGGGTTGAATTTAAGGCTTAGAGGCACTTTTGGATGCTTGATTTGGGGCGGCATAATTTTTGGCCCAAAAATCAAAAAATTCCTGACCGCGGAGTCAGGAAAACCTCATGGGATGGGCCGACCCAAATCAGGTCAAAGTGAAAAACAAAGTCCGCCATAAGATTCGGGGTTGAATTTAAGTGTTAGAGGATCTTTTGGGTGCTAGATTTGGGACGGCATAATTTTTGGCCCAAAAATTAAAAAAAATCCTGACCATGGAGTCAGGAAAACCTCCCGGGATGGGCCGGACCGAATCAGGTCAAATTGAAAAACGAAGTCCGCCATGAGATTCGGGGTTGAATTTAAGGCTTAGAGGCACTTTTGAATGCTTGATTTGGGACGGCATAATTTTTCGCACAAAAACCAAAAAATTCCCGACTGCGGTGTCAGGAAAACCTCGGGATGGGCCGGGGCAAATCAGGTCAAATTGAAAAACAAAGTCCGCCATGAGATTCGGGGTTGAATTTAAGGCTTAGAGGCACTTTTGGATGGTTGATTTGGGACGGCATAATATTTGGCCCAAAAATCAAAAAATTCCTGACCGCGGAGTCAGGAAAACCTCCCGGAACGGGCCGGACCGAATCAGGTCAAATTGAAAAATGAAGTCCGCCATGAGATTCGGGGTTGAATTTAAGGCTTAGAGGCACTTTTGGATGCTTGATTTGGGGCGGCATAATTTTTGGCCCAAAAATCAAAAAATTCCTGACCGCGGAGTCAGGAAAACCTCCCGGGATGGGCCGGACGGAATATGGTCAAATTGAAAAATGAAGTCTGCCATGAGATTCGGGGTTGAATTTAAGGGTTAGAGGCACTTTTGGATGCTTAATTTGGGACGGCATAATTTTTGGCCCAAAAATCAAAAAATTCCGGACAGCGCAGTCAAAAAAACCTCCCGGGATGGGCCGGACAGAATCAGGTCAAATTGAAAAACGAAGTCCGCCATGAGATTCGGGGTTAAATTTAAATGTTAGAGGAACTTTTGGATGGTTGATTTGGGACGTTATAATTTTTGGGCCAAAAATTAAAAAATTCCTGACCGCGCAGTCAAAAAAACCTCCCGGGATGGGCCGGACCGAATCAGGTCAAATTGGAAAACCAAGTCCGCCATGAGATTCGGGGTTGAATTTAAGGCTTAGAGGCACTTTTGGATGCTTGATTTGGGACGGCATAATTTTTGGCCCAAAAATGAAAAAATTCCTGACCGCGGAGTCAGGAAAACCTTCCGGGATGGGCCGGACCGAATCAGGTCAAATTGGAAAACGAAGTCCGCCATGAGATTCGGGGTTGAATTTAAGGCTTAGAGGCACTTTTGGATGCTTAATTTGGGACGGCAGAATTTTTGGCCCAAAAATAAAAAAATTCCGGACAGCGCAGTCAAAAAAACCTCCCGGGATGGGCCGGACAGAATCAGGTCAAATTGAAAAACAAAGTCCGCCATGAGATTCGGGGTTGAATTTAAATGTTAGAGGAAGTTTTGGATGGTTGATATGGGACGGCATAATTTTTGGCCCAAAAATAAAAAAATTCCTGACCGCGGAGTCAGGAAAACCTCCCGGGATGGGCCGGACCGAATCAGGTCAAATTGAAAGACGAAGTCCGCCCTGAGATTCGGGGTTGAATTTAAATGTTAGAGGAACTTTTGGATGGTTGATTTGGGACGGCATAATTTTTGGGCCAAAAATTAAAAAATTCCTGACCGAGGAGTCAGGAAAACCTCCCGGGATGGGCCGGACCGAATCAGGTCAAATTGGAGAACGAAGTCCGCCATGAGATTCAGGGTTGAATTTAAGGCTTAGAGGCACTTTTGGATGCTTGATTTGGGACGGCATAATTTTTGGCCCAAAAATAAAAAAATTCCTGACCGCGGAGTCAGGAAAACCTCCCGGGATGGGCCGGACCGAATCAGGTCAAATTGGAAAACCAAGTCCGCCATGAGATTCGGGGTTGAATTTAAGGCTTAGAGGCACTTTTGGATGCTTGATTTGGGACGGCATAATTTTTGGCCCAAAAATGAAAAAATTCCTGACCACGGAGTCAGGAAAACCTCCTGGAACGGGCCGGACCGAATCAGGTCAAATTGAAAAACTAAGTCCGCCATGAGATTCGGGGTTGAATTTAAGGCTTAGAGGCACTTTTGGATGCTTGATTTGGGACGGCATAATTTTTGGCCCAAAAATCAAAAAATTCCTGACCGCGGAGTCAGGAAAACCTCCCGGGATGGGCCGACCCAAATCAGGTCAAATTGAAAAACGAAGTCCGCCATGAGATTCAGGGTTGAATTTGAGGCTTAGAGGCACTTCTGGATGCTTGATTTGGGACGGCATAATTTTTGGCCCAAAAATCAAAAAAATCCTTACCGCGGAGTCAGGAAAACCTCCCGATATGGGCGGGACCGAATCAGGTCAAATTGAAAGACGAAGTCCGCCCTGAGATTCGGGGTTGAATTTAAGGCTTAGAGGCACTTTTGGATGCTTGATTTGGGGCGGCATAATTTTTGGCCCATAAATCAAAAAATTCCTGACCGCGGAGTCAGGAAAACCTCCCGGGATGGGCCGGACCGAATAACGTCAAATTGAAAAACAAAGTCTCCTATGAGATTCGGGGTTGAATTTAAGGCTTAGAGGCACTTTTGGATGCTTAATTTGGGACGGCAGAATTTTTGGCCCAAAAATAAAAAAATTCCGGACAGCGCAGTCAAAAAAACCTCCCGGGATGGGCCGGACAGAATCAGGTCAAATTGAAAAACAAATTCCGCCATGAGATTCGGGGTTGAATTTAAATGTTAGAGGAACTTTTGGATGGTTGATTTGGGACGGCATAATTTTTGGGCCAAAAATTAAAAAATTCCTGACCGAGGAGTCAGGAAAACCTCCCGGGATGGGCCGGACCGAATCAGGTCAAATTGGAAAACGAAGTCCGCCATGAGATTCGGGGTTGAATTTAAGGCTTAGAGGCACTTTTGGATGCTTGATTTGGGACGGCATAATTTTTGGCCCAAAAATAAAAAAATTCCTGACCGCGGAGTCAGGAAAACCTCCCGGGATGGGCCGGACCGAATCAGGTCAAATTGGAAAACCAAGTCCGCCATGAGATTCGGGGTTGAATTTAAGGCTTAGAGGCACTTTTGGATGCTTGATTTGGGACGGCATAATTTTTGGCCCAAAAATGAAAAAATTCCTGACCACGGAGTCAGGAAAACCTCCTGAAACGGGCCGGACCGAATCAGGTCAAATTGAAAAACAAAGTCCGCCATGAGATTCGGGGTTGAATTTAAGGCTTAGAGGCACTTTTGGATGCTTGATTTGGGACGGCATAATTTTTGGCCCAAAAATCAAAAAATTCCTGACCGCGGAGTCAGGAAAACCTCCCGGGATGGGCCGACCCAAATCAGGTCAAATTGAAAAACGAAGTCCGCCATGAGATTCAGGGTTGAATTTGAGGCTTAGAGGCACTTCTGGATGCTTGATTTGGGACGGCATAATTTTTGGCCCAAAAATCAAAAAAATCCTTACCGCGGAGTCAGGAAAACCTCCCGGTATGGGCGGGACCGAATCAGGTCAAATTGAAAGACGAAGTCCGCCCTGAGATTCAGGGTTGAATTTAAGGCTTAGGGGAACTTTTGGATGCTTGATTTGGGACGGCATAATTTTTGGCACAAAAATCAAAAAATTCCTGACCGCGGAGTCAGGAAAACCTCCCGGGATGGGCCGGACCGAATCAGGTCAAATTGGGAAATGAAGTCCGCCATGAGATTCGGGGTTTGAATTTTAGGCTTAGAGGCACTTTTGGATGATTGTTTTGGGATGGCATAATTTTTGGCACAAAAATCAAAAAATTCCTGACCGCGGAGTCAGGAAAACCTCCCGGGATGGGCCGGACCGAATAACGTCAAATTGAAAAACGAAGTCTGCTATGAGATTCGGGGTTGAATTTAAGGCTTAGAGGCACTTTTGGATGCTTAATTTGGGACGGCAGAATTTTTGGCCCAAAAATAAAAAAATTCCGGACAGCGCAGTCAAAAAAACCTCCCGGGATGGGCCGGACAGAATCAGGTCAAATTGAAAAACAAAGTCCGCCATGAGATTCGGGGTTTTATTTAAATGTTAGAGGAAGTTTTGGATGGTTGATTTGGGACGGCATAATTTTTGGCCCAAAAATAAAAAAATTCCTGACCGCGGAGTCAGGAAAACCTCCCGGGATGGGCCGGACCGAATCAGGTCAAATTGAAAGACGAAGTCCGCCCTGAGATTCGGGGTTGAATTTAAACGTTAGAGGAACTTTTGGATGGTTGATTTGGGACGTTATAATTTTTGGGCCAAAAATTAAAAAATTCCTGACCGAGGAGTCAGGAAAACCTCCCGGGATGGGCCGGACCGAATCAGGTCAAATTGGAAAACCAAGTCCGCCATGAGATTCGGGGTTGAATTTAAGGCTTAGAGGCACTTTTGGATGCTTTATTTGGGACGGCATAATTTTTGGCCCAAAAATGAAAAAATTCCTGACCACGGAGTCAGGAAAACCTTCCGGGATGGGCCGGACCGAATCAGGTCAAATTGAAAGACGAAGTCCGCCCTGAGATTCGGGGTTGAATTTAAGGCTTAGAGGCACTTTTGGATGCTTGATTTGGGGCGGCATAATTTTTGGCCCATAAATCAAAAAATTCCTGACCGCGGAGTCAGGAAAACCTCCCGGGATGGGCCGGACCGAATAACGTCAAATTGAAAAACAAAGTCTCCTATGAGATTCGGGGTTGAATTTAAGGCTTAGAGGCACTTTTGGATGCTTAATTTGGGACGGCAGAATTTTTGGCCCAAAAATAAAAAAATTCCGGACAGCGCAGTCAAAAAAACCTCCCGGGATGGGCCGGACAGAATCAGGTCAAATTGAAAAACAAAGTCCGCCATGAGATTCGGGGTTGAATTTAAATGTTAGAGGAAGTTTTGGATGGTTGATATGGGACGGCATAATTTTTGGCCCAAAAATAAAAAAATTCCTGACCGCGGAGTCAGGAAAACCTCCCGGGATGGGCCGGACCGAATCAGGTCAAATTGAAAGACGAAGTCCGCCCTGAGATTCGGGGTTGAATTTAAATGTTAGAGGAACTTTTGGATGGTTTATTTGGGACGGCATAATTTTTGGGCCAAAAATTAAAAAATTCCTGACCGAGGAGTCAGGAAAACCTCCCGGGATGGGCCGGACCGAATCAGGTCAAATTGGAAAACGAAGTCCGCCATGAGATTCAGGGTTGAATTTAAGGCTTAGAGGCACTTTTGGATGCTTGATTTGGGACGGCATAATTTTTGGCCCAAAAATGAAAAAATTCCTGACCACGGAGTCAGGAAAACCTTCCGGGATGGGCCGGACCGAATCAGGTCAAATTGGAAAACGAAGTCCGCCATGAGATTCGGGGTTGAATTTAAGGCTTAGAGGCACTTTTGGATACTTGATTTGGGACGGCATAATTTTTGGCCCAAAAATCAAAAAATTCCTGACCGCGGAGTCAGGAAAACCTCCCGGGATGGGTCGGACCGAATGACATCAAATTGAAAAACAAAGTCTGCCATGAGATTCGGGGTTGAATTTAAGGCTTAGAGGCACCTTTGGATGCTTGTTTTGGGGCGGCATAATTTTTGGCCCAAAAATCAAAAAATTCCTGACCGCGGAGTCAGGAAAACCTCACGGGATGGGCCGGACCGAATCAGGTCAAATTGAAAAACTAAGTCCGCCATGAGATTCGGGGTTGAATTTAAGGCTTAGAGGCACTTTTGGATGCTTGATTTGGGACGGCATAATTTTTGGCTTAAAAATCAAAAAATTCCTGACCGCGGAGTCAGGAAAACCTCCCGGGATAGGCGGGACCGAATCAGGTCAAATTGAAAGACGAAGTCCGCCCTGAGATTCAGGGTTGAATTTAAGGCTTAGGGGAACTTTTGGATGCTTGATTTGGGACGGCATAATTTTTGGCACAAAAATCAAAAAATTCCTGACCGCGGAGTCAGGAAAACCTTCCGGGATGGGCCGGACCGAATCAGGTCAAATTGGGAAACGAAGTCCGCCATGAGATTCGGGGTTGAATTTAAGGCTTAGAGGCACTTTTGGATGATTGTTTTGGGACGGCATAATTTTTGGCCCATAAATAAAAAAAGTTCCTGATCGCGGAGTCAGGAAAACCTCCCGGGATGGGCCGGACCGAATAACGTCAAATTGAAAAACAAAGTCTCATAGGAGACTCATAGGAGATTCGGGGTTGAATTTAAGGCTTAGAGGCACTTTTGGATGCTTAATTTGGGACGGCAGAATTTTTGGCCCAAAAATAAAAAAATTCCGGACAGCGCAGTCAAAAAAACCTCCCGGGATGGGCCGGACAGAATCAGGTCAAATTGAAAAACAAAGTCCGCCATGAGATTCGGGGTTGAATTTAAATGTTAGAGGAAGTTTTGGATGGTTGATATGGGACGGCATAATTTTTGGCCCAAAAATAAAAAAATTCCTGACTGCGGAGTCAGGAAAACCTCCCGGGATGGGCCGGACCGAATCAGGTCAAATTGGAAAACGAAGTCCGCCATGAGATTCAGGGTTGAATTTAAGGCTTAGAGGCACTTTTGGATGCTTGATTTGGGACGGCATAATTTTTGGCCCAAAAATAAAAAAATTCCTGACCGCGGAGTCAGGAAAACCTCCCGGGATGGGCCGGACCGAATCAGGTCAAATTGGAAAACCAAGTCCGCCATGAGATTCGGGGTTGAATTTAAGGCTTAGAGGCACTTTTGGATGCTTGATTTGGGACGGCATAATTTTTGGCCCAAAAATGAAAAAATTCCTGACCGCGGAGTCAGGAAAACCTCCTGGAACGGGCCGGACCGAATCAGGTCAAATTGAAAAACAAAGTCCGCCATGAGATTCGGGGTTGAATTTAAGGCTTAGAGGCACTTTTGGATGCTTGATTTGGGACGGCATAATTTTTGGCCCAAAAATCAAAAAATTCCTGACCGCGGAGTCAGGAAAACCTCCCGGGATGGGCCGACCCAAATCAGGTCAAATTGAAAAACGAAGTCCGCCATGAGATTCAGGGTTGAATTTGAGGCTTAGAGGCACTTCTGGATGCTTGATTTGGGACGGCATAATTTTTGGCCCAAAAATCAAAAAATTCCTGACCGCGGAGTCAGGAAAACCTCCCGGGATGGGCCGACCCAAATCAGGTCAAATTGAAAAACAAATTCCGCCATGAGATTCGGGGTTGAATTTAAATGTTAGAGGAACTTTTGGATGGTTGATTTGGGACGGCATAATTTTTGGGCCAAAAATTAAAAAATTCCTGACCGAGGAGTCAGGAAAACCTCCCGGGATGGGCCGGACCGAATCAGGTCAAATTGGAAAACGAAGTCCGCCATGAGATTCGGGGTTGAATTTAAGGCTTAGAGGCACTTTTGGATGCTTGATTTGGGACGGCATAATTTTTGGCCCAAAAATAAAAAAATTCCTGACCGCGGAGTCAGGAAAACCTCCCGGGATGGGCCGGACCGAATCAGGTCAAATTGGAAAACCAAGTCCGCCATGAGATTCGGGGTTGAATTTAAGGCTTAGAGGCACTTTTGGATGCTTGATTTGGGACGGCATAATTTTTGGCCCAAAAATGAAAAAATTCCTGACCACGGAGTCAGGAAAACCTCCTGGAACGGGCCGGACCGAATCAGGTCAAATTGAAAAACAAAGTCCGCCATGAGATTCGGGGTTGAATTTAAGGCTTAGAGGCACTTTTGGATGCTTGATTTGGGACGGCATAATTTTTGGCCCAAAAATCAAAAAATTCCTGACCGCGGAGTCAGGAAAACCTCCCGGGATGGGCCGGACCGAATCAGGTCAAATTGGGAAATGAAGTCCGCCATGAGATTCGGGGTTTGAATTTTAGGCTTAGAGGCACTTTTGGATGATTGTTTTGGGATGGCATAATTTTTGGCACAAAAATCAAAAAATTCCTGACCGCGGAGTCAGGAAAACCTCCCGGGATGGGCCGGACCGAATAACGTCAAATTGAAAAACGAAGTCTGCTATGAGATTCGGGGTTGAATTTAAGGCTTAGAGGCACTTTTGGATGCTTAATTTGGGACGGCAGAATTTTTGGCCCAAAAATAAAAAAATTCCGGACAGCGCAGTCAAAAAAACCTCCCGGGATGGGCCGGACAGAATCAGGTCAAATTGAAAAACAAACTCCGCCATGAGATTCGGGGTTTTATTTAAATGTTAGAGGAAGTTTTGGATGGTTGATTTGGGACGGCATAATTTTTGGCCCAAAAATAAAAAAATTCCTGACCGCGGAGTCAGGAAAACCTCCCGGGATGGGCCGGACCGAATCAGGTCAAATTGAAAGACGAAGTCCGCCCTGAGATTCGGGGTTGAATTTAAACGTTAGAGGAACTTTTGGATGGTTGATTTGGGACGTTATAATTTTTGGGCCAAAAATTAAAAAATTCCTGACCGAGGAGTCAGGAAAACCTCCCGGGATGGGCCGGACCGAATCAGGTCAAATTGGAAAACCAAGTCCGCCATGAGATTCGGGGTTGAATTTAAGGCTTAGAGGCACTTTTGGATGCTTTATTTGGGACGGCATAATTTTTGGCCCAAAAATGAAAAAATTCCTGACCACGGAGTCAGGAAAACCTTCCGGGATGGGCCGGACCGAATCAGGTCAAATTGAAAGACGAAGTCCGCCCTGAGATTCGGGGTTGAATTTAAGGCTTAGAGGCACTTTTGGATGCTTGATTTGGGGCGGCATAATTTTTGGCCCATAAATCAAAAAATTCCTGACCGCGGAGTCAGGAAAACCTCCCGGGATGGGCCGGACCGAATAACGTCAAATTGAAAAACAAAGTCTCCTATGAGATTCGGGGTTGAATTTAAGGCTTAGAGGCACTTTTGGATGCTTAATTTGGGACGGCAGAATTTTTGGCCCAAAAATAAAAAAATTCCGGACAGCGCAGTCAAAAAAACCTCCCGGGATGGGCCGGACAGAATCAGGTCAAATTGAAAAACAAAGTCCGCCATGAGATTCGGGGTTGAATTTAAATGTTAGAGGAAGTTTTGGATGGTTGATATGGGACGGCATAATTTTTGGCCCAAAAATAAAAAAATTCCTGACCGCGGAGTCAGGAAAACCTCCCGGGATGGGCCGGACCGAATCAGGTCAAATTGAAAGACGAAGTCCGCCCTGAGATTCGGGGTTGAATTTAAATGTTAGAGGAACTTTTGGATGGTTTATTTGGGACGGCATAATTTTTGGGCCAAAAATTAAAAAATTCCTGACCGAGGAGTCAGGAAAACCTCCCGGGATGGGCCGGACCGAATCAGGTCAAATTGGAAAACGAAGTCCGCCATGAGATTCAGGGTTGAATTTAAGGCTTAGAGGCACTTTTGGATGCTTGATTTGGGACGGCATAATTTTTGGCCCAAAAATGAAAAAATTCCTGACCACGGAGTCAGGAAAACCTTCCGGGATGGGCCGGACCGAATCAGGTCAAATTGGAAAACGAAGTCCGCCATGAGATTCGGGGTTGAATTTAAGGCTTAGAGGCACTTTTGGATACTTGATTTGGGACGGCATAATTTTTGGCCCAAAAATCAAAAAATTCCTGACCGCGGAGTCAGGAAAACCTCCCGGGATGGGTCGGACCGAATGACATCAAATTGAAAAACAAAGTCTGCCATGAGATTCGGGGTTGAATTTAAGGCTTAGAGGCACCTTTGGATGCTTGTTTTGGGGCGGCATAATTTTTGGCCCAAAAATCAAAAAATTCCTGACCGCGGAGTCAGGAAAACCTCACGGGATGGGCCGGACCGAATCAGGTCAAATTGAAAAACTAAGTCCGCCATGAGATTCGGGGTTGAATTTAAGGCTTAGAGGCACTTTTGGATGCTTGATTTGGGACGGCATAATTTTTGGCTTAAAAATCAAAAAATTCCTGACCGCGGAGTCAGGAAAACCTCCCGGGATGGGCGGGACCGAATCAGGTCAAATTGAAAGACGAAGTCCGCCCTGAGATTCAGGGTTGAATTTAAGGCTTAGGGGAACTTTTGGATGCTTGATTTGGGACGGCATAATTTTTGGCACAAAAATCAAAAAATTCCTGACCGCGGAGTCAGGAAAACCTTCCGGGATGGGCCGGACCGAATCAGGTCAAATTGGGAAACGAAGTCCGCCATGAGATTCGGGGTTGAATTTAAGGCTTAGAGGCACTTTTGGATGATTGTTTTGGGACGGCATAATTTTTGGCCCATAAATAAAAAAATTCCTGATCGCGGAGTCAGGAAAACCTCCCGGGATGGGCCGGACCGAATAACGTCAAATTGAAAAACAAAGTCTCCTATGAGATTCGGGGTTGAATTTAAGGCTTAGAGGCACTTTTGGATGCTTAATTTGGGACGGCAGAATTTTTGGCCCAAAAATAAAAAAATTCCGGACAGCGCAGTCAAAAAAACCTCCCGGGATGGGCCGGACAGAATCAGGTCAAATTGAAAAACAAAGTCCGCCATGAGATTCGGGGTTGAATTTAAATGTTAGAGGAAGTTTTGGATGGTTGATATGGGACGGCATAATTTTTGGCCCAAAAATAAAAAAATTCCTGACTGCGGAGTCAGGAAAACCTCCCGGGATGGGCCGGACCGAATCAGGTCAAATTGAAAGACGAAGTCCGCCCTGAGATTCGGGGTTGAATTTAAATGTTAGAGGAAATTTTGGATGGTTTATTTGGGACGGCATAATTTTTGGGCCAAAAATTAAAAAATTCCTGACCGAGGAGTCAGGAAAACCTCCCGGGATGGGCCGGACCGAATCAGGTCAAATTGGAAAACGAAGTCCGCCATGAGATTCAGGGTTGAATTTAAGGCTTAGAGGCACTTTTGGATGCTTGATTTGGGACGGCATAATTTTTGGCCCAAAAATAAAAAAATTCCTGACCGCGGAGTCAGGAAAACCTCCCGGGATGGGCCGGACCGAATCAGGTCAAATTGGAAAACCAAGTCCGCCATGAGATTCGGGGTTGAATTTAAGGCTTAGAGGCACTTTTGGATGCTTGATTTGGGACGGCATAATTTTTGGCCCAAAAATGAAAAAATTCCTGACCGCGGAGTCAGGAAAACCTCCTGGAACGGGCCGGACCGAATCAGGTCAAATTGAAAAACAAAGTCCGCCATGAGATTCGGGGTTGAATTTAAGGCTTAGAGGCACTTTTGGATGCTTGATTTGGGACGGCATAATTTTTGGCCCAAAAATCAAAAAATTCCTGACCGCGGAGTCAGGAAAACCTCCCGGGATGGGCCGACCCAAATCAGGTCAAATTGAAAAACGAAGTCCGCCATGAGATTCAGGGTTGAATTTGAGGCTTAGAGGCACTTCTGGATGCTTGATTTGGGACGGCATAATTTTTGGCCCAAAAATCAAAAAAATCCTTACCGCGGAGTCAGGAAAACCTCCCGGTATGGGCGGGACCGAATCAGGTCAAATTGAAAGACGAAGTCCGCCCTGAGATTCAGGGTTGAATTTAAGGCTTAGGGGAACTTTTGGATGCTTGATTTGGGACGGCATAATTTTTGGCACAAAAATCAAAAAATTCCTGACCGCGGAGTCAGGAAAACCTCCCGGGATGGGCCGGACCGAATCAGGTCAAATTGGGAAACGAAGTCCGCCATGAGATTCGGGGTTGAATTTTAGGCTTAGAGGCACTTTTGGATGATTGTTTTGGGATGGCATAATTTTTGGCACAAAAATCAAAAAATTCCTGACCGCGGAGTCAGGAAAACCTCCCGGGATGGGCCGGACCGAATAACGTCAAATTGAAAAACGAAGTCTGCTATGAGATTCGGGGTTGAATTTAAGGCTTAGAGGCACTTTTGGATGCTTAATTTGGGACGGCAGAATTTTTGGCCCAAAAATAAAAAAATTCCGGACAGCGCAGTCAAAAAAACCTCCCGGTATGGGCCGGACAGAATCAGGTTAAATTGAAAAACAAAGTCCGCCATGAGATTCGGGGTTGAATTTAAATGTTAGAGGAAGTTTTGGATGGTTGATTTGGGACGGCATAATTTTTGGCCCAAAAATAAAAAAATTCCTGACCGCGGAGTCAGGAAAACCTCCCGGGATGGGCCGGACCGAATCAGGTCAAATTGAAAGACGAAGTCCGCCCTGAGATTCGGGGTTGAATTTAAATGTTAGAGGAACTTTTGGATGGTTGATTTGGGACGGCATAATTTTTGGGCCAAAAATTAAAAAATTCCTGACCGAGGAGTCAGGAAAACCTCCCGGGATGGGCCGGACCGAATCAGGTCAAATTGGAAAACGAAGTCCGCCATGAGATTCAGGGTTGAATTTAAGGCTTAGAGGCACTTTTGGATGGTTGCTTTGGGACGGCATAATTTTTGGCCCAAAAATAAAAAAATTCCTGACCGCGGAGTCAGGAAAACCTCCCGGGATGGGCCGGACCGAATCAGGTCAAATTGGAAAACCAAGTCCGCCATGAGATTCGGGGTTAAATTTAAGGCTTAGAGGCACTTTTGGATGCTTGATTTGGGACGGCATAATTTTTGGCCCAAAAATGAAAAAATTCCTGACCCCGGAGTCAGGAAAGCCTCCTGGGATGGGCCGGACCGAATCAGGTCAAATTGGAAAACCAAGTCCGCCATGAGATTCGGGGTTGAATTTAAGGCTTAGAGGCACTTTTGGATGGTTGATTTGGGACGGCATAATATTTGGACCAAAAATCAAAAAATTCCTGACTGCGGAGTCAGGAAAACCTCCTGGAACGGGCCGGACCAAATCAGGTCAAATTGAAAAACAAAGTCCGCCATGAGATTCGGGGTTGAATTTAAGGCTTAGAGGCACTTTTGGATGCTTAATTTGGGACGGCATAATTTTTGGCCCAAAAATCAAAAAATTCCGGAACGCGCAGTCAAAAAAACCTCCCGGGATGGGCCGGAGAGAATCAGGTCAAATTGAAAAACGAAGTCCGCCATGAGATTCGGGGTTGAATTTAAATGTTAGAGGAACTTTTGGATGGTTGATTTGGGACGGCATAATTTTTGGGCCAAAAATAAAAAAATCCTGACCGCGGAGTCAGGAAAACCTCCCGGGATGGGCCGGACTGAATCTGGTCAAATTGAAAAACGAAGTCCGCCATGAGATTCGGGGTTGAATCTAAGGCTTAGAGGCACTTTTGGATGCTTGATTTGGGACGGCATAATTTTTGGCACAAAAATCAAAAAATTCCTGACCACCGAGTCAGGAAAACCTCCCGGGATGGGCCGGACCGAATCAGGTCAAATTGAAAGACGAAGTCCGCCCTGAGATTCGGGGTTGAATTTAAGGCTTAGAGGCACTTTTGGATGCTTATTTTGGGACGGCATAATTTTTGGCCCAAAAACCAAAAAATTCCTGACCGCGGAGTCAGGAAAACCTCCCGGGATGGGCCGCTTCAAATCAGGTCAAATTGAAAAACAAAGTACACCATGAGATTCGGGGTTGAATTTAAATGTTAGAGGAACTTTTGGATGGTTGATTTGGGACGGCATAATTTTTGGCCCAAAAATAAAAAAATTCCTGACCGCGGAGTCAGGAAAACCTCCCGGGATGGGCCGGACCGAATCAAGTCAATTTGGAAAACGAAGTCCGCCGTGAGATTCGGGGTTGAATTTAAGGCTTAGAGGCACTTTTGGATGCTTAATTTGGGACGGCAGAATTTTTGGCCCAAAAATAAAAAAATTCCGGACAGCGCAGTCAAAAAAACCTCCCGGGATGGGCCGGACAGAATCAGGTCAAATTGAAAAACAAAGTCCGCCATGAGATTCGGGGTTGAATTTAAATGTTAGAGGAAGTTTTGGATGGTTGATATGGGACGGCATAATTTTTGGCCCAAAAATAAAAAAATTCCTGACCGCGGAGTCAGGAAAACCTCACGGGATGGGCCGGACCGAATCAGGTCAAATTGTAAGACGAAGTCCGCCCTGAGATTCGGGGTTGAATTTAAATGTTAGAGGAACTTTTGGATGGTTGATTTGGGACGGCATAATTTTTGGGCCAAAAATTAAAAAATTCCTGACCGAGGAGTCAGGAAAACCTCCCGGGATGGGCCGGACCGAATCAGGTCAAATTGGAAAACGAAGTCCGCCATGAGATTCAGGGTTGAATTTAAGGCTTAGAGGCACTTTTGGATGCTTGATTTGGGACGGCATAATTTTTGGCCCAAAAATAAAAAAATTCCTGACCGCGGAGTCAAGAAAACCTCCCGGGATGGGCCGGACCGAATCAGGTCAAATTGGAAAACCAAGTCCGCCATGAGATTCGGGGTTGAATTTAAGGCTTAGAGGCACTTTTGGATGCTTGATTTGGGACGGCATAATTTTTGGCACAAAAATCAAAAAATTCCTGACCACCGAGTCAGGAAAACCTCCCGGGATGGGCCGGACCGAATCAGGTCAAATTGAAAGACGAAGTCCGCCCTGAGATTCGGGGTTGAATTTAAGGCTTAGAGGCACTTTTGGATGCTTATTTTGGGACGGCATAATTTTTGGCCCAAAAACCAAAAAATTCCTGACCGCGGAGTCAGGAAAACCTCCCGGGATGGGCCGCTTCAAATCAGGTCAAATTGAAAAACAAAGTCCACCATGAGATTCGGGGTTGAATTTAAATGTTAGAGGAACTTTTGGATGGTTGATTTGGGACGGCATAATTTTTGGCCCAAAAATAAAAAAATTCCTGACCGCGGAGTCAGGAAAACCTCCCGGGATGGGCCGGACCGAATCAGGTCAAATTGGAAAACGAAGTCCGCCATGAGATTCAGGGTTGAATTTAAGGCTTAGAGGCACTTTTGGATGCTTGATTTGGGACGGCATAATTTTTGGCCCAAAAATAAAAAAATTCCTGACCGCGGAGTCAGGAAAACCTCCCGGGATGGGCCGGACCGAATCAGGTCAAATTGGAAAACCAAGTCCGCCATGAGATTCGGGGTTGAATTTAAGGCTTAGAGGCACTTTTGGATGGTTGATTTGGGACGGCATAATATTTGGACCAAAAATCAAAAAATTCCTGACTGCAGAGTCAGGAAAACCTCCTGGAACGGGCCGGACCGAATCAGGTCAAATTGAAAAACAAAGTCCGCCATGAGATTCAGGGTTGAATTTGAGGCTTAGAGGCACTTCTGGATGCTTGATTTGGGACGGCATAATTTTTGGCCCAAAAATCAAAAAAATCCTTACCGCGGAGTCAGGAAAACCTCCCGGTATGGGCGGGACCGAATCAGGTCAAATTGAAAGAAGAAGTCCGCCCTGAGATTCAGGGTTGAATTTAAGGCTTAGGGGAACTTTTGGATGCTTGATTTGGGACGGCATAATTTTTGGCACAAAAATCAAAAAATTCCTGACCGCGGAGTCAGGAAAACCTTCCGGGATGGGCCGGACCGAATCAGGTCAAATTGGGAAACGAAGTCCGCCATGAGATTCGGGGTTGAATTTAAGGCTTAGAGGCACTTTTGGATGATTGTTTTGGGATGGCATAATTTTTGGCACAAAAATCAAAAAATTCCTGACCGCGGAGTCAGGAAAACCTCCCGGGATGGGCCGGACTGAATCTGGTCAAATTGAAAAACGAAGTCCGCCATGAGATTCGGGGTTGAATCTAAGGCTTAGAGGCACTTTTGGATGCTTGATTTGGGACGGCATAATTTTTGGCACAAAAATCAAAAAATTCCTGACCACCGAGTCAGGAAAACCTCCCGGGATGGGCCGGACCGAATCAGGTCAAATTGAAAGACGAAGTCCGCCCTGAGATTCGGGGTTGAATTTAAGGCTTAGAGGCACTTTTGGATGCTTATTTTGGGACGGCATAATTTTTGGCCCAAAAACCAAAAAATTCCTGACCGCGGAGTCAGGAAAACCTCCCGGGATGGGCCGCTTCAAATCAGGTCAAATTGAAAAACAAAGTACACCATGAGATTCGGGGTTGAATTTAAATGTTAGAGGAACTTTTGGATGGTTGATTTGGGACGGCATAATTTTTGGGCCAAAAATTAAAAAATTCCTGACCGCGGAGTCAGGAAAACCTCCCGGGATGGGCCGGACCGAATCAAGTCAATTTGGAAAACGAAGTCCGCCGTGAGATTCGGGGTTGAATTTAAGGCTTAGAGGCACTTTTGGATGCTTAATTTGGGACGGCAGAATTTTTGGCCCAAAAATAAAAAAATTCCGGACAGCGCAGTCAAAAAAACCTCCCGGGATGGGCCGGACAGAATCAGGTCAAATTGAAAAACAAAGTCCGCCATGAGATTCGGGGTTGAATTGAAATGTTAGAGGAAGTTTTGGATGGTTGATATGGGACGGCATAATTTTTGGCCCCAAAATAAAAAAATTCCTGACCGCGGAGTCAGGAAAACCTCCCGGGATGGGCCGGACCGAATCAGGTCAAATTGAAAGACGAAGTCCGCCCTGAGATTCGGGGTTGAATTTAAATGTTAGAGGAACTTTTGGATGGTTGATTTGGGACGGCATAATTTTTGGGCCAAAAATTAAAAAATTCCTGACCGAGGAGTCAGGAAAACCTCCCGGGATGGGCCGGACCGAATCAGGTCAAATTGGAAAACGAAGTCCGCCATGAGATTCAGGGTTGAATTTAAGGCTTAGAGGCACTTTTGGATGCTTGATTTGGGACGGCATAATTTTTGGCCCAAAAATAAAAAAATTCCTGACCGCGGAGTCAGGAAAACCTCCCGGGATGGGCCGGACCGAATCAGGTCAAATTGGAAAACCAAGTCCGCCATGAGATTCGGGGTTGAATTTAAGGCTTAGAGGCACTTTTGGATGCTTGATTTGGGACGGCATAATTTTTGGCACAAAAATCAAAAAATTCCTGACCACCGAGTCAGGAAAACCTCCCGGGATGGGCCGGACCGAATCAGGTCAAATTGAAAGACGAAGTCCGCCCTGAGATTCGGGGTTGAATTTAAGGCTTAGAGGCACTTTTGGATGCTTATTTTGGGACGGCATAATTTTTGGCCCAAAAACCAAAAAATTCCTGACCGCGGAGTCAGGAAAACCTCCCGGGATGGGCCGCTTCAAATCAGGTCAAATTGAAAAACAAAGTCCACCATGAGATTCGGGGTTGAATTTAAATGTTAGAGGAACTTTTGGATGGTTGATTTGGGACGGCATAATTTTTGGCCCAAAAATAAAAAAATTCCTGACCGCGGAGTCAGGAAAACCTCCCGGGATGGGCCGGACCGAATCAGGTCAATTTGGAAAACGAAGTCCGCCGTGAGATTCGGGGTTGAATTTAAGGCTTAGAGGCACTTTTGGATGCTTAATTTGGGACGGCAGAATTTTTGGCCCAAAAATAAAAAAATTCCGGACAGCGCAGTCAAAAAAACCTCCCGGGATGGGCCGGACAGAATCAGGTAAAATTGAAAAACAACGTCCGCCATGAGATTCGGGGTTGAATTTAAATGTTAGAGGAAGTTTTGGATGGTTGATATGGGACGGCATAATTTTTGGCCCAAAAATAAAAAAATTCCTGACCGCGGAGTCAGGAAAACCTCCCGGGATGGGCCGGACCGAATCAGGTCAAATTGAAAGACGAAGTCCGCCCTGAGATTCGGGGTTGAATTTAAATGTTAGAGGAACTTTTGGATGGTTGATTTGGGACGGCATAATTTTTGGGCCAAAAATTAAAAAATTCCTGACCGAGGAGTCAGGAAAACCTCCCGGGATGGGCCGGACCGAATCAGGTCAAATTGGAAAACGAAGTCCGCCATGAGATTCAGGGTTGAATTTAAGGCTTAGAGGCACTTTTGGATGGTTGATTTGGGACGGCATAATTTTTGGCCCAAAAATAAAAAAATTCCTGACCGCGGAGTCAGGAAAACCTCCCGGGATGGGCCGGACCGAATCAGGTCAAATTGGAAAACCAAGTCCGCCATGAGATTCAGGGTTGAATTTAAGGCTTAGAGGCACTTTTGGATGGTTGATTTGGGACGGCATAATTTTTGGCCCAAAAATAAAAAAATTCCGGACAGCGCAGTCAAAAAAACCTCCCGGGATGGGCCGGACAGAATCAGGTCAAATCGAAAAACAAAGTCCGCCATGAGATTCGGGGTTGAATTTAAGGCTTAGAGGCACTTTTGGATGGTTGATTTGGGACGGCATAATATTTGGACCAAAAATCAAAAAATTCCTGACTGCGGAGTCAGGAAAACCTCCTGGAACGGGCCGGACCAAATCAGGTCAAATTGAAAAACAAAGTCCGCCATGAGATTCGGGGTTGAATTTAAGGCTTAGAGGCACTTTTGGATGCTTAATTTGGGACGGCATAATTTTTGGCCCAAAAATCAAAAAATTCCGGAACGCGCAGTCAAAAAAACCTCCCGGGATGGGCCGGAGAGAATCAGGTCAAATTGAAAAACGAAGTCCGCCATGAGATTCGGGGTTGAATTTAAATGTTAGAGGAACTTTTGGATGGTTGATTTGGGACGGCATAATTTTTGGGCCAAAAATAAAAAAATCCTGACCGCGGAGTCAGGAAAACCTCCCGGGATGGGCCGGACTGAATCTGGTCAAATTGAAAAACGAAGTCCGCCATGAGATTCGGGGTTGAATCTAAGGCTTAGAGGCACTTTTGGATGCTTGATTTGGGACGGCATAATTTTTGGCACAAAAATCAAAAAATTCCTGACCACTGAGTCAGGAAAACCTCCCGGGATGGGCCGGACCGAATCAGGTCAAATTGAAAGACGAAGTCCGCCCTGAGATTCGGGGTTGAATTTAAGGCTTAGAGGCACTTTTGGATGCTTATTTTGGGACGGCATAATTTTTGGCCCAAAAACCAAAAAATTCCTGACCGCGGAGTCAGGAAAACCTCCCGGGATGGGCCGCTTCAAATCAGGTCAAATTGAAAAACAAAGTACACCATGAGATTCGGGGTTGAATTTAAATGTTAGAGGAACTTTTGGATGGTTGATTTGGGACGGCATAATTTTTGGCCCAAAAATAAAAAAATTCCTGACCGCGGAGTCAGGAAAACCTCCCGGGATGGGCCGGACCGAATCAAGTCAATTTGGAAAACGAAGTCCGCCGTGAGATTCGGGGTTGAATTTAAGGCTTAGAGGCACTTTTGGATGCTTAATTTGGGACGGCAGAATTTTTGGCCCAAAAATAAAAAAATTCCGGACAGCGCAGTCAAAAAAACCTCCCGGGATGGGCCGGACAGAATCAGGTCAAATTGAAAAACAAAGTCCGCCATGAGATTCGGGGTTGAATTTAAATGTTAGAGGAAGTTTTGGATGGTTGATATGGGACGGCATAATTTTTGGCCCAAAAATAAAAAAATTCCTGACCGCGGAGTCAGGAAAACCTCACGGGATGGGCCGGACCGAATCAGGTCAAATTGTAAGACGAAGTCCGCCCTGAGATTCGGGGTTGAATTTAAATGTTAGAGGAACTTTTGGATGGTTGATTTGGGACGGCATAATTTTTGGGCCAAAAATTAAAAAATTCCTGACCGAGGAGTCAGGAAAACCTCCCGGGATGGGCCGGACCGAATCAGGTCAAATTGGAAAACGAAGTCCGCCATGAGATTCAGGGTTGAATTTAAGGCTTAGAGGCACTTTTGGATGCTTGATTTGGGACGGCATAATTTTTGGCCCAAAAATAAAAAAATTCCTGACCGCGGAGTCAGGAAAACCTCCCGGGATGGGCCGGACCGAATCAGGTCAAATTGGAAAACCAAGTCCGCCATGAGATTCGGGGTTGAATTTAAGGCTTAGAGGCACTTTTGGATGATTGTTTTGGGACGGCATAATTTTTGGCCCAAAAATCAAAAAATTCCGGACAGCGCAGTCAAAAAAACCTTCCGGGATGGGCCGGACCGAATCAGGTCAAATTGAAAGACGAAGTCCGCCCTGAGATTCGGGGTTGAATTTAAGGCTTAGAGGCACTTTTGGATGCTTAATTTGGGACGGCAGAATTTTTGGCCCAAAAATAAAAAAATTCCTGACCGCGGAGTCAGGAAAACCTCCCGGGATGGGCCGGACCGAATCAGGTCAATTTGGAAAACGAAGTCCGCCGTGAGATTCGGGGTTGAATTTAAGGCTTAGAGGCACTTTTGGATGCTTAATTTGGGACGGCAGAATTTTTGGCCCAAAAATAAAAAAATTCCGGACAGCGCAGTCAAAAAAACCTCCCGGGATGGGCCGGACAGAATCAGGTAAAATTGAAAAACAAAGTCCGCCATGAGATTCGGGGTTGAATTTAAATGTTAGAGGAAGTTTTGGATGGTTGATATGGGACGGCATAATTTTTGGCCCAAAAATAAAAAAATTCCTGACCGCGGAGTCAGGAAAACCTCCCGGGATGGGCCGGACCGAATCAGGTCAAATTGAAAGACGAAGTCCGCCCTGAGATTCGGGGTTGAATTTAAATGTTAGAGGAACTTTTGGATGGTTGATTTGGGACGGCATAATTTTTGGGCCAAAAATTAAAAAATTCCTGACCGAGGAGTCAGGAAAACCTCCCGGGATGGGCCGGACCGAATCAGGTCAAATTGGAAAACGAAGTCCGCCATGAGATTCAGGGTTGAATTTAAGGCTTAGAGGCACTTTTGGATGGTTGATTTGGGACGGCATAATTTTTGGCCCAAAAATAAAAAAATTCCTGACCGCGGAGTCAGGAAAACCTCCCGGGATGGGCCGGACCGAATCAGGTCAAATTGGAAAACCAAGTCCGCCATGAGATTCAGGGTTGAATTTAAGGCTTAGAGGCACTTTTGGATGGTTGATTTGGGACGGCATAATTTTTGGCCCAAAAATAAAAAAATTCCGGACAGCGCAGTCAAAAAAACCTCCCGGGATGGGCCGGACAGAATCAGGTCAAATCGAAAAACAAAGTCCGCCATGAGATTCGGGGTTGAATTTAAGGCTTAGAGGCACTTTTGGATGGTTGATTTGGGACGGCATAATATTTGGACCAAAAATCAAAAAATTCCTGACTGCGGAGTCAGGAAAACCTCCTGGAACGGGCCGGACCAAATCAGGTCAAATTGAAAAACAAAGTCCGCCATGAGATTCGGGGTTGAATTTAAGGCTTAGAGGCACTTTTGGATGCTTAATTTGGGACGGCATAATTTTTGGCCCAAAAATCAAAAAATTCCGGAACGCGCAGTCAAAAAAACCTCCCGGGATGGGCCGGAGAGAATCAGGTCAAATTGAAAAACGAAGTCCGCCCTGAGATTCGGGGTTGAATTTAAGGCTTAGAGGCACTTTTGGATGCTTATTTTGGGACGGCATAATTTTTGGCCCAAAAACCAAAAAATTCCTGACCGCGGAGTCAGGAAAACCTCCCGGGATGGGCCGCTTCAAATCAGGTCAAATTGAAAAACAAAGTACACCATGAGATTCGGGGTTGAATTTAAATGTTAGAGGAACTTTTGGATGGTTGATTTGGGACAGCATAATTTTTGGCCCAAAAATAAAAAAATTCCTGACCGCGGAGTCAGGAAAACCTCCCGGGATGGGCCGGACCGAATCAAGTCAATTTGGAAAACGAAGTCCGCCGTGAGATTCGGGGTTGAATTTAAGGCTTAGAGGCACTTTTGGATGCTTAATTTGGGACGGCAGAATTTTTGGCCCAAAAATAAAAAAATTCCGGACAGCGCAGTCAAAAAAACCTCCCGGGATGGGCCGGACAGAATCAGGTCAAATTGAAAAACAAAGTCCGCCATGAGATTCGGGGTTGAATTTAAATGTTAGAGGAAGTTTTGGATGGTTGATATGGGACGGCATAATTTTTGGCCCAAAAATAAAAAAATTCCTGACCGCGGAGTCAGGAAAACCTCACGGGATGGGCCGGACCGAATCAGGTCAAATTGTAAGACGAAGTCCGCCCTGAGATTCGGGGTTGAATTTAAATGTTAGAGGAACTTTTGGATGGTTGATTTGGGACGGCATAATTTTTGGGCCAAAAATTAAAAAATTCCTGACCGAGGAGTCAGGAAAACCTCCCGGGATGGGCCGGACCGAATCAGGTCAAATTGGAAAACGAAGTCCGCCATGAGATTCAGGGTTGAATTTAAGGCTTAGAGGCACTTTTGGATGCTTGATTTGGGACGGCATAATTTTTGGCCCAAAAATAAAAAAATTCCTGACCGCGGAGTCAGGAAAACCTCCCGGGATGGGCCGGACCGAATCAGGTCAAATTGGAAAACCAAGTCCGCCATGAGATTCGGGGTTGAATTTAAGGCTTAGAGGCACTTTTGGATGCTTGATTTGGGACGGCATAATTTTTGGCACAAAAATCAAAAAATTCCTGACCACCGAGTCAGGAAAACCTCCCGGGATGGGCCGGACCGAATCAGGTCAAATTGAAAGACGAAGTCCGCCCTGAGATTCGGGGTTGAATTTAAGGCTTAGAGGCACTTTTGGATGCTTATTTTGGGACGGCATAATTTTTGGCCCAAAAACCAAAAAATTCCTGACCGCGGAGTCAGGAAAACCTCCCGGGATGGGCCGCTTCAAATCAGGTCAAATTGAAAAACAAAGTCCACCATGAGATTCGGGGTTGAATTTAAATGTTAGAGGAACTTTTGGATGGTTGATTTGGGACGGCATAATTTTTGGCCCAAAAATAAAAAAATTCCTGACCGCGGAGTCAGGAAAACCTCCCGGGATGGGCCGGACCGAATCAGGTCAATTTGGAAAACGAAGTCCGCCGTGAGATTCGGGGTTGAATTTAAGGCTTAGAGGCACTTTTGGATGCTTAATTTGGGACGGCAGAATTTTTGGCCCAAAAATAAAAAAATTCCGGACAGCGCAGTCAAAAAAACCTCCCGGGATGGGCCGGACAGAATCAGGTAAAATTGAAAAACAAAGTCCGCCATGAGATTCGGGGTTGAATTTAAATGTTAGAGGAAGTTTTGGATGGTTGATATGGGACGGCATAATTTTTGGCCCAAAAATAAAAAAATTCCTGACCGCGGAGTCAGGAAAACCTCCCGGGATGGGCCGGACCGAATCAAGTCAATTTGGAAAACGAAGTCCGCCGTGAGATTCGGGGTTGAATTTAAGGCTTAGAGGCACTTTTGGATGCTTAATTTGGGACGGCAGAATTTTTGGCCCAAAAATAAAAAAATTCCGGACAGCGCAGTCAAAAAAACCTCCCGGGATGGGCCGGACAGAATCAGGTCAAATTGAAAAACAAAGTCCGCCATGAGATTCGGGGTTGAATTTAAATGTTAGAGGAAGTTTTGGATGGTTGATATGGGACGGCATAATTTTTGGCCCAAAAATAAAAAAATTCCTGACCGCGGAGTCAGGAAAACCTCACGGGATGGGCCGGACCGAATCAGGTCAAATTGTAAGACGAAGTCCGCCCTGAGATTCGGGGTTGAATTTAAATGTTAGAGGAACTTTTGGATGGTTGATTTGGGACGGCATAATTTTTGGGCCAAAAATTAAAAAATTCGTGACCGAGGAGTCAGGAAAACCTCCCGGGATGGGCCGGACCGAATCAGGTCAAATTGGAAAACGAAGTCCGCCATGAGATTCAGGGTTGAATTTAAGGCTTAGAGGCACTTTTGGATGCTTGATTTGGGACGGCATAATTTTTGGCCCAAAAATAAAAAAATTCCTGACCGCGGAGTCAGGAAAACCTCCCGGGATGGGCCGGACCGAATCAGGTCAAATTGGAAAACCAAGTCCGCCATGAGATTCGGGGTTGAATTTAAGGCTTAGAGGCACTTTTGGATGCTTGATTTGGGACGGCATAATTTTTGGCACAAAAATCAAAAAATTCCTGACCACCGAGTCAGGAAAACCTCCCGGGATGGGCCGGACCGAATCAGGTCAAATTGAAAGACGAAGTCCGCCCTGAGATTCGGGGTTGAATTTAAGGCTTAGAGGCACTTTTGGATGCTTATTTTGGGACGGCATAATTTTTGGCCCAAAAACCAAAAAATTCCTGACCGCGGAGTCAGGAAAACCTCCCGGGATGGGCCGCTTCAAATCAGGTCAAATTGAAAAACAAAGTCCACCATGAGATTCGGGGTTGAATTTAAATGTTAGAGGAACTTTTGGATGGTTGATTTGGGACGGCATAATTTTTGGCCCAAAAATAAAAAAATTCCTGACCGCGGAGTCAGGAAAACCTCCCGGGATGGGCCGGACCGAATCAGGTCAATTTGGAAAACGAAGTCCGCCGTGAGATTCGGGGTTGAATTTAAGGCTTAGAGGCACTTTTGGATGCTTAATTTGGGACGGCAGAATTTTTGGCCCAAAAATAAAAAAATTCCGGACAGCGCAGTCAAAAAAACCTCCCGGGATGGGCCGGACAGAATCAGGTAAAATTGAAAAACAAAGTCCGCCATGAGATTCGGGGTTGAATTTAAATGTTAGAGGAAGTTTTGGATGGTTGATATGGGACGGCATAATTTTTGGCCCAAAAATAAAAAAATTCCTGACCGCGGAGTCAGGAAAACCTCCCGGGATGGGCCGGACCGAATCAGGTCAAATTGGAAAACCAAGTCCGCCATGAGATTCGGGGTTGAATTTAAGGCTTAGAGGCACTTTTGGATGCTTGATTTGGGACGGCATAATTTTTGGCACAAAAATCAAAAAATTCCTGACCACCGAGTCAGGAAAACCTCCCGGGATGGGCCGGACCGAATCAGGTCAAATTGAAAGACGAAGTCCGCCCTGAGATTCGGGGTTGAATTTAAGGCTTAGAGGCACTTTTGGATGCTTATTTTGGGACGGCATAATTTTTGGCCCAAAAACCAAAAAATTCCTGACCGCGGAGTCAGGAAAACCTCCCGGGATGGGCCGCTTCAAATCAGGTCAAATTGAAAAACAAAGTCCACCATGAGATTCGGGGTTGAATTTAAATGTTAGAGGAACTTTTGGATGGTTGATTTGGGACGGCATAATTTTTGGCCCAAAAATAAAAAAATTCCTGACCGCGGAGTCAGGAAAACCTCCCGGGATGGGCCGGACCGAATCAGGTCAATTTGGAAAACGAAGTCCGCCGTGAGATTCGGGGTTGAATTTAAGGCTTAGAGGCACTTTTGGATGCTTAATTTGGGACGGCAGAATTTTTGGCCCAAAAATAAAAAAATTCCGGACAGCGCAGTCAAAAAAACCTCCCGGGATGGGCCGGACAGAATCAGGTCAAATTGAAAAACAAAGTCCGCCATGAGATTCGGGGTTGAATTTAAATGTTAGAGGAAGTTTTGGATGGTTGATATGGGACGGCATAATTTTTG
Organism: Charina bottae; assembly: GCA_023362775.1. Lineage (NCBI taxonomy): Eukaryota > Metazoa > Chordata > Lepidosauria > Squamata > Charinaidae > Charina > Charina bottae. The sequence goes on along the minus strand of JALMGJ010000021.1, from coordinate 737,823 downwards.
GCCCAAAAATAAAAAAATTCCTGACCGCGGAGTCAGGAAAACCTCCCGGGATGGGCCGGACCGAATCAGGTCAAATTGAAAGACGAAGTCCGCCCTGAGATTCGGGGTTGAATTTAAATGTTAGAGGAACTTTTGGATGGTTGATTTGGGACGGCATAATTTTTGGGCCAAAAATTAAAAAATTCCTGACCGAGGAGTCAGGAAAACCTCCCGGGATGGGCCGGACCGAATCAGGTCAAATTGGAAAACGAAGTCCGCCATGAGATTCAGGGTTGAATTTAAGGCTTAGAGGCACTTTTGGATGCTTGATTTGGGACGGCATAATTTTTGGCCCAAAAATAAAAAAATTCCTGACCGCGGAGTCAGGAAAACCTCCCGGGATGGGCCGGACCGAATCAGGTCAAATTGGAAAACCAAGTCCGCCATGAGATTCGGGGTTGAATTTAAGGCTTAGAGGCACTTTTGGATGGTTGATTTGGGACGGCATAATATTTGGACCAAAAATCAAAAAATTCCTGACTGCAGAGTCAGGAAAACCTCCTGGAACGGGCCGGACCGAATCAGGTCAAATTGAAAAACAAAGTCCGCAATGAGATTCAGGGTTGAATTTGAGGCTTAGAGGCACTTCTGGATGCTTGATTTGGGACGGCATAATTTTTGGCCCAAAAATCAAAAAAATCCTTACCGCGGAGTCAGGAAAACCTCCCGGTATGGGCGGGACCGAATCAGGTCAAATTGAAAGAAGAAGTCCGCCCTGAGATTCAGGGTTGAATTTAAGGCTTAGGGGAACTTTTGGATGCTTGATTTGGGACGGCATAATTTTTGGCACAAAAATCAAAAAATTCCTGACCGCGGAGTCAGGAAAACCTTCCGGGATGGGCCGGACCGAATCAGGTCAAATTGGGAAACGAAGTCCGCCATGAGATTCGGGGTTGAATTTAAGGCTTAGAGGCACTTTTGGATGATTGTTTTGGGATGGCATAATTTTTGGCACAAAAATCAAAAAATTCCTCACCGCGGAGTCAGGAAAACCTCCCGGGATGGGCCGGACTGAATCTGGTCAAATTGAAAAACGAAGTCCGCCATGAGATTCGGGGTTGAATCTAAGGCTTAGAGGCACTTTTGGATGCTTGATTTGGGACGGCAGAATTTTTGGCCCAAAAATAAAAAAATTCCGGACAGCGCAGTCAAAAAAACCTCCCGGGATGGGCCGGACAGAATCAGGTCAAATTGAAAAACAAAGTCCGCCATGAGATTCGGGGTTGAATTTAAATGTTAGAGGAAGTTTTGGATGGTTGATATGGGACGGCATAATTTTTGGCCCCAAAATAAAAAAATTCCTGACCGCGGAGTCAGGAAAACCTCCCGGGATGGGCCGGACCGAATCAGGTCAAATTGAAAGACGAAGTCCGCCCTGAGATTCGGGGTTGAATTTAAATGTTAGAGGAACTTTTGGATGGTTGATTTGGGACGGCATAATTTTTGGGCCAAAAATTAAAAAATTCCTGACCGAGGAGTCAGGAAAACCTCCCGGGATGGGCCGGACCGAATCAGGTCAAATTGGAAAACGAAGTCCGCCATGAGATTCAGGGTTGAATTTAAGGCTTAGAGGCTCTTTTGGATGCTTGATTTGGGACGGCATAATTTTTGGCCCAAAAATAAAAAAATTCCTGACCGCGGAGTCAGGAAAACCTCCCGGGATGGGCCGGACCGAATCAGGTCAAATTGGAAAACCAAGTCCGCCATGAGATTCGGGGTTGAATTTAAGGCTTAGAGGCACTTTTGGATGCTTGATTTGGGACGGCATAATTTTTGGCACAAAAATCAAATAATTCCTGACCACCGAGTCAGGAAAACCTCCCGGGATGGGCCGGACCGAATCAGGTCAAATTGAAAGACGAAGTCCGCCCTGAGATTCGGGGTTGAATTTAAGGCTTAGAGGCACTTTTGGATGCTTATTTTGGGACGGCATAATTTTTGGCCCAAAAACCAAAAAATTCCTGACCGCGGAGTCAGGAAAACCTCCCGGGATGGGCCGCTTCAAATCAGGTCAAATTGAAAAACAAAGTCCACCATGAGATTCGGGGTTGAATTTAAATGTTAGAGGAACTTTTGGATGGTTGATTTGGGACGGCATAATTTTTGGCCCAAAAATAAAAAAATTCCTGACCGCGGAGTCAGGAAAACCTCCCGGGATGGGCCGGACCGAATCAGGTCAATTTGGAAAACGAAGTCCGCCGTGAGATTCGGGGTTGAATTTAAGGCTTAGAGGCACTTTTGGATGCTTAATTTGGGACGGCAGAATTTTTGGCCCAAAAATAAAAAAATTCCGGACAGCGCAGTCAAAAAAACCTCCCGGGATGGGCCGGACAGAATCAGGTAAAATTGAAAAACAAAGTCCGCCATGAGATTCGGGGTTGAATTTAAATGTTAGAGGAAGTTTTGGATGGTTGATATGGGACGGCATAATTTTTGGCCCAAAAATAAAAAAATTCCTGACCGCGGAGTCAGGAAAACCTCCCGGGATGGGCCGGACCGAATCAGGTCAAATTGGAAAACGAAGTCCGCCATGAGATTCAGGGTTGAATTTAAGGCTTAGAGGCACTTTTGGATGCTTGATTTGGGACGGCATAATTTTTGGCCCAAAAATAAAAAAATTCCTGACCGCGGAGTCAGGAAAACCTCCCGGGATGGGCCGGACCGAATCAGGTCAAATTGGAAAACCAAGTCCGCCATGAGATTCGGGGTTGAATTTAAGGCTTAGAGGCACTTTTGGATGGTTGATTTGGGACGGCATAATATTTGGACCAAAAATCAAAAAATTCCTGACTGCAGAGTCAGGAAAACCTCCTGGAACGGGCCGGACCGAATCAGGTCAAATTGAAAAACAAAGTCCGCCATGAGATTCGGGGTTGAATTTAAGGCTTAGAGGCACTTTTGGATGCTTGATTTGGGACGGCATAATTTTTGGCCCAAAAATCAAAAAATTCCTGACCGCGGAGTCAGGAAAACCTCCCGGGATGGGCCGACCCAAATCAGGTCAAATTGAAAAACGAAGTCCGCCATGAGATTCAGGGTTGAATTTGAGGCTTAGAGGCACTTCTGGATGCTTGATTTGGGACGGCATAATTTTTGGCCCAAAAATCAAAAAAATCCTTACCGCGGAGTCAGGAAAACCTCCCGGTATGGGCGGGACCGAATCAGGTCAAATTGAAAGAAGAAGTCCGCCCTGAGATTCAGGGTTGAATTTAAGGCTTAGGGGAACTTTTGGATGCTTGATTTGGGACGGCATAATTTTTGGCACAAAAATCAAAAAATTCCTGACCGCGGAGTCAGGAAAACCTTCCGGGATGGGCCGGACCGAATCAGGTCAAATTGGGAAACGAAGTCCGCCATGAGATTCGGGGTTGAATTTAAGGCTTAGAGGCACTTTTGGATGCTTAATTTGGGACGGCAGAATTTTTGGCCCAAAAATAAAAAAATTCCGGACAGCGCAGTCAAAAAAACCTCCCGGGATGGGCCGGACCGAATCAGGTCAAATTGAAAAACAAAGTCCGCCATGAGATTCGGGGTTGAATTTAAATGTTAGAGGAAGTTTTGGATGGTTGATTTGGGACGGCATAATTTTTGGCCCAAAAATAAAAAAATTCCTGACCGCGGAGTCAGGAAAACCTCCCGGGATGGGCCGGACCGAATCAGGTCAAATTGAAAGACGAAGTCCGCCCTGAGATTCGGGGTTGAATTTAAATGTTAGAGGAACTTTTGGATGGTTGATTTGGGATGGCATAATTTTTGGGCCAAAAATTAAAAAATTCCTGACCGAGGAGTCAGGAAAACCTCCCGGGATGGGCCGGACCGAATCAGGTCAAATTGGAAAACGAAGTCCGCCACGAGATTCAGGGTTGAATTTAAGGCTTAGAGGCACTTTTGGATGCTTGATTTGGGACGGCATAATTTTTGGCCCAAAAATGAAAAAATTCCTGACCGCGGAGTCAGGAAAACCTCCCGGGATGGGCCGGACCGAATCAGGTCAAATTGGAAAACCAAGTCCGCCATGAGATTCGGGGTTGAATTTAAGGCTTAGAGGCACTTTTGGATGCTTGATTTGGGACGGCATAATTTTTGGCACAAAAATCAAAAAATTCCTGACCACCGAGTCAGGAAAACCTCCCGGGATGGGCCGGACCGAATCAGGTCAAATTGAAAGACGAAGTCCGCCCTGAGATTCGGGGTTGAATTTAAGGCTTAGAGGCACTTTTGGATGCTTATTTTGGGACGGCATAATTTTTGGCCCAAAAACCAAAAAATTCCTGACCGCGGAGTCAGGAAAACCTCCCGGGATGGGCCGCTTCAAATCAGGTCAAATTGAAAAACAAAGTCCACCATGAGATTCGGGGTTGAATTTAAATGTTAGAGGAACTTTTGGATGGTTGATTTGGGACGGCATAATTTTTGGCCCAAAAATAAAAAAATTCCTGACCGCGGAGTCAGGAAAACCTCCCGGGATGGGCCGGACCGAATCAGGTCAATTTGGAAAACGAAGTCCGCCGTGAGATTCGGGGTTGAATTTAAGGCTTAGAGGCACTTTTGGATGCTTAATTTGGGACGGCAGAATTTTTGGCCCAAAAATAAAAAAATTCCGGACAGCGCAGTCAAAAAAACCTCCCGGGATGGGCCGGACAGAATCAGGTAAAATTGAAAAACAAAGTCCGCCATGAGATTCGGGGTTGAATTTAAATGTTAGAGGAAGTTTTGGATGGTTGATATGGGACGGCATAATTTTTGGCCCAAAAATAAAAAAATTCCTGACCGCGGAGTCAGGAAAACCTCCCGGGATGGGCCGGACCGAATCAGGTCAAATTGAAAGACGAAGTCCGCCCTGAGATTCGGGGTTGAATTTAAATGTTAGAGGAACTTTTGGATGGTTGATTTGGGACGGCATAATTTTTGGGCCAAAAATTAAAAAATTCCTGACCGAGGAGTCAGGAAAACCTCCCGGGATGGGCCGGACGGAATAAGGTCAAATTGGAAAACGAAGTCCGCCATGAGATTCAGGGTTGAATTTAAGGCTTAGAGGCACTTTTGGATGCTTGATTTGGGACGGCATAATTTTTGGCCCAAAAATAAAAAAAATCCTGACCGCGGAGTCAGGAAAACCTCCCGGGATGGGCCGGACCGAATCAGGTCAAATTGGAAAACCAAGTCCGCCATGAGATTCGGGGTTGAATTTAAGGCTTAGAGGCACTTTTGGATGGTTGATTTGGGACGGCATAATATTTGGACCAAAAATCAAAAAATTCCTGACTGCAGAGTCAGGAAAACCTCCTGGAACGGGCCGGACCGAATCAGGTCAAATTGAAAAACAAAGTCCGCCATGAGATTCGGGGTTGAATTTAAGGCTTAGAGGCACTTTTGGATGCTTGATTTGGGACGGCATAATTTTTGGCCCAAAAATCAAAAAATTCCTGACCGCGGAGTCAGGAAAACCTCCCGGGATGGGCCGACCCAAATCAGGTCAAATTGAAAAACAAAGTCCGCCATGAGATTCAGGGTTGAATTTGAGGCTTAGAGGCACTTCTGGATGCTTGATTTGGGACGGCATAATTTTTGGCCCAAAAATCAAAAAAATCCTTACCGCGGAGTCAGGAAAACCTCCCGGTATGGGCGGGACCGAATCAGGTCAAATTGAAAGAAGAAGTCCGCCCTGAGATTCAGGGTTGAATTTAAGGCTTAGGGGAACTTTTGGATGCTTGATTTGGGACGGCATAATTTTTGGCACAAAAATCAAAAAATTCCTGACCGCGGAGTCAGGAAAACCTCCCGGGATGGGCCGGACCGAATAACGTCAAATTGAAAAACGAAGTCTGCTATGAGATTCGGGGTTGAATTTAAGGCTTAGAGGCACTTTTGGGTGCTTAATTTGGGACGGCAGAATTTTTGGCCCAAAAATAAAAAAATTCCGGACAGCGCAGTCAAAAAAACCTCCCGGGATGGGCCGGACAGAATCAGGTCAAATTGAAAAACAAAGTCCGCCATGAGATTCGGGGTTGAATTTAAATGTTAGAGGAAGTTTTGGATGGTTGATTTGGGACGGCATAATTTTTGGCCCAAAAATAAAAAAATTCCTGACCGCGGAGTCAGGAAAACCTCCCGGGATGGGCCGGACCGAATCAGGTCAAATTGAAAGACGAAGTCCGCCCTGAGATTCGGGGTTGAATTTAAATGTTAGAGGCACTTTTGGATGCTTGATTTGGGACGGCATAATTTTTGGCCCAAAAATGAAAAAATTCCTGACCGCGGAGTCAGGAAAGCCTCCTGGGATGGGCCGACCGAATCAGGTCAAATTGAAAAACAAAGTCCGCCATGAGATTCGGGGTTGAATTTAAGGCTTAGAGGCACTTTTGGATGCTTAATTTGGGATGGCATAATTTTTGGCCCAAAAATCAAAAAATTCCGGAACACGCAGTCAAAAAAACCTCCCGGGATGGGCCGGACAGAATCAGGTAAAATTTAAAAACAAAGTCCGCCATGAGATTCGGGGTTGAATTTAAGGCTTAGAGGCACTTTTGGATGCTTGATTTGGGACGGCATAATTTTTGGCCCAAAAATCAAAAAATTCCAGACCACGGAGTCAGGAAAACCTCCCGGGATGGGCCGGACCGAATCAGGTCAAATTAAAAAACGAAGTCCCCCATGATATTCGGGGTTGAATTTAAATGTTAGAGGAAGTTTTGGATGTTTGATTTGGGACGGCATAATTTTTGGCCCAAAAATAAATAATTCCTGACCGCGGAGTCAGGAAAACCTCCCGGGATGGGCCGGACCGAATCAGGTCAAATTGGAAAACGAAGTCCGCCATGAGATTCGGGGTTGAATTTAAGGCTTAGAGGCACTTTTGGATGCTTGATTTGGGACGGCATAATTTTTGGCCCAAAAATCAAAAAATTCCTGACCGCGGAGTCAGGAAAACCTCCCGGGATGGGCCGGACCGAATCAGGTCAAATTGAAAAACGAAGTCCGCCCTGAGATTCGGGGTTGAATTTAAGGCCTAGAGGCACTTTTGGATGCTTAATTTGGGACGGCATAATTTTTGGCCCAAAAATAAAAAAATTCCGGACAGCGCAGTCAAAAAAACCTCCCGGGATGGGCCGGGCAGAATCAGGTCAAATTGAAAAACGAAGTCCGCCATGAGATTCGGGGTTGAATTTAAGGCTTAGAGGCACTTTTGGGTGGTTGATTTGGGACGGCATAATTTTTGGCCCAAAAATCAAAAAATTCCTGACCGCGGAGTCCAGAAAACCTCCCGGGATGGACCGGACCGAATCAGGTCAAATTGAAAGACGTAGTCCGCCCTGAGATTCGGGGTTGAATTTAAGGCTTAGGGGCACTTTTGGATGCTTGATTTGGGACGGCATAATTTTTGGCACAAAAATCAAAAAAGTCCTGACCGCGGAGTCAGGAATACCTCCGGGGATGGGCCGGACCGAATCAGGTCAAATTGGAAAACGAAGTCCGCCATGAGATTCGTGGTTGAATTTAAGGCTTAGAGGCACTTTTGGATGCTTGTTTTGGGACGGCATAATTTTTGGCCCAAAAATCAAAAAATTCCTGACCACGGAGTCAGGAAAACCTCCCGGGATGGGCCGGACCGAATCAGGTCAAATTGAAAAACGAAGTCCGCCCTGAGATTCGGGGTTGAATTTAAATGTGAGAGGAACTTTTGGATGCTTAATTTGGGACGGCATAATTTTTGGCCCAAAAATCAAAAAATTCCGGACCTCGCAGTCAAAAAATCCTCCCGGGATGGGCCGGACAGAATCAGGTCAAATTGAAAAACAAAGTCCGCCATGAGATTCGGGGTTGAATTTAAGGCTTAGAGGCACTTTTGGGTGGTTGATTTGGGACGGCATAATTTTTGGCCCAAAAATAAAAAAAATCCTGACCTCGGAGTCAGGAAAACCTCCCGGGATGGGCCGGACGGAATAAGGTCAAATTGAAAAACGAAGTCTGCCATGAGATTAGCGGTTGAATTTAAGGCTTAGAGGCACTTTTGGATGCTTAATTTGGGACGGCATAATTTTTGGCCCAAAAATCAAAAAATTCCGGACCTCGCAGTCAAAAAATCCTCCCGGGATGGGCCGGACAGAATCAGGTCAAATTGAAAAACAAAGTCCGCCATGAGATTCGGGGTTGAATTTAAGGCTTAGAGGCACTTTTGGGTGGTTGATTTGGGACGGCATAATTTTTGGCCCAAAAATAAAAAAAATCCTGACCGCGGAGTCAGGAAAACCTCCCGGGATGGGCCGGACCGAATCAGGTCAAATTGGAAAACGAAGTCCGCCATCAGATTCGTGGTTGAATTTAAGGCCTAGAGGCACTTTTGGATGCTTAATTTGGGACGGCATAATTTTTGGCCCAAAAATAAAAAAATTCCGGACAGCGCAGTCAAAAAAACCTCCCGGGATGGGCCGGGCAGAATCAGGTCAAATTGAAAAACGAAGTCCGCCATGAGATTCGGGGTTGAATTTAAGCCTTAGAGGCACTTTTGGGTGGTTGATTTGGGACGGCATAATTTTTGGCCCAAAAATCAAAAAATTCCTGACCGCGGAGTCCAGAAAACCTCCCGGGATGGACCGGACCGAATCAGGTCAAATTGAAAGACGTAGTCCGCCCTGAGATTCGGGGTTGAATTTAAGGCTTAGGGGCACTTTTGGATGCTTGATTTGGGACGGCATAATTTTTCGCCCAAAAATCAAAAAATTCCTGACCGCGGAGTCCAGAAAACCTCCCGGGATGGACCGGACCGAATCAGGTCAAATTGAAAGACGTAGTCCGCCCTGAGATTCGGGGTTGAATTTAAGGCTTAGGGGCACTTTTGGATGCTTGATTTGGGACGGCATAATTTTTGGCACAAAAATCAAAAAAGTCCTGACCGCGGAGTCAGGAAAACCTCCGGGTATGGGCCGGACCGAATCAGGTCAAATTGGAAAACGAAGTCCGCCATGAGATTCGTGGTTGAATTTAAGGCTTAGAGGCACTTTTGGATGCTTGTTTTGGGACGGCATAATTTTTGGCCCAAAAATCAAAAAATTCCTGACCACGGAGTCAGGAAAACCTCCCGGGATGGGCCGGACCGAATCAGGTCAAATTGAAAAACAAAGTCCGCCATGATATTCGGGGTTGAATTTAAATATTAGAGGAACTTTTGGATGGTTGATTTGGGACGGCATAATTTTTGGCCCAAAAATAAAAAAATTCCTGACCGCGGAGTCAGGAAAACCTCCCGGGATGGGCCGGACCGAATCAGGTCAAATTGAAAAACGAAGTCCGCCCTGAGATTCGGGGTTGAATTTAAATGTTAGAGGAACTTTTGGATGGTTGATTTGGGACGGCATAATTTTTGGGCCAAAAATAAAAAAATTCCTGACCGCGGAGTCAGGAAAACCTCCCGGGATGGGCCGGACTGAATCAGGTCAAATTGGAAAACGAAGTCCGCCATGAGATTCGGGGTTGAATTTAAGGCTTAGAGGCACTTTTGGATGCTTAATTTGGGACGGCATAATTTTTGGCCCAAAAATCAAAAAATTCCGGACCTCGCAGTCAAAAAATCCTCCCGGGATGGGCCGGACAGAATCAGGTCAAATTGAAAAACAAAGTCCGCCATGAGATTCGTGGTTGAATTTAAGGCCTAGAGGCACTTTTGGATGCTTAATTTGGGACGGCATAATTTTTGGCCCAAAAATAAAAAAATTCCGGACAGCGCAGTCAAAAAAACCTCCCGGGATGGGCCGGACCGAATCAGGTCAAATTGAAAAACGAAGTCCGCTATGAGATTCGGGGTTGAATTTAAATGTTAGAGGAACTTTTGGATGGTTGATTTGGGACGGCATAATTTTTGGCCCAAAAATAAAAAAATTCCTGACCGCGGAGTCAGGAAAACCTCCCGGGATGGGCCGGACCGAATCAGTTCAAATTGGAAAACGAAGTCCGCCATGAGATTCGGGGTTGAATTTAAGGCTTAGAGGCACTTTTGGATGATTGTTTTGGGACGGCATAATTTTTGGCCCAAAAATCAAAAAATTCCGGACAGCGCAGTCAAAAAAACCTTCCGGGATGGGCCGGACAGAATCAGGTCAAATTGAAAAACGAAGTCCGCCATGAGATTTGGGGTTGAATTTACGGTTTAGAGGCACTTTTGGATGCTTGATTTGGGACAGCATAATTTTTGGCTTTAAAATCAAAAAATTCCTGACCACGGAGTCAGGAAAACCTCCATGGATGGGCCGGACCGAATCAGGTCAAATTGGAAAACGAAGTCCGCTATGAGATTCGGGGTTGAATTTAAATGTTAGAGGAACTTTTGGATGGTTGATTTGGGACGGCATAATTTTTGGCCCAAAAATAAAAAAATTCCTGACCGCGGAGTCAGGAAAACCTCCCGGGATGGGCCGGACCGAATCAGTTCAAATTGGAAAACGAAGTCCGCCATGAGATTCGGGGTTGAATTTAAGGCTTAGAGGCACTTTTGGATGATTGTTTTGGGACGGCATAATTTTTGGCCCAAAAATCAAAAAATTCCGGACAGCGCAGTCAAAAAAACCTTCCGGGATGGGCCGGACAGAATCAGGTCAAATTGGAAAACGAAGTCCGCCATGAGATTCGGGGTTGAATTTAAGGCTTAGCGGCACTTTTGGGTGGTTGATTTGGGACGGCATAATTTTTGGCCCAAAAAGAAAAAAATTCCTGACCGCTGAGTCAGGAAAACCTCCCGGGATGGGCCGGACCGAATCAGGTCAAATTGGAAAACGAAGTCCGCCATGAGATTCGGGGTTGAATTTAAGGCTTAGAGGCACTTTTGGATGCTTGATTTGGGACGGCATCATTTTTGGCTTAAAAATCAAAAAATTCCTGACCGCGGAGTCAGGAAAACCTCCATGGATGGGCCGGACCGAATCAGGTCAAATTGGAAAACGAAGTCCGCCCTGAGATTCGGGGTTGAATTTAAGGCTTAGAGGCACTTTTGGATGCTTGATTTGGGACGGCATAATTTTTGGCCCAAAAATCAAAAAATTCCTGACCGCGGAGTCAGGAAAACCTCCCGGGATGGGCCGGACCGAATCAGGTCAAATTGAAAAACGAAGTCCGCCCTGAGATTCGGGGTTGAATTTAAATGTTAGAGGAACTTTTGGATGGTTGATTTGGGACGGCATAATTTTTGGGCCAAAAATAAAAAAATTCCTGACCGCGGAGTCAGGAAAACCTCCCGGGATGGGCCGGACTGAATCAGGTCAAATTGGAAAACGAAGTCCGCCATGAGATTCGGGGTTGAATTTAAGGCTTAGAGGCACTTTTGGATGCTTAATTTGGGACGGCATAATTTTTGGCCCAAAAATCAAAAAATTCCGGACCTCGCAGTCAAAAAATCCTCCCGGGATGGGCCGGACAGAATCAGGTCAAATTGAAAAACAAAGTCCGCCATGAGATTCGTGGTTGAATTTAAGGCCTAGAGGCACTTTTGGATGCTTAATTTGGGACGGCATAATTTTTGGCCCAAAAATAAAAAAATTCCGGACAGCGCAGTCAAAAAAACCTCCCGGGATGGGCCGGACCGAATCAGGTCAAATTGAAAAACGAAGTCCGCTATGAGATTCGGGGTTGAATTTAAATGTTAGAGGAACTTTTGGATGGTTGATTTGGGACGGCATAATTTTTGGCCCAAAAATAAAAAAATTCCTGACCGCGGAGTCAGGAAAACCTCCCGGGATGGGCCGGACCGAATCAGTTCAAATTGGAAAACGAAGTCCGCCATGAGATTCGGGGTTGAATTTAAGGCTTAGAGGCACTTTTGGATGATTGTTTTGGGACGGCATAATTTTTGGCCCAAAAATCAAAAAATTCCGGACAGCGCAGTCAAAAAAACCTTCCGGGATGGGCCGGACAGAATCAGGTCAAATTGAAAAACGAAGTCCGCCATGAGATTTGGGGTTGAATTTACGGTTTAGAGGCACTTTTGGATGCTTGATTTGGGACAGCATAATTTTTGGCTTTAAAATCAAAAAATTCCTGACCACGGAGTCAGGAAAACCTCCATGGATGGGCCGGACCGAATCAGGTCAAATTGGAAAACGAAGTCCGCTATGAGATTCGGGGTTGAATTTAAATGTTAGAGGAACTTTTGGATGGTTGATTTGGGACGGCATAATTTTTGGCCCAAAAATAAAAAAATTCCTGACCGCGGAGTCAGGAAAACCTCCCGGGATGGGCCGGACCGAATCAGTTCAAATTGGAAAACGAAGTCCGCCATGAGATTCGGGGTTGAATTTAAGGCTTAGAGGCACTTTTGGATGATTGTTTTGGGACGGCATAATTTTTGGCCCAAAAATCAAAAAATTCCGGACAGCGCAGTCAAAAAAACCTTCCGGGATGGGCCGGACAGAATCAGGTCAAATTGGAAAACGAAGTCCGCCATGAGATTCGGGGTTGAATTTAAGGCTTAGCGGCACTTTTGGGTGGTTGATTTGGGACGGCATAATTTTTGGCCCAAAAAGAAAAAAATTCCTGACCGCTGAGTCAGGAAAACCTCCCGGGATGGGCCGGACCGAATCAGGTCAAATTGGAAAACGAAGTCCGCCATGAGATTCGGGGTTGAATTTAAGGCTTAGAGGCACTTTTGGATGCTTGATTTGGGACGGCATCATTTTTGGCTTAAAAATCAAAAAATTCCTGACCGCGGAGTCAGGAAAACCTCCATGGATGGGCCGGACCGAATCAGGTCAAATTGGAAAACGAAGTCCGCCCTGAGATTCGGGGTTGAATTTAAGGCTTAGAGGCACTTTTGGATGCTTGATTTGGGACGGCATAATTTTTGGCCCAAAAATCAAAAAATTCCTGACCGCGGAGTCAGGAAAACCTCCCGGGATGGGTCGGACCGAATGACATCAAATTGAAAAACAAAGTCTGCCATGAGATTCGGGGTTGAATTTAAGGCTTAGAGGCACCTTTGGATGCTTGTTTTCGGACGGCATAATTTTTGGCCCAAAAACCAAAAAATTCCTGACCGCGGTGTCAGGAAAACCTCCCGGGATGGGCCGGACCGAATCAGGTCAAATTGAAAAACGAAGTCCGCTATGAGATTCGGGGTTGAATTTAAATGTTAGAGGTTCTTTTGGATGGTTGATTTGGGACGGCATAATTTTTGGCCCAAAAATAAAAAAATTCCTGACCGCGGAGTCAGGAAAACCTCCCGGGATGGACCGGACCGAATCAGTTCAAATTGGAAAACGAAGTCCGCCATGAGATTCGGGGTTGAATTTAAGGCTTAGAGGCACTTTTGGATGATTGTTTTGGGACGGCATAATTTTTGGCCCAAAAATCAAAAAATTCCGGACAGCGCAGTCAAAAAAACCTTCCGGGATGGGCCGGACAGAATCAGGTCAAATTGAAAAACGAAGTCCGCCATGAGATTTGGGGTTGAATTTACGGTTTAGAGGCACTTTTGGATGCTTGATTTGGGACAGCATAATTTTTGGCTTTAAAATCAAAAAATTCCTGACCACGGAGTCAGGAAAACCTCCATGGATGGGCCGGACCGAATCAGGTCAAATTGGAAAACGAAGTCCGCTATGAGATTCGGGGTTGAATTTAAATGTTAGAGGAACTTTTGGATGGTTGATTTGGGACGGCATAATTTTTGGCCCAAAAATAAAAAAATTCCTGACCGCGGAGTCAGGAAAACCTCCCGGGATGGGCCGGACCGAATCAGTTCAAATTGGAAAACGAAGTCCGCCATGAGATTCGGGGTTGAATTTAAGGCTTAGAGGCACTTTTGGATGATTGTTTTGGGACGGCATAATTTTTGGCCCAAAAATCAAAAAATTCCGGACAGCGCAGTCAAAAAAACCTTCCGGGATGGGCCGGACAGAATCAGGTCAAATTGAAAAACGAAGTCCGCCATGAGATTCGTGGTTGAATTTAAGGCTTAGAGGCACTTTTGGATGCTTGATTTGGGACGGCATAATTTTTGGCCCAGAAATCAAAAAATTCCTGACCGCGGAGTCAGGAAAACCTCCCGGGATGGGCCGGACCGAATCAGGTCAAATTGAAAAACGAAGTCCGCTATGAGATTCGGGTTGAATTTAAATGTTAGAGGATGTTTTGGATGGTTGATTTGGGACGGCATAATTTTTGGCCCAAAAATAAAAAAATTCCTGACCGCGGAGTTAGGAAAACCTCCCGGGATGGGCCGGACCGAATCAGTTCAAATTGGAAAACGAAGTCCGCCATGAGATTCGGGGTTGAATTTAAGGCTTAGAGGCACTTTTGGATGATTGTTTTGGGACGGCATAATTTTTGGCCCAAAAATCAAAAAATTCCGGACAGCGCAGTCAAAATAACCTTCCGGGATGGGCCGGACAGAATCAGGTCAAATTGAAAAACGAAGTCCGCCATGAGATTTGGTTTTGAATTTACGGCTTAGAGGCACTTTTGGATGCTTGATTTGGGACGGCATAATTTTTGGCTTTAAAATCAAAAAATTCCTGACCATGGAGTCAGGAAAACCTCCATGGATGGGCCGGACCGAATCAGGTCAAATTGGAAAACGAAGTCCGCCATGAGATTCGGGGTTGAATTTAAGGCTTAGCGGCACTTTTGGGTGGTTGATTTGGGACGGCATAATTTTTGGCCCAAAAAGAAAAAAATTCCTGACCGCTGAGTCAGGAAAACCTCCCGGGATGGGCCGGACCGAATCAGGTCAAATTGGAAAACGAAGTCCGCCATGAGATTCGGGGTTGAATTTAAGGCTTAGAGGCACTTTTGGATGCTTGATTTGGGACGGCATAATTTTTGGCCCAAAAATCAAAAAATTCCTGACCGCGGAGTCAGGAAAACCTCCCGGGATGGGTCGGACCGAATGACATCAAATTGAAAAACAAAGTCTGCCATGAGATTCGGGGTTGAATTTAAGGCTTAGAGGCACCTTTGGATGCTTGTTTTGGGACGGCATAATTTTTGGCCCAAAAACCAAAAAATTCCTGACCGCGGTGTCAGGAAAACCTCCCGGGATGGGCCGGACCGAATCAGGTCAAATTGAAAAACGAAGTCCGCTATGAGATTCGGGGTTGAATTTAAATGTTAGAGGAAGTTTTGGATGGTTGATTTGGGACGGCATAATTTTTGGCCCAAAAATAAAAAAATTCCTGACCGCGGAGTTAGGAAAACCTCCCGGGATGGGCCGGACCGAATCAGTTCAAATTGGAAAACGAAGTCCGCCATGAGATTCGGGGTTGAATTTAAGGCTTAGAGGCACTTTTGGATGATTGTTTTGGGACGGCATAATTTTTGGCCCAAAAATCAAAAAATTCCGGACAGCGCAGTCAAAAAAACCTTCCGGGATGGGCCGGACAGAATCAGGTCAAATTGAAAAACGAAGTCCGCCATGAGATTTGGGGTTGAATTTACGGCTTAGAGGCACTTTTGGATGCTTGATTTGGGACGGCATAATTTTTGGCTTTAAAATCAAAAAATTCCTGACCATGGAGTCAGGAAAACCTCCATGGATGGGCCGGACCGAATCAGGTCAAATTGGAAAACGAAGTCCGCCATGAGATTCGGGGTTGAATTTAAGGCTTAGCGGCACTTTTGGGTGGTTGATTTGGGACGGCATAATTTTTGGCCCAAAAAGAAAAAAATTCCTGACCGCTGAGTCAGGAAAACCTCCCGGGATGGGCCGGACCGAATCAGGTCAAATTGGAAAACGAAGTCCGCCATGAGATTCGGGGTTGAATTTAAGGCTTAGAGGCACTTTTGGATGCTTGATTTGGGACGGCATAATTTTTGGCCCAAAAATCAAAAAATTCCTGACCGCGGAGTCAGGAAAACCTCCCGGGATGGGCCGGACCGAATCAGGTCAAATTGAAAAACGAAGTCCGCTATGAGATTCGGGGTTGAATTTAAATGTTAGAGGAAGTTTTGGATGGTTGATTTGGGACGGCATAATTTTTGGCCCAAAAATAAAAAAATTCCTGACCGCGGAGTTAGGAAAACCTCCCGGGATGGGCCGGACCGAATCAGTTCAAATTGGAAAACGAAGTCCGCCATGAGATTCGGGGTTGAATTTAAGGCTTAGAGGCACTTTTGGATGATTGTTTTGGGACGGCATAATTTTTGGCCCAAAAATCAAAAAATTCCGGACAGCGCAGTCAAAAAAACCTTCCGGGATGGGCCGGACAGAATCAGGTCAAATTGAAAAACGAAGTCCGCCATGAGATTTGGGGTTGAATTTACGGCTTAGAGGCACTTTTGGATGCTTGATTTGGGACGGCATAATTTTTGGCTTTAAAATCAAAAAATTCCTGACCATGGAGTCAGGAAAACCTCCATGGATGGGCCGGACCGAATCAGGTCAAATTGGAAAACGAAGTCCGCCATGAGATTCGGGGTTGAATTTAAGGCTTAGCGGCACTTTTGGGTGGTTGATTTGGGACGGCATAATTTTTGGCCCAAAAAGAAAAAAATTCCTGACCGCTGAGTCAGGAAAACCTCCCGGGATGGGCCGGACCGAATCAGGTCAAATTGGAAAACGAAGTCCGCCATGAGATTCGGGGTTGAATTTAAGGCTTAGAGGCACTTTTGGATGCTTGATTTGGGACGGCATAATTTTTGGCCCAAAAATCAAAAAATTCCTGACCGCGGAGTCAGGAAAACCTCCCGGGATGGGTCGGACCGAATGACATCAAATTGAAAAACAAAGTCTGCCATGAGATTCGGGGTTGAATTTAAGGCTTAGAGGCACCTTTGGATGCTTGTTTTGGGACGGCATAATTTTTGGCCCAAAAACCAAAAAATTCCTGACCGCGGTGTCAGGAAAACCTCCCGGGATGGGCTGGACCGAATCAGGTCAAATTGAAAAACGAAGTCCGCTATGAGATTCGGGGTTGAATTTAAATGTTAGAGGAACTTTTGGATGGTTGATTTGGGACGGCATAATTTTTGGCCCAAAAATAAAAAAATTCCTGACCGCGGAGTCAGGAAAACCTCCCGGGATGGGCCGGACCGAATCAGTTCAAATTGGAAAACGAAGTCCGCCATGAGATTCGGGGTTGAATTTAAGGCTTAGAGGCACTTTTGGATGATTGTTTTGGGACGGCATAATTTTTGGCCCAAAAATCAAAAAATTCCGGACCGCGGAGTCAGGAAAACCTCCCGGGATGGGTCGGACCGAATGACATCAAATTGAAAAACAAAGTCTGCCATGAGATTCGGGGTTGAATTTAAGGCTTAGAGGCACCTTTGGATGCTTGTTTTGGGACGGCATAATTTTTGGCCCAAAAACCAAAAAATTCCTGACCGCGGTGTCAGGAAAACCTCCCGGGATGGGCCGGACCGAATCAGGTCAAATTGAAAAACGAAGTCCGCTATGAGATTCGGGGTTGAATTTAAATGTTAGAGGAAGTTTTGGATGGTTGATTTGGGACGGCATAATTTTTGGCCCAAAAATAAAAAAATTCCTGACCGCGGAGTTAGGAAAACCTCCCGGGATGGGCCGGACCGAATCAGTTCAAATTGGAAAACGAAGTCCGCCATGAGATTCGGGGTTGAATTTAAGGCTTAGAGGCACTTTTGGATGATTGTTTTGGGACGGCATAATTTTTGGCCCAAAAATCAAAAAATTCCGGACAGCGCAGTCAAAAAAACCTTCCGGGATGGGCCGGACAGAATCAGGTCAAATTGAAAAACGAAGTCCGCCATGAGATTTGGGGTTGAATTTACGGCTTAGAGGCACTTTTGGATGCTTGATTTGGGACGGCATAATTTTTGGCTTTAAAATCAAAAAATTCCTGACCATGGAGTCAGGAAAACCTCCATGGATGGGCCGGACCGAATCAGGTCAAATTGGAAAACGAAGTCCGCCATGAGATTCGGGGTTGAATTTAAGGCTTAGCGGCACTTTTGGGTGGTTGATTTGGGACGGCATAATTTTTGGCCCAAAAAGAAAAAAATTCCTGACCGCTGAGTCAGGAAAACCTCCCGGGATGGGCCGGACCGAATCAGGTCAAATTGGAAAACGAAGTCCGCCATGAGATTCGGGGTTGAATTTAAGGCTTAGAGGCACTTTTGGATGCTTGATTTGGGACGGCATAATTTTTGGCCCAAAAATCAAAAAATTCCTGACCGCGGAGTCAGGAAAACCTCCCGGGATGGGCCGGACCGAATCAGGTCAAATTGAAAAACGAAGTCCGCTATGAGATTCGGGGTTGAATTTAAATGTTAGAGGAAGTTTTGGATGGTTGATTTGGGACGGCATAATTTTTGGCCCAAAAATAAAAAAATTCCTGACCGCGGAGTTAGGAAAACCTCCCGGGATGGGCCGGACCGAATCAGTTCAAATTGGAAAACGAAGTCCGCCATGAGATTCGGGGTTGAATTTAAGGCTTAGAGGCACTTTTGGATGATTGTTTTGGGACGGCATAATTTTTGGCCCAAAAATCAAAAAATTCCGGACAGCGCAGTCAAAAAAACCTTCCGGGATGGGCCGGACAGAATCAGGTCAAATTGAAAAACGAAGTCCGCCATGAGATTTGGGGTTGAATTTACGGCTTAGAGGCACTTTTGGATGCTTGATTTGGGACGGCATAATTTTTGGCTTTAAAATCAAAAAATTCCTGACCATGGAGTCAGGAAAACCTCCATGGATGGGCCGGACCGAATCAGGTCAAATTGGAAAACGAAGTCCGCCATGAGATTCGGGGTTGAATTTAAGGCTTAGCGGCACTTTTGGGTGGTTGATTTGGGACGGCATAATTTTTGGCCCAAAAAGAAAAAAATTCCTGACCGCTGAGTCAGGAAAACCTCCCGGGATGGGCCGGACCGAATCAGGTCAAATTGGAAAACGAAGTCCGCCATGAGATTCGGGGTTGAATTTAAGGCTTAGAGGCACTTTTGGATGCTTGATTTGGGACGGCATAATTTTTGGCCCAAAAATCAAAAAATTCCTGACCGCGGAGTCAGGAAAACCTCCCGGGATGGGTCGGACCGAATGACATCAAATTGAAAAACAAAGTCTGCCATGAGATTCGGGGTTGAATTTAAGGCTTAGAGGCACCTTTGGATGCTTGTTTTGGGACGGCATAATTTTTGGCCCAAAAACCAAAAAATTCCTGACCGCGGTGTCAGGAAAACCTCCCGGGATGGGCTGGACCGAATCAGGTCAAATTGAAAAACGAAGTCCGCTATGAGATTCGGGGTTGAATTTAAATGTTAGAGGAACTTTTGGATGGTTGATTTGGGACGGCATAATTTTTGGCCCAAAAATAAAAAAATTCCTGACCGCGGAGTCAGGAAAACCTCCCGGGATGGGCCGGACCGAATCAGTTCAAATTGGAAAACGAAGTCCGCCATGAGATTCGGGGTTGAATTTAAGGCTTAGAGGCACTTTTGGATGATTGTTTTGGGACGGCATAATTTTTGGCCCAAAAATCAAAAAATTCATCACCGCGGAGTCAGGAAAACCTCCCGGGATGGGCCGGACCGAATCAGGTCAAATTGAAAAACGAAGTCCGCCATGATATTCGGGGTTGAATTTAAATATTAGAGGAACTTTTGGATGGTTGATTTGGGACGGCATAATTTTTGGCCCAAAAATAAAATAATTCCTGACCGCGGAGTCAGGAAAACCTCCATGGATGGGCCGGACCGAATCAGGTCAAATTGGAAAACGAAGTCCGCCATGAGATTCGGGGTTGAATTTAAGGCTTAGAGGCACTTTTGGATGCTTGAATTGGGACGGCATCATTTTTGGCTTAAAAATCAAAAAATTCCTGACTGCGGAGTCAGGAAAACCTCCGGGGGTGTGCCGGACCGAATGAGGTCAAATTGGAAAACGAAGTCCGCCATGAGATTCGTGGTTGAATTTAAGGCTTAGAGGCACTTTTGGATGCTTGTTTTGGGATGGCATAATTTTTGGCCCAAAAACCAAAAAATTCCTGACCGCGGTGTCAGGAAAACCTCCCGGGATGGGCCGGACCGAATCAGGTCAAATTGAAAAACGAACTCCGCTATGAGATTCGGGGTTGAATTTAAATGTTAGAGGAACTTTTGGATGGTTGATTTGGGACGGCATAATTTTTGGCCCAAAAATAAAAAAATTCCTGACCGCGGAGTCAGGAAAACCTCCCGGGATGGGCCGGACCGAATCAGTTCAAATTGGAAAACGAAGTCCGCCATGAGATTCGGGGTTGAATTTAAGGCTTAGAGGCACTTTTGGATGATTGTTTTGGGACGGCATAATTTTTGGCCCAAAAATCAAAAAATTCCGGACAGCGCAGTCAAAAAAACCTTCCGGGATGGGCCGGACAGAATCAGGTCAAATTGAAAAACGAAGTCCGCCATGAGATTTGGGGTTGAATTTACGGCTTAGAGGCACTTTTGGGTGGTTGATTTGGGACGGCATAATTTTTGGCTTTAAAATCAAAAAATTCCTGACCATGGAGTCAGGAAAACCTCCATGGATGGGCCGGACCGAATCAGGTCAAATTGGAAAACGAAGTCCGCCATGAGATTCGGGGTTGAATTTAAGGCTTAGCGGCACTTTTGGGTGGTTGATTTGGGACGGCATAATTTTTGGCCCAAAAAGAAAAAAATTCCTGACCGCGGAGTCAGGAAAACCTCCCGGGATGGGTCGGACCGAATGACATCAAATTGAAAAACAAAGTCTGCCATGAGATTCGGGGTTGAATTTAAGGCTTAGAGGCACCTTTGGATGCTTGTTTTGGGACGGCATAATTTTTGGCCCAAAAATCAAAAAATTCCGGACAGCGCAGTCAAAAAAACCTTCCGGGATGGGCCGGACAGAATCAGGTCAAATTGAAAAACGAAGTCCGCCATGAGATTTGGGGTTGAATTTACGGCTTAGAGGCACTTTTGGATGCTTGATTTGGGACAGCATAATTTTTGGCTTAAAAATCAAAAAATTCCTGACCGCGGAGTCAGGAAAACCTCCGGGGATGTGCCGGACCGAATGAGGTCAAATTGGAAAACGAAGTCCGCCATGAGATTCGTGGTTGAATTTAAGGCTTAGAGGCACTTTTGGATGCTTGTTTTGGGATGGCATAATTTTTGGCCCAAAAACCAAAAAATTCCTGACCGCGGTGTCAGGAAAACCTCCCGGGATGGGCCGGACCGAATCAGGTCAAATTGAAAAACGAAGTCCGCTATGAGATTCGGGGTTGAATTTAAATGTTAGAGGAACTTTTGGATGGTTGATTTGGGACGGCATAATTTTTGGCCCAAAAATAAAAAAATTCCTGACCGCGGAGTCAGGAAAACCTCCCGGGATGGGCCGTACCGAATCAGTTCAAATTGGAAAACGAAGTCCGCCATGAGATTCGGGGTTGAATTTAAGGCTTAGAGGCACTTTTGGATGATTGTTTTGGGACGGCATAATTTTTGGCCCAAAAATCAAAAAATTCCGGACAGCGCAGTCAAAAAAACCTTCCGGGATGGGCCGGACAGAATCAGGTCAAATTGAAAAACGAAGTCCGCCATGAGATTTGGGGTTGAATTTACGGCTTAGAGGCACTTTTGGATGCTTGATTTGGGACGGCATAATTTTTGGCTTTAAAATCAAAAAATTCCTGACCACGGAGTCAGGAAAACCTCCATGGATGGGCCGGACCGAATCAGGTCAAATTGGAAAACGAAGTCCGCCATGAGATTCGTGGTTGAATTTAAGGCTTAGAGGCACTTTTGGATGCTTGAATTGGGACGGCATCATTTTTGGCTTAAAAATCAAAAAATTCCTGACCGCGGAGTCAGGAAAACCTCCCGGGATGGGCCGGACCGAATCAGTTCAAATTGGAAAACGAAGTCCGCCATGAGATTCGGGGTTGAATTTAAGGCTTAGAGGCACTTTTGGATGATTGTTTTGGGACGGCATAATTTTTGGCCCAAAAATCAAAAAATTCATCACCGCGGAGTCAGGAAAACCTCCCGGGATGGGCCGGACCGAATCAGGTCAAATTGAAAAACGAAGTCCGCCATGATATTCGGGGTTGAATTTAAATATTAGAGGAACTTTTGGATGGTTGATTTGGGACGGCATAATTTTTGGCCCAAAAATAAAATAATTCCTGACCGCGGAGTCAGGAAAACCTCCATGGATGGGCCGGACCGAATCAGGTCAAATTGGAAAACGAAGTCCGCCATGAGATTCGGGGTTGAATTTAAGGCTTAGAGGCACTTTTGGATGCTTGAATTGGGACGGCATCATTTTTGGCTTAAAAATCAAAAAATTCCTGACTGCGGAGTCAGGAAAACCTCCGGGGGTGTGCCGGACCGAATGAGGTCAAATTGGAAAACGAAGTCCGCCATGAGATTCGTGGTTGAATTTAAGGCTTAGAGGCACTTTTGGATGCTTGTTTTGGGATGGCATAATTTTTGGCCCAAAAACCAAAAAATTCCTGACCGCGGTGTCAGGAAAACCTCCCGGGATGGGCCGGACCGAATCAGGTCAAATTGAAAAACGAACTCCGCTATGAGATTCGGGGTTGAATTTAAATGTTAGAGGAACTTTTGGATGGTTGATTTGGGACGGCATAATTTTTGGCCCAAAAATAAAAAAATTCCTGACCGCGGAGTCAGGAAAACCTCCCGGGATGGGCCGGACCGAATCAGTTCAAATTGGAAAACGAAGTCCGCCATGAGATTCGGGGTTGAATTTAAGGCTTAGAGGCACTTTTGGATGATTGTTTTGGGACGGCATAATTTTTGGCCCAAAAATCAAAAAATTCCGGACAGCGCAGTCAAAAAAACCTTCCGGGATGGGCCGGACAGAATCAGGTCAAATTGAAAAACGAAGTCCGCCATGAGATTTGGGGTTGAATTTACGGCTTAGAGGCACTTTTGGGTGGTTGATTTGGGACGGCATAATTTTTGGCTTTAAAATCAAAAAATTCCTGACCATGGAGTCAGGAAAACCTCCATGGATGGGCCGGACCGAATCAGGTCAAATTGGAAAACGAAGTCCGCCATGAGATTCGGGGTTGAATTTAAGGCTTAGCGGCACTTTTGGGTGGTTGATTTGGGACGGCATAATTTTTGGCCCAAAAAGAAAAAAATTCCTGACCGCTGAGTCAGGAAAACCTCCCGGGATGGGCCGGACCGAATCAGGTCAAATTGGAAAACGAAGTCCGCCATGAGATTCGGGGTTGAATTTAAGGCTTAGAGGCACTTTTGGATGCTTGATTTGGGACGGCATAATTTTTGGCCCAAAAATCAAAAAATTCCTGACCGCGGAGTCAGGAAAACCTCCCGGGATGGGTCGGACCGAATGACATCAAATTGAAAAACAAAGTCTGCCATGAGATTCGGGGTTGAATTTAAGGCTTAGAGGCACCTTTGGATGCTTGTTTTGGGACGGCATAATTTTTGGCCCAAAAATCAAAAAATTCCGGACAGCGCAGTCAAAAAAACCTTCCGGGATGGGCCGGACAGAATCAGGTCAAATTGAAAAACGAAGTCCGCCATGAGATTTGGGGTTGAATTTACGGCTTAGAGGCACTTTTGGATGCTTGATTTGGGACAGCATAATTTTTGGCTTAAAAATCAAAAAATTCCTGACCGCGGAGTCAGGAAAACCTCCGGGGATGTGCCGGACCGAATGAGGTCAAATTGGAAAACGAAGTCCGCCATGAGATTCGTGGTTGAATTTAAGGCTTAGAGGCACTTTTGGATGCTTGTTTTGGGATGGCATAATTTTTGGCCCAAAAACCAAAAAATTCCTGACCGCGGTGTCAGGAAAACCTCCCGGGATGGGCCGGACCGAATCAGGTCAAATTGAAAAACGAAGTCCGCTATGAGATTCGGGGTTGAATTTAAATGTTAGAGGAACTTTTGGATGGTTGATTTGGGACGGCATAATTTTTGGCCCAAAAATAAAAAAATTCCTGACCGCGGAGTCAGGAAAACCTCCCGGGATGGGCCGTACCGAATCAGTTCAAATTGGAAAACGAAGTCCGCCATGAGATTCGGGGTTGAATTTAAGGCTTAGAGGCACTTTTGGATGATTGTTTTGGGACGGCATAATTTTTGGCCCAAAAATCAAAAAATTCCGGACAGCGCAGTCAAAAAAACCTTCCGGGATGGGCCGGACAGAATCAGGTCAAATTGAAAAACGAAGTCCGCCATGAGATTTGGGGTTGAATTTACGGCTTAGAGGCACTTTTGGATGCTTGATTTGGGACGGCATAATTTTTGGCTTTAAAATCAAAAAATTCCTGACCACGGAGTCAGGAAAACCTCCATGGATGGGCCGGACCGAATCAGGTCAAATTGGAAAACGAAGTCCGCCATGAGATTCGTGGTTGAATTTAAGGCTTAGAGGCACTTTTGGATGCTTGAATTGGGACGGCATCATTTTTGGCTTAAAAATCAAAAAATTCCTGACTGCGGAGTCAGGAAAACCTCCGGGGATGTGCCGGACCGAATCAGGTCAAATTGGAAAACGAAGTCCGCCATGAGATTCGTGGTTGAATTTAAGGCTTAGAGGAACTTTTGGATGCTTGTTTTGGGACGGCATAATTTTTGGCCCAAAAACCAAAAAATTCCTGACCGCGGTGTCAGGAAAACCTCCCGGGATGGGCCGGACCGAATCAGGTCAAATTGAAAAACGAACTCCGCTATGAGATTCGGGGTTGAATTTAAATGTTAGAGGAACTTTTGGATGGTTGATTTGGGACGGCATAATTTTTGGCCCAAAAATAAAAAAATTCCTGACCGCGGAGTCAGGAAAACCTCCCGGGATGGGCCGGACCGAATCAGGTCATATTGGAAAACGAAGTCCGCCATGAGATTCGGGGTTGCATTTAAGGCTTAGAGGCACTTTTGGATGATTGTTTTGGGACGGCATAATTTTTGGCCCAAAAATCAAAAAATTCCGGACAGCGCAGTCAAAAAAACCTTCCGGGATGGGCCGGACAGAATCAGGTCAAATTGAAAAACGAAGTCCGCCATGAGATTCGGGGTTGAATTTACGGCTTAGAGGCACTTTTGGATGCTTGATTTGGGACGGCATAATTTTTGGCTTTAAAATCAAAAAATTCCTGACCACGGAGTCAGGAAAACCTCCCGGGATGGGCTGGACCGAGTCAGGTCAAATTGGAAAACGAAGTCCGCCATGAGATTCGGGGTTGAATTTAAGGCTTAGAGGCACTTTTGGATGCTTAATTTGGGACGGCAGAATTTTTGGCCCAAAAATAAAAAAATTCCGGACAGCCCAGTCAAAAAAACCTCCCGGGATGGGCCGGACAGAATCAGGTCAAATTGAAAAACGAAGTCCGCCATGAGATTCGGGGTTGAATTTAAGCCTTAGAGGCACTTTTGGGTGGTTGATTTGGGACGGCATAATTTTTGGCCCAAAAATAAAAAAATTCCTGACCGCGGAGTCAGGAAAACCTCCGGGGATGGGCCGGACCGAATCAGGTCAAATTGGAAAACGAAGTCCGCCATGAGATTCGGGGTTGAATTTAAGGCTTAGAGGCACTTTTGGATGCTTGTTTTGGGACGGCATAATTTTTGGCCCAAAAACCAAAAATTTCCTGACCGCGGTGTCAGGAAAACCTCCCGGGATGGGCCGGGTCAAATCAGGTCAAATTGAAAAACGAAGTCCGCTATGAGATTCGGGGTTGAATTTAAATGTTAGAGGAACTTTTGGATGGTTGATTTGGGACGGCATAATTTTTGGCCCAAAAATAAAAAAATTCCTGACCGCGGAGTCAGGAAAACCTCCCGGGATGGGCCAGACCGAATCAGGTCAAATTGGAAAACGAAGTCCGCCATGAGATTCGGGGTTGAATTTAAGTCTTAGAGGCACTTTTGGATGCTTGATTTGGGACGGCATAATTTTTGGCCCAAAAATAAAAAAATTCCTGACCGCGGAGTCAGGAAAACCTCCCGGGATGGGCCAGACCGAATCAGGTCAAATTGGAAAACGAAGTTCGCCCTGAGATTCGCGGTTGAATTTAAGGCTTAGAGGCACTTTTGGGTGGTTGATTTGGGACGGCATAATTTTTGGCCCAAAAATAAAAAAATTCCTGACCGCGGAGTCAGGAAAACCTCCGGGGATGGGCCGGACCGAATCAGGTCAAATTGGAAAACGAAGTCCGCCATGAGATTCGGGGTTGAATTTAAGGCTTAGAGGCACTTTTGGATGCTTGTTTTGGGACGGCATAATTTTTGGCCCAAAAACCAAAAATTTCCTGACCGCGGTGTCAGGAAAACCTCCCGGGATGGGCCGGGGCAAAACAGGTCAAATTGAAAAACGAAGTCCGCTATGAGATTCGGGGTTGAATTTAAATGTTAGAGGAACTTTTGGATGGTTGATTTGGGACGGCATAATTTTTGGCCCAAAAATAAAAAAATTCCTGACCGCGGAGTCAGGAAAACCTCCCGGGATGGGCCAGACCGAATCAGGTCAAATTGGAAAACGAAGTCCGCCATGAGATTCGGGGTTGAATTTAAGGCTTAGAGGCACTTTTGGATGCTTGATTTGGGACGGCAGAATTTTTGGCCCAAAAATAAAAAAATTCCTGACCGCTGAGTCCAGAAAACCTCCCGGGATGGGCCGGACCGAAACACGTCAAATTGCAAGACGTAGTCCGCCCTGAGATTCGGGGTTGAATTTAAGGCTTAGGGGCACTTTTGGATGCTTGATTTGGGACGGCATAATTTGTGGCACAAAAATCAAAAAAGTCCTGACCGCGATGGGCCAGACCGAATCAGGTCAAATTGGAAAACGAAGTCCGCCATGAGATTCGTGGTTGAATTTAAGGCTTAGAGGCACTTTTGGATGCTTGTTTTGGTATGGCAGAATTTTTGGCCCAAAAATAAAAAAAATCCTGACCGCTGAGTCCAGAAAACCTCCCGGGATGGGCCGGACCGAATCAGGTGAAATTACAAGACGTAGTCCGCCCTGAGATTCGGGGTTGAATTTAAGGCTTAGAGGCACTTTTGGATGCTTGATTTGGGACAGCATAATTTGTGGCACAAAAATCAAAAAAGTCCTGACCGCGGAGTGAGGAAAACCTCCCGGGATGGCCCAGACCGAATCAGGTCAAATTGGAAAACGAAGTCCGCCATGAGATTCGTGGTTGAATTTAAGGCTTAGAGGCACTTTTGGATGCTTGTTTTGGTATGGCATAATTTTTGGCCCAAAAACCAAAAAATTCCTGACCGCGGTGTCAGGAAAACCTCCCGGGATGGGCCGGGGCAAATCAGGTCAAATTGAAAAACGAAGTCCGCTATGAGATTCGGGGTTGAATTTAAATGTTAGAGGAACTTTTGGATGGTTGATTTGGGACGGCATAATTTTTGGCCCAAAAATAAAAAAATTCCTGACCGCGGAGTCAGGAAAACCTCTCGGGATGGGCCGGACCGAATCAGGTCAAATTGGAAAACGAAGTCCGCCATGAGATTCGGGGTTGAATTTAAGGCTTAGAGGCACTTTTGGATGATTGTTTTGGGACGGCATAATTTTTGGCCCAAAAATCAAAAAATTCCGGACAGCGCAGTCAAAAAAACCTTCCGGGACGGGCCAGACAGAATCAGGTCAAATTGAAAAACGAAGTCCGCCAAGAGATTCGGGGTTGAATTTACGGCTTAGAGGCACTTTTGGATGCTTGATTTGGGACGGCATAATTTTTGGCTTTAAAATCAAAAAATTCCTGACCACGGAGTCAGGAAAACCTCCCGGGATGGGCCGGACCGAATCAGGTCAAATTGGAAAACGAAGTCCGCCATGAGATTCGGGGTTGAATTTAAGGCTTAGAGGCACTTTTGGATGCTTAATTTGGGACGGCAGAATTTTTGGCCGAAAAATAAAAAAATTCCGGACAGCCCAGTCAAAAAAACCTCCCGGGATGGGCCGGACAGAATCAGGTCAAATTGAAAAACAAAGTCCGCCATGAGATTCGGGGTTGAATTTAAGGCTTAGAGGCACTTTTGGGTGGTTGATTTGGGACGGCATAATTTTTGGCCCAAAAATAAAAAAATTCCTGACCGCGGAGTCAGGAAAACCTCCGGGGATGGGCCGGACCGAATCAGGTCAAATTGGAAAACGAAGTCCGCCATGAGATTCGTGGTTGAATTTAAGGCTTAGAGGCACTTTTGGGTGGTTGATTTGGGACGGCATAATTTTTGGCCCAAAAATAAAAAAATTCCTGACCGCGGAGTCAGGAAAACCTCCGGGGATGGGCCGGACCGAATCAGGTCAAATTGGAAAACGAAGTCCGCCATGAGATTCGTGGTTGAATTTAAGGATTAGAGGCACTTTTGGATGCTTGATTTGGGACGGCATAATTTGTGGCACAAAAATCAAAAAAGTCCTGACCGCGGAGTGAGGAAAACCTCCCGGGATGGGCCAGACCGAATCAGGTCAAATTGGAAAACGAAGTCCGCCATAAGATTCGTGGTTGAATTTAAGGCTTAGAGGCACTTTTGGATGCTTGTTTTGGTATGGCAGAATTTTTGGCCCAAAAATAAAAAAATTCCTGACCGCTGAGTCCAGAAAACCTCCCGGGATGGGCCGGACCGAATCAGGTCAAATTGCAAGACGTAGTCCGCCCTGAGATTCGTGGTTGAATTTAAGGCTTAGAGGCACTTTTGGATGCTTGTTTTGGGACGGCATAATTTTTGGCCCAAAAATCAAAAAATTCCGGACAGAGCAGTCAAAAAAACCTTCCGGGACGGGCCGGACAGAATCAGGTCAAATTGAAAAACGAAGTCCGCCATGAGATTCGGGGTTGAATTTACGGCTTAGAGGCACTTTTGGATGCTTGATTTGGGACGGCATAATTTTTGGCTTTAAAATCAAAAAATTCCTGACCACGGAGTCAGGAAAACCTCCCGTGATCGGCTGGACCGCATCAGGTCAAATTGGAAAACGAAGTCCGCCATGAGATTCGGGGTTGAATTTAAGGCTTAGAGGCACTTTTGGATGCTTAATTTGGGACGGCAGAATTTTTGGCCGAAAAATAAAAAAATTCCGGACAGCCCAGTCAAAAAAACCTCCCGGGATGGGCCGGACAGAATCAGGTCAAATTGAAAAACAAAGTCCGCCATGAGATTCGGGGTTGAATTTAAGGCTTAGAGGCACTTTTGGGTGGTTGATTTGGGACGGCATAATTTTTGGCCCAAAAATAAAAAAATTCCTGACCGCGGAGTCAGGAAAACCTCCGGGGATGGGCCGGACCGAATCAGGTCAAATTGGAAAACGAAGTCCGCCATGAGATTCGTGGTTGAATTTAAGGCTTAGAGGCACTTTTGGGTGGTTGATTTGGGACGGCATAATTTTTGGCCCAAAAATAAAAAAATTCCTGACCGCGGAGTCAGGAAAACCTCCGGGGATGGGCCGGACCGAATCAGGTCAAATTGGAAAACGAAGTCCGCCATGAGATTCGTGGTTGAATTTAAGGATTAGAGGCACTTTTGGATGCTTGATTTGGGACGGCATAATTTGTGGCACAAAAATCAAAAAAGTCCTGACCGCGGAGTGAGGAAAACCTCCCGGGATGGGCCAGACCGAATCAGGTCAAATTGGAAAACGAAGTCCGCCATGAGATTCGTGGTTGAATTTAAGGCTTAGAGGCACTTTTGGATGCTTGTTTTGGTATGGCAGAATTTTTGGCCCAAAAATAAAAAAATTCCTGACCGCTGAGTCCAGAAAACCTCCCGGGATGGGCCGGACCGAATCAGGTCAAATTGCAAGACGTAGTCCGCCCTGAGATTCGTGGTTGAATTTAAGGCTTAGAGGCACTTTTGGATGCTTGTTTTGGGACGGCATAATTTTTGGCCCAAAAATCAAAAAATTCCGGACAGAGCAGTCAAAAAAACCTTCCGGGACGGGCCGGACAGAATCAGGTCAAATTGAAAAACGAAGTCCGCCATGAGATTCGGGGTTGAATTTACGGCTTAGAGGCACTTTTGGATGCTTGATTTGGGACGGCATAATTTTTGGCTTTAAAATCAAAAAATTCCTGACCACGGAGTCAGGAAAACCTCCCGTGATCGGCTGGACCGCATCAGGTCAAATTGGAAAACGAAGTCCGCCATGATATTCGGGGTTGAATTTAAGGCTTAGAGGCACTTTTGGATGCTTAATTTGGGACGGCAGAATTTTTGGCCGAAAAATAAAAAAATTCCGGACAGCCCAGTCAAAAAAACCTCCCGGGATGGGCCGGACAGAATCAGGTCAAATTGAAAAACAAAGTCCGCCATGAGATTCGGGGTTGAATTTAAGGCTTAGAGGCACTTTTGGGTGGTTGATTTGGGACGGCATAATTTTTGGCCCAAAAATAAAAAAATTCCTGACCGCGGAGTCAGGAAAACCTCCGGGGATGGGCCGGACCGAATCAGGTCAAATTGGAAAACGAAGTCCGCCATGAGATTCGTGGTTGAATTTAAGGCTTAGAGGCACTTTTGGATGCTTGTTTTGGTATGGCATAATTTTTGGCCCAAAAACCAAAAAATTCCTGACCGCGGTGTCAGGAAAACCTCCCGGGATGGGCCGGACCGAATCAGGTCAAATTGGAAAACGAAGTCCGCCATGAGATTCGGGGTTGAATTTAAGGCTTAGAGGCACTTTTGGATGCTTGTTTTGGGACGGCATAATTTTTGGCCCAAAAATAAAAAATTCCGGACAGCGCAGTCAAAAAAACCTTCCGGGACGGGCCAGACAGAATCAGGTCAAATTGAAAAACGAAGTCCGCCATGAGATTCGGGGTTGAATTTACGGCTTAGAGGCACTTTTGGATACTTGATTTGGGACGGCATAATTTTTGGCCCAAAAACCAAAAATTTCCTGACCGCGGTGTCAGGAAAACCTCCCGGGATGGGCCGGGTCAAATCAGGTCAAATTGGAAAACGAAGTTCGCCCTGAGATTCGCGGTTGAATTTAAGGCTTAGAGGCACTTTTGGGTGGTTGATTTGGGACGGCATAATTTTTGGCCCAAAAATAAAAAAATTCCTGACCGCGGAGTCAGGAAAACCTCCGGGGATGTGCCGGACCGAATCAGGTCAAATTGGAAAACGAAGTCCGCCATGAGATTCGGGGTTGAATTTAAGGCTTAGAGGCACTTTTGGATGCTTGTTTTGGGACGGCATAATTTTTGGCCCAAAAACCAAAAATTTCCTGACCGCGGTGTCAGGAAAACCTCCCGGGATGGGCCGGGGCAAAACAGGTCAAATTCAAAAACGAAGTCCGCTATGAGATTCGGGGTTGAATTTAAATGTTAGAGGAACTTTTGGATGGTTGATTTGGGACGGCATAATTTTTGGCCCAAAAATAAAAAAATTCCTGACCGCGGAGTCAGGAAAACCTCCCGGGATGGGCCAGACCGAATCAGGTCAAATTGGAAAACGAAGTCCGCCATGAGATTCGGGGTTGAATTTAAGGCTTAGAGGCACTTTTGGATGCTTGATTTGGGACGGCAGAATTTTTGGCCCAAAAATAAAAAAATTCCTGACCGCTGAGTCCAGAAAACCTCCCGGGATGGGCCGGACCGAAACAGGTCAAATTGCAAGACGTAGTCCGCCCTGAGATTCGGGGTTGAATTTAAGGCTTAGGGGCACTTTTGGATGCTTGATTTGGGACGGCATAATTTGTGGCACAAAAATCAAAAAAGTCCTGACCGCGGAGTGAGGAAAACCTCCCGGGATGGGCCAGACCGAATCAGGTCAAATTGGAAAACGAAGTCCGCCATGAGATTCGTGGTTGAATTTAAGGCTTAGAGGCACTTTTGGATGCTTGTTTTGGTATGGCAGAATTTTTGGCCCAAAAATAAAAAAAATCCTGACCGCTGAGTCCAGATAACCTCCCGGGATGGGCCGGACCGAATCAGGTCAAATTGCAAGACGTAGTCCGCCCTGAGATTCGGGGTTGAATTTAAGGCTTAGAGGCACTTTTGGATGCTTGATTTGGGACGGCATAATTTGTGGCACAAAAATCAAAAAAGTCCTGACCGCGGAGTGAGGAAAACCTCCCGGGATGGGCCAGACCGAATCAGGTCAAATTGGAAAACGAAGTCCGCCATGAGATTCGTGGTTGAATTTAAGGCTTAGAGGCACTTTTGGATGCTTGTTTTGGGACGGCATAATTTTTGGCCCAAAAATCAAAAAATTCCGGACAGCGCAGTCAAAAAAACCTTCCGGGACGGGCCGGACAGAATCAGGTCAAATTGAAAAACGAAGTCCGCCATGAGATTCGGGGTTGAATTTACGGCTTAGAGGCACTTTTGGATGCTTAATTTGGGACGGCAGAATTTTTGGCCGAAAAATAAAAAAATTCCGGACAGCCCAGTCAAAAAAACCTCCCGGGATGGGCCGGACAGAATCAGGTCAAATTGAAAAACAAAGTCCGCCATGAGATTCGGGGTTGAATTTAAGGCTTAGAGGCACTTTTGGGTGGTTGATTTGGGACGGCATAATTTTTGGCCCAAAAATAAAAAAATTCCTGACCGCGGAGTCAGGAAAACCTCCGGGGATGGGCCGGACCGAATCAGGTCAAATTGGAAAACGAAGTCCGCCATGAGATTCGTGGTTGAATTTAAGGCTTAGAGGCACTTTTGGATGCTTGTTTTGGTATGGCATAATTTTTGGCCCAAAAACCAAAAAATTCCTGACCGCGGTGTCAGGAAAACCTCCCGGGATGGGCCGGACCGAATCAGGTCAAATTGGAAAACGAAGTCCGCCATGAGATTCGGGGTTGAATTTAAGGCTTAGAGGCACTTTTGGATGCTTGTTTTGGGACGGCATAATTTTTGGCCCAAAAATCAAAAAATTCCGGACAGCGCAGTCAAAAAAACCTTCCGGGACGGGCCAGACAGAATCAGGTCAAATTGAAAAACGAAGTCCGCCATGAGATTCGGGGTTGAATTTACGGCTTAGAGGCACTTTTGGATACTTGATTTGGGACGGCAGAATTTTTGGCCCAAAAATAAAAAAATTCCTGACCGCTGAGTCCAGAAAACCTCCCGGGATGGGCCGGACCGAATCAGGTCAAATTGCAAGACGTAGTCCGCCCTGAGATTCAGGGTTGAATTTAAGGATTAGGGGCACTTTTGGATGCTTGATTTGGGACGACATAATTTGTGGCACAAAAATCAAAAAAGTCCTGACCGCGGAGTGAGGAAAACCTCCCGGGATGGGCCAGACCGAATCAGGTCAAATTGGAAAACGAAGTCCGCCATGAGATTCGTGGTTGAATTTAAGGCTTAGAGGCACTTTTGGATGCTTGTTTTGGTATGGCAGAATTTTTGGCCCAAAAATAAAAAAATTCCTGACCGCTGAGTCCAGAAAACCTCCCGGGATGGGCCGGACCGAATCAGGTCAAATTGCAAGACGTAGTCCGCCCTGAGATTCGGGGTTGAATTTAAGGCTTAGAGGCACTTTTGGATGCTTGATTTGGGACGGCATAATTTGTGGCACAAAAATCAAAAAAGTCCTGACCGCGGAGTGAGGAAAACCTCCCGGGATGGGCCAGACCGAATCAGGTCAAATTGGAAAACGAAGTCCGCCATGAGATTCGTGGTTGAATTTAAGGCTTAGAGGCACTTTTGGATGCTTGTTTTGGTATGGCATAATTTTTGGCCCAAAAACCAAAAAATTCCTGACCGCGGTGTCAGGAAAACCTCCCGGGATGGGCCGGACCGAATCAGGTCAAATTGGAAAACGAAGTCCGCCATGAGATTCGGGGTTGAATTTAAGGCTTAGAGGCACTTTTGGATGCTTGTTTTGGGACGGCATAATTTTTGGCCCAAAAATCAAAAAATTCCGGACAGCGCAGTCAAAAAAACCTTCCGGGACGGGCCGGACAGAATCAGGTCAAATTGAAAAACGAAGTCCGCCATGAGATTCGGGGTTGAATTTACGGCTTAGAGGCACTTTTGGATGCTTGATTTGGGACGGCATAATTTTTGGCTTTAAAATCAAAAAATTCCTGACCACGGAGTCAGGAAAACCTCCCGTGATCGGCTGGACCGCATCAGGTCAAATTGGAAAACGAAGTCCGCCATGAGATTCGGGGTTGAATTTAAGGCTTAGAGGCACTTTTGGATGCTTAATTTGGGACGGCAGAATTTTTGGCCGAAAAATAATTAAATTTCGGACAGCCCAGTCAAAAAAACCTCCCGGGATGGGCCAGACAGAATCAGGTCAAATTGAAAAACAAAGTCCGCCATGAGATTCGGGGTTGAATTTAAGGCTTAGAGGCACTTTTGGGTGGTTGATTTGGGACGGCATAATTTTTGGCCCCAAAATAAAAAAATTCCTGACCGCGGAGTCAGGAAAACCTCCCGGGATGGGCCAGACCGAATCAGGTCAAATTGGAAAACGAAGTCCGCCATGAGATTCGGGGTTGAATTTAAGGCTTAGAGGCACTTTTGGATGCTTGATTTGGGACGGCAGAATTTTTGGCCTAAAAATCAAAAAATTCCTGACCACGGAGTCAGGAAAACCTCCATGGATGGGCTGGACCGAATCAGGTCAAATTGAAAAACGAAGTCCGCCATGAGATTCGGGGTTGAATTTACGGCTTAGAGGCACTTTTGGATGCTTGATTTGGGACGGCATAATTTTTGGCTTTAAAATCAAAAAATTCCTGACCACGGAGTCAGGAAAACCTCCCGTGATCGGCTGGACCGCATCAGGTCAAATTGGAAAACGAAGTCCGCCATGAGATTCGG
Organism: Charina bottae; assembly: GCA_023362775.1. Lineage (NCBI taxonomy): Eukaryota > Metazoa > Chordata > Lepidosauria > Squamata > Charinaidae > Charina > Charina bottae. The sequence goes on along the minus strand of JALMGJ010000021.1, from coordinate 703,093 downwards.
GGTTGAATTTAAGGCTTAGAGGCACTTTTGGATGCTTAATTTGGGACGGCAGAATTTTTGGCCGAAAAATAAAAAAATTCCGGACAGCCCAGTCAAAAAAACCTCCCGGGATGGGCCGGACAGAATCAGGTCAAATTGAAAAACAAAGTCCGCCATGAGATTCGGGGTTGAATTTAAGGCTTAGAGGCACTTTTGGATGCTTGTTTTGGTATGGCATAATTTTTGGCCCAAAAACCAAAAAATTCCTGACCGCGGTGTCAGGAAAACCTCCCGGGATGGGCCGGACCGAATCAGGTCAAATTGGAAAACGAAGTCCGCCATGAGATTCGGGGTTGAATTTAAGGCTTAGAGGCACTTTTGGATGCTTGTTTTGGGACGGCATAATTTTTGGCCCAAAAATCAAAAAATTCCGGACAGCGCAGTCAAAAAAACCTTCCGGGACGGGCCGGACAGAATCAGGTCAAATTGAAAAACGAAGTCCGCCATGAGATTCGGGGTTGAATTTACGGCTTAGAGGCACTTTTGGATGCTTGTTTTGGGACGGCATAATTTTTGGCCCAAAAATCAAAAAATTCCGGACAGCGCAGTCAAAAAAACCTTCCGGGACGGGCCGGACAGAATCAGGTCAAATTGAAAAACGAAGTCCGCCATGAGATTCGGGGTTGAATTTAAGGCTTAGAGGCACTTTTGGATGCTTAATTTGGGACGGCAGAATTTTTGGCCGAAAAATAAAAAAATTCCGGACAGCCCAGTCAAAAAAACCTCCCGGGATGGGCCAGACAGAATCAGGTCAAATTGAAAAACAAAGTCCGCCATGAGATTCGGGGTTGAATTTAAGGCTTAGAGGCACTTTTGGGTGGTTGATTTGGGACGGCATAATTTTTGGCCCCAAAATAAAAAAATTCCTGACCGCGGAGTCAGGAAAACCTCCCGGGATGGGCCAGACCGAATCAGGTCAAATTGGAAAACGAAGTCCGCCATGAGATTCGGGGTTGAATTTAAGGCTTAGAGGCACTTTTGGATGCTTGATTTGGGACGGCAGAATTTTTGGCCTAAAAATCAAAAAATTCCTGACCACGGAGTCAGGAAAACCTCCATGGATGGGCTGGACCGAATCAGGTCAAATTGAAAAACGAAGTCCGCCATGAGATTCGGGGTTGAATTTACGGCTTAGAGGCACTTTTGGATGCTTGATTTGGGACGGCATAATTTTTGGCCCAAAAATCAAAAAATTCCTGACCACGGAGTCAGGAAAACCTCCATGGATGGGCTGGACCGAATCAGGTCAAATTGGAAAACGAAGTCCGCCATGAGATTCGTGGTTGAATTTAAGGCTTAGAGGCACTTTTGGATGCTTGTTTTGGTATGGCAGAATTTTTGGCCCAAAAATAAAAAAATTCCTGACCGCTGAGTCCAGAAAACCTCCCGGGATGGGCCGGACCGAATCAGGTCAAATTGCAAGACATAGTCCGCCCTGAGATTCGGGGTTGAATTTAAGGCTTAGAGGCACTTTTGGATGCTTGATTTGGGACGGCATAATTTGTGGCACAAAAATCAAAATTCCTGACCGCGGAGTGAGGAAAACCTCCCGGGATGGGCCAGACCGAATCAGGTCAAATTGGAAAACGAAGTCCGCCATGAGATTCGTGGTTGAATTTAAGGCTTAGAGGCACTTTTGGATGCTTGTTTTGGTATGGCATAATTTTTGGCCCAAAAACCAAAAAATTCCTGACCGCGGTGTCAGGAAAACCTCCCGGGATGGGCCGGGGCAAATCAGGTCAAATTGAAAAACGAAGTCTGCCATGAGATTCGGGGTTGAATTTAAGGCTTAGAGGCACTTTTGGGTGGTTGATTTGGGACGGCATAATTTTTGGCCCAAAAATAAAAAAATTCCTGACCGCGGAGTCAGGAAAACCTCCCGGGATGGGCAGGACCGAATCACGTGAAATTGGAAAACGAAGTCCGCCATGAGATTCGGGGTTGAATTTAAGGCTTAGAGGCACTTTTGGATGCTTGTTTTGGTATGGCATAATTTTTGGCCCAAAAACCAAAAAATTCCTGACCGCGGTGTCAGGAAAACCTCCCGGGATGGGCCGGGGCAAATCAGGTCAAATTGAAAAACGAAGTCCGCTATGAGATTCGGGGTTGAATTTAAATGTTAGAGGAACTTTTGGATGCTTGATTTGGGACGGCATAATTTTTGGCACAAAAATCAAATAATTCCTGACCTCGGAGTCAGGAAAACCTCCCGGGATGGGTCGGACGGAATAAGGTCAAAATGAAAAACGAAGTCTGCCATGAGATTCGGGGTTGAATTTAAGTCTTAGAGGCACTTTTGGATGCTTGATTTGGGACGGCATAATTTTTGGCCCAAAAATCAAAAAATTCCTGACCGCGGAGTCAGGAAAACCTCCCGGGATGGGCCAGACCGAATCAGGTCAAATTGGAAAACGAAGTTCGCCCTGAGATTCGCGGTTGAATTTAAGGCTTAGAGGCACTTTTGGGTGGTTGATTTGGGACGGCATAATTTTTGGCCCAAAAATAAAAAAATTCCTGACCGCGGAGTCAGGAAAACCTCCGGGGATGGGCCGGACCGAATCAGGTCAAATTGGAAAACGAAGTCCGCCATGAGATTCGGGGTTGAATTTAAGGCTTAGAGGCACTTTTGGATGCTTGATTTGGGACGGCATAATTTGTGGCACAAAAATCAAAAAAGTCCTGACCGCGGAGTGAGGAAAACCTCCCGGGATGGGCCAGACCGAATCAGGTCAAATTGGAAAACGAAGTCCGCCATGAGATTCGTGGTTGAATTTAAGGCTTAGAGGCACTTTTGGATGCTTGTTTTGGTATGGCATAATTTTTGGCCCAAAAACCAAAAAATTCCTGACCGCGGTGTCAGGAAAACCTCCCGGGATGGGCCGGACCGAATCAGGTCAAATTGGAAAACGAAGTCCGCCATGAGATTCGGGGTTGAATTTAAGGCTTAGAGGCACTTTTGGATGCTTGTTTTGGGACGGCATAATTTTTGGCCCAAAAATCAAAAAATTCCGGACAGCGCAGTCAAAAAAACCTTCCGGGACGGGCCGGACAGAATCAGGTCAAATTGAAAAACGAAGTCCGCCATGAGATTCGGGGTTGAATTTACGGCTTAGAGGCACTTTTGGATGCTTGATTTGGGACGGCATAATTTTTGGCTTTAAAATCAAAAAATTCCTGACCACGGAGTCAGGAAAACCTCCCGTGATCGGCTGGACCGCATCAGGTCAAATTGGAAAACGAAGTCCGCCATGAGATTCGGGGTTGAATTTAAGGCTTAGAGGCACTTTTGGATGCTTAATTTGGGACGGCAGAATTTTTGGCCGAAAAATAATTAAATTTCGGACAGCCCAGTCAAAAAAACCTCCCGGGATGGGCCAGACAGAATCAGGTCAAATTGAAAAACAAAGTCCGCCATGAGATTCGGGGTTGAATTTAAGGCTTAGAGGCACTTTTGGGTGGTTGATTTGGGACGGCATAATTTTTGGCCCCAAAATAAAAAAATTCCTGACCGCGGAGTCAGGAAAACCTCCCGGGATGGGCCAGACCGAATCAGGTCAAATTGGAAAACGAAGTCCGCCATGAGATTCGGGGTTGAATTTAAGGCTTAGAGGCACTTTTGGATGCTTGATTTGGGACGGCAGAATTTTTGGCCTAAAAATCAAAAAATTCCTGACCACGGAGTCAGGAAAACCTCCATGGATGGGCTGGACCGAATCAGGTCAAATTGAAAAACGAAGTCCGCCATGAGATTCGGGGTTGAATTTACGGCTTAGAGGCACTTTTGGATGCTTGATTTGGGACGGCATAATTTTTGGCTTTAAAATCAAAAAATTCCTGACCACGGAGTCAGGAAAACCTCCCGTGATCGGCTGGACCGCATCAGGTCAAATTGGAAAACGAAGTCCGCCATGAGATTCGGGGTTGAATTTAAGGCTTAGAGGCACTTTTGGATGCTTAATTTGGGACGGCAGAATTTTTGGCCGAAAAATAAAAAAATTCCGGACAGCCCAGTCAAAAAAACCTCCCGGGATGGGCCGGACAGAATCAGGTCAAATTGAAAAACAAAGTCCGCCATGAGATTCGGGGTTGAATTTAAGGCTTAGAGGCACTTTTGGATGCTTGTTTTGGTATGGCATAATTTTTGGCCCAAAAACCAAAAAATTCCTGACCGCGGTGTCAGGAAAACCTCCCGGGATGGGCCGGACCGAATCAGGTCAAATTGGAAAACGAAGTCCGCCATGAGATTCGGGGTTGAATTTAAGGCTTAGAGGCACTTTTGGATGCTTGTTTTGGGACGGCATAATTTTTGGCCCAAAAATCAAAAAATTCCGGACAGCGCAGTCAAAAAAACCTTCCGGGACGGGCCGGACAGAATCAGGTCAAATTGAAAAACGAAGTCCGCCATGAGATTCGGGGTTGAATTTACGGCTTAGAGGCACTTTTGGATGCTTGTTTTGGGACGGCATAATTTTTGGCCCAAAAATCAAAAAATTCCGGACAGCGCAGTCAAAAAAACCTTCCGGGACGGGCCGGACAGAATCAGTTCAAATTGAAAAACGAAGTCCGCCATGAGATTCGGGGTTGAATTTAAGGCTTAGAGGCACTTTTGGATGCTTAATTTGGGACGGCAGAATTTTTGGCCGAAAAATAAAAAAATTCCGGACAGCCCAGTCAAAAAAACCTCCCGGGATGGGCCAGACAGAATCAGGTCAAATTGAAAAACAAAGTCCGCCATGAGATTCGGGGTTGAATTTAAGGCTTAGAGGCACTTTTGGGTGGTTGATTTGGGACGGCATAATTTTTGGCCCCAAAATAAAAAAATTCCTGACCGCGGAGTCAGGAAAACCTCCCGGGATGGGCCAGACCGAATCAGGTCAAATTGGAAAACGAAGTCCGCCATGAGATTCGGGGTTGAATTTAAGGCTTAGAGGCACTTTTGGATGCTTGATTTGGGACGGCAGAATTTTTGGCCTAAAAATCAAAAAATTCCTGACCACGGAGTCAGGAAAACCTCCATGGATGGGCTGGACCGAATCAGGTCAAATTGAAAAACGAAGTCCGCCATGAGATTCGGGGTTGAATTTACGGCTTAGAGGCACTTTTGGATGCTTGATTTGGGACGGCATAATTTTTGGCCCAAAAATCAAAAAATTCCTGACCACGGAGTCAGGAAAACCTCCATGGATGGGCTGGACCGAATCAGGTCAAATTGGAAAACGAAGTCCGCCATGAGATTCGTGGTTGAATTTAAGGCTTAGAGGCACTTTTGGATGCTTGTTTTGGTATGGCAGAATTTTTGGCCCAAAAATAAAAAAATTCCTGACCGCTGAGTCCAGAAAACCTCCCGGGATGGGCCGGACCGAATCAGGTCAAATTGCAAGACATAGTCCGCCCTGAGATTCGGGGTTGAATTTAAGGCTTAGAGGCACTTTTGGATGCTTGATTTGGGACGGCATAATTTGTGGCACAAAAATCAAAATTCCTGACCGCGGAGTGAGGAAAACCTCCCGGGATGGGCCAGACCGAATCAGGTCAAATTGGAAAACGAAGTCCGCCATGAGATTCGTGGTTGAATTTAAGGCTTAGAGGCACTTTTGGATGCTTGTTTTGGTATGGCATAATTTTTGGCCCAAAAACCAAAAAATTCCTGACCGCGGTGTCAGGAAAACCTCCCGGGATGGGCCGGGGCAAATCAGGTCAAATTGAAAAACGAAGTCTGCCATGAGATTCGGGGTTGAATTTAAGGCTTAGAGGCACTTTTGGGTGGTTGATTTGGGACGGCATAATTTTTGGCCCAAAAATAAAAAAATTCCTGACCGCGGAGTCAGGAAAACCTCCCGGGATGGGCAGGACCGAATCACGTGAAATTGGAAAACGAAGTCCGCCATGAGATTCGGGGTTGAATTTAAGGCTTAGAGGCACTTTTGGATGCTTGTTTTGGTATGGCATAATTTTTGGCCCAAAAACCAAAAAATTCCTGACCGCGGTGTCAGGAAAACCTCCCGGGATGGGCCGGGGCAAATCAGGTCAAATTGAAAAACGAAGTCCGCTATGAGATTCGGGGTTGAATTTAAATGTTAGAGGAACTTTTGGATGCTTGATTTGGGACGGCATAATTTTTGGCACAAAAATCAAATAATTCCTGACCTCGGAGTCAGGAAAACCTCCCGGGATGGGTCGGACGGAATAAGGTCAAAATGAAAAACGAAGTCTGCCATGAGATTCGGGGTTGAATTTAAGTCTTAGAGGCACTTTTGGATGCTTGATTTGGGACGGCATAATTTTTGGCCCAAAAATCAAAAAATTCCTGACCGCGGAGTCAGGAAAACCTCCCGGGATGGGCCAGACCGAATCAGGTCAAATTGGAAAACGAAGTTCGCCCTGAGATTCGCGGTTGAATTTAAGGCTTAGAGGCACTTTTGGGTGGTTGATTTGGGACGGCATAATTTTTGGCCCAAAAATAAAAAAATTCCTGACCGCGGAGTCAGGAAAACCTCCGGGGATGGGCCGGACCGAATCAGGTCAAATTGGAAAACGAAGTCCGCCATGAGATTCGGGGTTGAATTTAAGGCTTAGAGGCACTTTTGGATGCTTGTTTTGGGACGGCATAATTTTTGGCCCAAAAACCAAAAATTTCCTGACCGCGGTGTCAGGAAAACCTCCCGGGATGGGCCGGGGCAAAACAGGTCAAATTGAAAAACGAAGTCCGCTATGAGATTCGGGGTTGAATTTAAATGTTAGAGGAACTTTTGGATGGTTGATTTGGGACGGCATAATTTTTGGCCCAAAAATAAAAAAATTCCTGACCGCGGAGTCAGGAAAACCTCCCGGGATGGGCCAGACCGAATCAGGTCAAATTGGAAAACGAAGTCCGCCATGAGATTCGGGGTTGAATTTAAGGCTTAGAGGCACTTTTGGATGCTTGATTTGGGACGGCAGAATTTTTGGCCCAAAAATAAAAAAATTCCTGACCGCTGAGTCCAGAAAACCTCCCGGGATGGGCCGGACCGAAACAGGTCAAATTGCAAGACGTAGTCCGCCCTGAGATTCGGGGTTGAATTTAAGGCTTAGGGGCACTTTTGGATGCTTGATTTGGGACGGCATAATTTGTGGCACAAAAATCAAAAAAGTCCTGACCGCGGAGTGAGGAAAACCTCCCGGGATGGGCCAGACCGAATCAGGTCAAATTGGAAAACGAAGTCCGCCATGAGATTCGTGGTTGAATTTAAGGCTTAGAGGCACTTTTGGATGCTTGTTTTGGTATGGCAGAATTTTTGGCCCAAAAATAAAAAAAATCCTGACCGCTGAGTCCAGATAACCTCCCGGGATGGGCCGGACCGAATCAGGTCAAATTGCAAGACGTAGTCCGCCCTGAGATTCGGGGTTGAATTTAAGGCTTAGAGGCACTTTTGGATGCTTGATTTGGGACGGCATAATTTGTGGCACAAAAATCAAAAAAGTCCTGACCGCGGAGTGAGGAAAACCTCCCGGGATGGGCCAGACCGAATCAGGTCAAATTGGAAAACGAAGTCCGCCATGAGATTCGTGGTTGAATTTAAGGCTTAGAGGCACTTTTGGATGCTTGTTTTGGGACGGCATAATTTTTGGCCCAAAAATCAAAAAATTCCGGACAGCGCAGTCAAAAAAACCTTCCGGGACGGGCCGGACAGAATCAGGTCAAATTGAAAAACGAAGTCCGCCATGAGATTCGGGGTTGAATTTACGGCTTAGAGGCACTTTTGGATGCTTAATTTGGGACGGCAGAATTTTTGGCCGAAAAATAAAAAAATTCCGGACAGCCCAGTCAAAAAAACCTCCCGGGATGGGCCGGACAGAATCAGGTCAAATTGAAAAACAAAGTCCGCCATGAGATTCGGGGTTGAATTTAAGGCTTAGAGGCACTTTTGGGTGGTTGATTTGGGACGGCATAATTTTTGGCCCAAAAATAAAAAAATTCCTGACCGCGGAGTCAGGAAAACCTCCGGGGATGGGCCGGACCGAATCAGGTCAAATTGGAAAACGAAGTCCGCCATGAGATTCGTGGTTGAATTTAAGGCTTAGAGGCACTTTTGGATGCTTGTTTTGGTATGGCATAATTTTTGGCCCAAAAACCAAAAAATTCCTGACCGCGGTGTCAGGAAAACCTCCCGGGATGGGCCGGACCGAATCAGGTCAAATTGGAAAACGAAGTCCGCCATGAGATTCGGGGTTGAATTTAAGGCTTAGAGGCACTTTTGGATGCTTGTTTTGGGACGGCATAATTTTTGGCCCAAAAATCAAAAAATTCCGGACAGCGCAGTCAAAAAAACCTTCCGGGACGGGCCAGACAGAATCAGGTCAAATTGAAAAACGAAGTCCGCCATGAGATTCGGGGTTGAATTTACGGCTTAGAGGCACTTTTGGATACTTGATTTGGGACGGCAGAATTTTTGGCCCAAAAATAAAAAAATTCCTGACCGCTGAGTCCAGAAAACCTCCCGGGATGGGCCGGACCGAATCAGGTCAAATTGCAAGACGTAGTCCGCCCTGAGATTCAGGGTTGAATTTAAGGCTTAGGGGCACTTTTGGATGCTTGATTTGGGACGACATAATTTGTGGCACAAAAATCAAAAAAGTCCTGACCGCGGAGTGAGGAAAACCTCCCGGGATGGGCCAGACCGAATCAGGTCAAATTGGAAAACGAAGTCCGCCATGAGATTCGTGGTTGAATTTAAGGCTTAGAGGCACTTTTGGATGCTTGTTTTGGTATGGCAGAATTTTTGGCCCAAAAATAAAAAAATTCCTGACCGCTGAGTCCAGAAAACCTCCCGGGATGGGCCGGACCGAATCAGGTCAAATTGCAAGACGTAGTCCGCCCTGAGATTCGGGGTTGAATTTAAGGCTTAGAGGCACTTTTGGATGCTTGATTTGGGACGGCATAATTTGTGGCACAAAAATCAAAAAAGTCCTGACCGCGGAGTGAGGAAAACCTCCCGGGATGGGCCAGACCGAATCAGGTCAAATTGGAAAACGAAGTCCGCCATGAGATTCGTGGTTGAATTTAAGGCTTAGAGGCACTTTTGGATGCTTGTTTTGGTATGGCATAATTTTTGGCCCAAAAACCAAAAAATTCCTGACCGCGGTGTCAGGAAAACCTCCCGGGATGGGCCGGACCGAATCAGGTCAAATTGGAAAACGAAGTCCGCCATGAGATTCGGGGTTGAATTTAAGGCTTAGAGGCACTTTTGGATGCTTGTTTTGGGACGGCATAATTTTTGGCCCAAAAATCAAAAAATTCCGGACAGCGCAGTCAAAAAAACCTTCCGGGACGGGCCGGACAGAATCAGGTCAAATTGAAAAACGAAGTCCGCCATGAGATTCGGGGTTGAATTTACGGCTTAGAGGCACTTTTGGATGCTTGATTTGGGACGGCATAATTTTTGGCTTTAAAATCAAAAAATTCCTGACCACGGAGTCAGGAAAACCTCCCGTGATCGGCTGGACCGCATCAGGTCAAATTGGAAAACGAAGTCCGCCATGAGATTCGGGGTTGAATTTAAGGCTTAGAGGCACTTTTGGATGCTTAATTTGGGACGGCAGAATTTTTGGCCGAAAAATAATAAAATTCCGGACAGCCCAGTCAAAAAAACCTCCCGGGATGGGCCAGACAGAATCAGGTCAAATTGAAAAACAAAGTCCGCCATGAGATTCGGGGTTGAATTTAAGGCTTAGAGGCACTTTTGGGTGGTTGATTTGGGACGGCATAATTTTTGGCCCCAAAATAAAAAAATTCCTGACCGCGGAGTCAGGAAAACCTCCCGGGATGGGCCAGACCGAATCAGGTCAAATTGGAAAACGAAGTCCGCCATGAGATTCGGGGTTGAATTTAAGGCTTAGAGGCACTTTTGGATGCTTGATTTGGGACGGCAGAATTTTTGGCCTAAAAATCAAAAAATTCCTGACCACGGAGTCAGGAAAACCTCCATGGATGGGCTGGACCGAATCAGGTCAAATTGAAAAACGAAGTCCGCCATGAGATTCGGGGTTGAATTTACGGCTTAGAGGCACTTTTGGATGCTTGATTTGGGACGGCATAATTTTTGGCTTTAAAATCAAAAAATTCCTGACCACGGAGTCAGGAAAACCTCCCGTGATCGGCTGGACCGCATCAGGTCAAATTGGAAAACGAAGTCCGCCATGAGATTCGGGGTTGAATTTAAGGCTTAGAGGCACTTTTGGATGCTTAATTTGGGACGGCAGAATTTTTGGCCGAAAAATAAAAAAATTCCGGACAGCCCAGTCAAAAAAACCTCCCGGGATGGGCCGGACAGAATCAGGTCAAATTGAAAAACAAAGTCCGCCATGAGATTCGGGGTTGAATTTAAGGCTTAGAGGCACTTTTGGATGCTTGTTTTGGTATGGCATAATTTTTGGCCCAAAAACCAAAAAATTCCTGACCGCGGTGTCAGGAAAACCTCCCGGGATGGGCCGGACCGAATCAGGTCAAATTGGAAAACGAAGTCCGCCATGAGATTCGGGGTTGAATTTAAGGCTTAGAGGCACTTTTGGATGCTTGTTTTGGGACGGCATAATTTTTGGCCCAAAAATCAAAAAATTCCGGACAGCGCAGTCAAAAAAACCTTCCGGGACGGGCCGGACAGAATCAGGTCAAATTGAAAAACGAAGTCCGCCATGAGATTTGGGGTTGAATTTACGGCTTAGAGGCACTTTTGGATGCTTGTTTTGGGACGGCATAATTTTTGGCCCAAAAATCAAAAAATTCCGGACAGCGCAGTCAAAAAAACCTTCCGGGACGGGCCGGACAGAATCAGGTCAAATTGAAAAACGAAGTCCGCCATGAGATTCGGGGTTGAATTTAAGGCTTAGAGGCACTTTTGGATGCTTAATTTGGGACGGCAGAATTTTTGGCCGAAAAATAAAAAAATTCCGGACAGCCCAGTCAAAAAAACCTCCCGGGATGGGCCAGACAGAATCAGGTCAAATTGAAAAACAAAGTCCGCCATGAGATTCGGGGTTGAATTTAAGGCTTAGAGGCACTTTTGGGTGGTTGATTTGGGACGGCATAATTTTTGGCCCCAAAATAAAAAAATTCCTGACCGCGGAGTCAGGAAAACCTCCCGGGATGGGCCAGACCGAATCAGGTCAAATTGGAAAACGAAGTCCGCCATGAGATTCGGGGTTGAATTTAAGGCTTAGAGGCACTTTTGGATGCTTGATTTGGGACGGCAGAATTTTTGGCCTAAAAATCAAAAAATTCCTGACCACGGAGTCAGGAAAACCTCCATGGATGGGCTGGACCGAATCAGGTCAAATTGAAAAACGAAGTCCGCCATGAGATTCGGGGTTGAATTTACGGCTTAGAGGCACTTTTGGATGCTTGATTTGGGACGGCATAATTTTTGGCCCAAAAATCAAAAAATTCCTGACCACGGAGTCAGGAAAACCTCCATGGATGGGCTGGACCGAATCAGGTCAAATTGGAAAACGAAGTCCGCCATGAGATTCGTGGTTGAATTTAAGGCTTAGAGGCACTTTTGGATGCTTGTTTTGGTATGGCAGAATTTTTGGCCCAAAAATAAAAAAATTCCTGACCGCTGAGTCCAGAAAACCTCCCGGGATGGGCCGGACCGAATCAGGTCAAATTGCAAGACATAGTCCGCCCTGAGATTCGGGGTTGAATTTAAGGCTTAGAGGCACTTTTGGATGCTTGATTTGGGACGGCATAATTTGTGGCACAAAAATCAAAATTCCTGACCGCGGAGTGAGGAAAACCTCCCGGGATGGGCCAGACCGAATCAGGTCAAATTGGAAAACGAAGTCCGCCATGAGATTCGTGGTTGAATTTAAGGCTTAGAGGCACTTTTGGATGCTTGTTTTGGTATGGCATAATTTTTGGCCCAAAAACCAAAAAATTCCTGACCGCGGTGTCAGGAAAACCTCCCGGGATGGGCCGGGGCAAATCAGGTCAAATTGAAAAACGAAGTCTGCCATGAGATTCGGGGTTGAATTTAAGGCTTAGAGGCACTTTTGGGTGGTTGATTTGGGACGGCATAATTTTTGGCCCAAAAATAAAAAAATTCCTGACCGCGGAGTCAGGAAAACCTCCCGGGATGGGCCGGGGCAAATCAGGTCAAATTGAAAAACGAAGTCCGCTATGAGATTCGGGGTTGAATTTAAATGTTAGAGGAACTTTTGGATGCTTGATTTGGGACGGCATAATTTTTGGCACAAAAATCAAATAATTCCTGACCTCGGAGTCAGGAAAACCTCCCGGGATGGGTCGGACGGAATAAGGTCAAAATGAAAAACGAAGTCTGCCATGAGATTCGGGGTTGAATTTAAGGCTTAGAGGCACTTTTGGGTGGTTGATTTGGGACGGCATAACTTTTGGCCCAAAAATAAAAAAATTCCTGACCGCGGAGTCAGGAAAACCTCCGGGGATGGGCCGGACCAAATCAGGTCAAATTGGAAAACCAAGTCCGCCATGAGATTCGGGGTTGAATTTAAGGCTTAGAGGCACTTTTGGATGCTTGATTTGGGACGGCATCATTTTTGGCTTAAAAATCAAAAAATTCCTGACCACGGACTCAGGAAAACCTCCATGGATGGGCTGGACCGAATCAGGTCAAATTGAAAAACGAAGTCTGCCATGAGATTCGGGGTTGAATTTAAGGCTTAGAGGCACTTTTGGATGCTTAATTTGGGAGGGCAGAATTTTTGGCCCAAAAATAAAAAAATTCCGGACAGCGCAGTCAAAAAAACCTCCCGGGATGGGCCGGACAGAATCAGGTCAAATTGAAAAACGAAGTCCGCCATGAGATTCGGGGTTGAATTTAAGGCTTAGAGGCACTTTTGGGTGGTTGATTTGGGACGGCATAATTTTTGGCCCAAAAACCAAAAAATTCCTGACCGCGGTGTCAGGAAAACCTCCCGGGATGGGCCGGGGCAAATCAGGTCAAATTGAAAAACGAAGTCCGCCCTGAGATTCGGGGTTGAATTTAAGGCTTAGGGGCACTTTTGGATGCTTGATTTGGGACGGCATAATTTGTGGCACAAAAATCAAAAAAGTCCTGACCGCGGAGTCAGGAAAACCTCCGGGGATGTGCCGGAGCGAATCAGGTCAAATTGGAAAACGAAGTCCGCCATGAGATTCGTGGTTGAATTTAAGGCTTAGAGGCACTTTTGGATGCTTGTTTTGGGACGGCATAATTTTTGGCCCAAAAACCAAAAAATTCCTGACCGCGGTGTCAGGAAAACCTCCCGGGATGGGCCGGGGCAAATCAGGTCAAATTGAAAAACGAAGTCCGCCCTGAGGTTCGGGGTTGAATTTAAGGCTTAGGGGCACTTTTGGATGCTTGATTTGGGACAGCATAATTTTTAGCACAAAAATCAAAAAAGTCCTGACCGCGGAGTCAGGAAAACCTCCGGGGATGTGCCGGACCGAATCAGGTCAAATTGGAAAACGACGTCCGCCATGAGATTCGTGGTTGAATTTAAGGCTTACAGGCACTTTTGGATGCTTGTTTTGGGACGGCATAATTTTTGGCCCAAAAACCAAAAAATTCCGGACAGCGCAGTCAAAAAAACCTCCCGGGATGGGCCGGGGCAAATCAGGTCAAATTGAAAAACGAAGTCCGCTATGAGATTCGGGGTTGAATTTAAATGTTAGAGGAACTTTTGGATGGTTGATTTGGGACGGCATAATTTTTGGCCCAAAAATAAAAAAATTCCTGACCGCGGAGTCAGGAAAACCTCCCGGGATGGGCCGGACCGAATCAGGTCAAATTGGAAAACGAAGTCCGCCATGAGATTCGGGGTTGAATTTAAGGCTTAGAGGCACTTTTGGATGATTGTTTTGGGACGGCATAATTTTTGGCCCAAAAATCAAAAAATTCCGGACAGCGCAGTCAAAAAAACCTCCCGGGATGGGCCGGACAGAATCAGGTCAAATTGAAAAACGAAGTCCGCCATGAGATTCGGGGTTGAATTTAAGGCTTAGAGGCACTTTTGGATGCTTAATTTGGGACGGCAGAATTTTTGGCCCAAAAATAAAAAAATTCCGGACAGCCCAGTCAAAAAAACCTCCCGGGATGGGCCGGACAGAATCAGGTCAAATTGAAAAACAAAGTCCGCCATGAGATTCGGGGTTGAATTTAAGGCTTAGAGGCACTTTTGGGTGGTTGATTTGGGACGGCATAATTTTTGGCCCAAAAATAAAAAAATTCCTGACCGCGGAGTCAGGAAAACCTCCGGGGATGGGCCGGACCGAATCAGGTCAAATTGGAAAACGAAGTCCGCCATGAGATTCGGGGTGGAATTTAAGGCTTAGAGGCACTTTTGGATGCTTGTTTTGGTATGGCATAATTTTTGGCCCAAAAACCAAAAAATTCCTGACCGCGGTGTCAGGAAAACCTCCCGGGATGGGCCGGACCGAATCAGGTCAAATTGGAAAACGAAGTCCGCCATGAGATTCGGGGTTGAATTTAAGGCTTAGAGGCACTTTTGGATGCTTGTTTTGGGACGGCATAATTTTTGGCCCAAAAATCAAAAAATTCCGGACAGCGCAGTCAAAAAAACCTTCCGGGACGGGCCGGACAGAATCAGGTCAAATTGAAAAACGAAGTCCGCCATGAGATTCGGGGTTGAATTTACGGCTTAGAGGCACTTTTGGATGCTTGATTTGGGACGGCATAATTTTTGGCTTTAAAATCAAAAAATTCCTGACCACGGAGTCAGGAAAACCTCCCGGGATGGGCTGGACCGAATCAGGTCAAATTGGAAAACGAAGTCCGCCATGAGATTCGGGGTTGAATTTAAGGCTTAGAGGCACTTTTGGATGCTTAATTTGGGACGGCAGAATTTTTGGCCGAAAAATAAAAAAATTCCGGACAGCCCAGTCAAAAAAACCTCCCGGGATGGGCCGGACAGAATCAGGTCAAATTGAAAAACAAAGTCCGCCATGAGATTCGGGGTTGAATTTACGGCTTACAGGCACTTTTGTGTGGTCGATTTGGGACGGCATAGTTTTTGGCACAAAAATCAAAAAATTCCTCACCGCGGAGTCAGGAAAACCTCCCGGGATGGGCCAGACCGAATCAGGTCAAATTGGAAAACGAAGTCCGCCATGAGATTCGGGGTTGAATTTAAGGCTTAGAGGCACTTTTGGGTGGTTGATTTGGGACGGCATAATTTTTGGCCCAAAAATCAAAAAATTCCTGACCGCGGAGTCAGGAAAACCTCCCGGGATGGGCCGGACCTAATCAGGTCAAATTGGAAAACGAAGTCCGCCATGAGATTCGGGGTTGAATTTAAGGCTTAGAGGCACTTTTGGATGCTTGATTTGGGACGGCATAATTTTTGGCCCAAAAACCAAAAAATTCCTGACCGCGGTGTCAGGAAAACCTCCCGGGATGGGCCGGACCGAATCAGGTCAAATTGGAAAACGAAGTCCGCCATGAGATTCGGGGTTGAATTTAAGGCTTAGAGGCACTTTTGGATGCTTGTTTTGGGACGGCATAATTTTTGGCCCAAAAATCAAAAAATTCCTCACCGCGGAGTCAGGAAAACCTCCCGGGATGGGCCTGACCGAATCAGGTCAAATTGAAAAACGAAGTCCGCCATGATATTCGGGGTTGAATTTAAATATTAGAGGAACTTTTGGATGGTTGATTTGGGACGGCATAATTTTTGGCCCAAAAATAAAAAAATTCCTGACCGCGGAGTCAGGAAAACCTCCCGGGATGGGCCGGACCGAATCAGGTCAAATTGGAAAACGAAGTCCGCCATGAGATTCGGGGTGAAATTTAAGGCTTAGAGGCACTTTTGGATGCTTGATTTGGGACGGCATAATTTTTGGCACAAAAATCAAAAAATTCCTCACCGCGGAGTCAGGAAAACCTCCCGGGATGGGCCGGACCTAATCAGGTCAAATTGGAAAACGAAGTCCGCCATGAGATTCGGGGTGAAATTTAAGGCTTAGAGGCACTTTTGGATACTTGATTTGGGACGGCATAATTTTTGGCACAAAAATCAAAAAATTCCTGACCACGGAGTCAGGAAAACCTCCCGGGATGGGCCGGACCGAATCAGGTCAAATTGGAAAACGAAGTCCGCCCTGAGATTCGGGGTTGAATTTAAGGCTTAGGGGCACTTTTGGATGCTTGGTTTGGGACGGCATAATTTTTGGTACAAAAATCAAAAAAGTCCTGACGCGGAGTCAGGAAAAACTCCCAGGATGGGCCGGACCGAATCAGGTCAAATTGGAAAACGAAGTCCACCATGAGATTCGTGGTTGAATTTAAGGCTTAGAGTCACTTTTGGATGCTTGTTTTGGGACGGCATAATTTTTGGCCCAAAAATCAAAAAATTCCTGACCGCGGAGTCAGGAAAACCTCCCGGGATGGGCCGGACGGAATAAGGTCAAATTGAAAAACAAAGTCCGCCATGAGATTCGGGGTTGAATTTAAGGCTTAGAGGCACTTTTGGGTGGTTGATTTGGGACGGCATAATTTTTGGCCCAAAAATCAAAAAATTCCTGACCGCGGAGTCAGGAAAACCTCCCGGGATGGGCCGGACCTAATCAGGTCAAATTGGAAAACGAAGTCCGCCATGAGATTCGGGGTTGAATTTAAGGCTTAGAGGCACTTTTGGATGCTTGATTTGGGACGGCATAATTTTTGGCCCAAAAACCAAAAAATTCCTGACCGCGGTGTCAGGAAAACCTCCCGGGATGGGCCGGACCGAATCAGGTCAAATTGGAAAACGAAGTCCGCCATGAGATTCGGGGTTGAATTTAAGGCTTAGAGGCACTTTTGGATGCTTGTTTTGGGACGGCATAATTTTTGGCCCAAAAATCAAAAAATTCCGGACAGCGCAGTCAAAAAAACCTTCCGGGACGGGCCGGACAGAATCAGGTCAAATTGAAAAACGAAGTCCGCCATGAGATTCGGGGTTGAATTTACGGCTTAGAGGCACTTTTGGATGCTTGATTTGGGACGGCATAATTTTTGGCTTTAAAATCAAAAAATTCCTGACCACGGAGTCAGGAAAACCTCCCGGGATGGGCTGGACCGAATCAGGTCAAATTGGAAAACGAAGTCCGCCATGAGATTCGGGGTTGAATTTAAGGCTTAGAGGCACTTTTGGATGCTTGATTTGGGACGGCATAATTTTTGGCCCAAAAATCAAAAAATTCCTCACCGCGGAGTCAGGAAAACCTCCCGGGATGGGCCGGACCGAATCAGGTCAAATTGAAAAACGAAGTCCGCCATGATATTCGGGGTTGAATTTAAATATTAGAGGAACTTTTGGATGGTTGATTTGGGACGGCATAATTTTTGGCCCAAAAATAAAAAAATTCCTGACCGCGGAGTCAGGAAAACCTCCCGGGATGGGCCGGACCGAATCAGGTCAAATTGGAAAACGAAGTCCGCCATGAGATTCGGGGTGAAATTTAAGGCTTAGAGGCACTTTTGGATGCTTGATTTGGGACGGCATAATTTTTGGCACAAAAATCAAAAAATTCCTCACCGCGGAGTCAGGAAAACCTCCCGGGATGGGCCGGACCTAATCAGGTCAAATTGGAAAACGAAGTCCGCCATGAGATTCGGGGTGAAATTTAAGGCTTAGAGGCACTTTTGGATACTTGATTTGGGACGGCATAATTTTCGGCACAAAAATCAAAAAATTCCTGACCACGGAGTCAGGAAAACCTCCCGGGATGGGCCGGACCGAATCAGGTCAAATTGGAAAACGAAGTCCGCCCTGAGATTCGGGGTTGAATTTAAGGCTTAGGGGCACTTTTGGATGCTTGGTTTGGGACGGCATAATTTTTGGTACAAAAATCAAAAAAGTCCTGACGCGGAGTCAGGAAAAACTCCCAGGATGGGCCGGACCGAATCAGGTCAAATTGGAAAACGAAGTCCACCATGAGATTCGTGGTTGAATTTAAGGCTTAGAGTCACTTTTGGATGCTTGTTTTGGGACGGCATAATTTTTGGCCCAAAAATCAAAAAATTCCTGACCGCGGAGTCAGGAAAACCTCCCGGGATGGGCCGGACCGAATCAGGTCAAATTGAAAAACGAAGTCTGCCATGAGATTCGGGGTTGAATTTAAGGCTTAGAGGCACTTTTGGATGCTTAATTTGGGACGGCATAATTTTTGGCCCAAAAATCAAAAAATTCCTGACCTCGGAGTCAGGAAAACCTCCCGGGATGGGCCGGACGGAATAAGGTCAAATTGAAAAACAAAGTGCGCCATGAGATTCGGGGTTGAATTTAAGGCTTAGAGGCACTTTTGGGTGGTTGATTTGGGACGGCATAATTTTTGGCCCAAAAATCAAAAAATTCCTGACCGCGGAGTCAGGAAAACCTCCCGGGATGGGCCGGACCTAATCAGGTCAAATTGGAAAACGAAGTCCGCCATGAGATTCGGGGTTGAATTTAAGGCTTAGAGGCACTTTTGGATGCTTGATTTGGGACGGCATAATTTTTGGCCCAAAAATCAAAAAATTCCTCACCGCGGAGTCAGGAAAACCTCCCGGGATGGGCCGGACCGAATCAGGTCAAATTGAAAAACGAAGTCCGCCATGATATTCGGGGTTGAATTTAAATATTAGAGGAACTTTTGGATGGTTGATTTGGGACGGCATAATTTTTGGCCCAAAAATAAAAAAATTCCTGACCGCGGAGTCAGGAAAACCTCCCGGGATGGGCCGGACCGAATCAGGTCAAATTGGAAAACGAAGTCCGCCATGAGATTCGTGGTTGAATTTAAGGCTTAGAGGCACTTTTGGATGCTTGTTTTGGGACGGCATAATTTTTGGCACAAAAATCAAAAAATTCCTGACCGCGGAGTCAGGAAAACCTCCCGGGATGGGCCGGACCGAATCAGGTCAAATTGAAAAACGAAGTCTGCCATGAGATTCGGGGTTGAATTTAAGGCTTAGAGGCACTTTTGGATGCTTGTTTTGGGACGGCATAATTTTTGGCCCAAAAATCAAAAAATTCCTGACCGCGGAGTCAGGAAAACCTCCCGGGATGGGCCGGACCGAATCAGGTCAAATTGAAAAACGAAGTCTGCCATGAGATTCGGGGTTGAATTTAAATGTTATAGGAACTTTTGGATGCTTGTTTTGGGACGGCATAATTTTTGGCCCAAAAATCAAAAAATTCCTGACCGCGGAGTCAGGAAAACCTCCCGGGATGG
Organism: Charina bottae; assembly: GCA_023362775.1. NCBI lineage: Eukaryota > Metazoa > Chordata > Lepidosauria > Squamata > Charinaidae > Charina > Charina bottae. Next base: position 683,847 of record JALMGJ010000021.1, on the reverse strand, counting down.
GCCGGACCGAATCAGGTCAAATTGAAAAACGAAGTCTGCCATGAGATTCGGGGTTGAATTTAAGTCTTAGAGGCACTTTTGGATGCTTAATTTGGGACGGCATAATTTTTGGCCCAAAAATCAAAAAATTCCTGACCTCGGAGTCAGGAAAACCTCCCGGGATGGGCCGGACGGAATAAGGTCAAATTGGAAAACGAAGTCCGCCATGAGATTCGTGGTTGAATTTAAGGCTTAGAGGCACTTTTGGGTGGTTGATTTGGGACGGCATAATTTTTGGCCCAAAAATCAAAAAATTCCTGACCGCAGAATGAGGAAAACCTCCCGGGATGGGCCGGACCTAATCAGGTCAAATTGGAAAACGAAGTCCGCCATGAGATTCGGGGTTGAATTTAAGCCTTAGAGGCACTTTTGGATGCTTAATTTGGAACGGCATAATTTTTGGCCCAAAAATCAAAAAATTCCTGACCTAGGAGTCAGGAAAACCTCCCGGGATGGGCCGGACGGAATAAGGTCAAATTGAAAAACGAAGTCCGCCATGAGATTCGGGGTTGAATTTAAGGCTTAGAGGCACTTTTGGATGCTTGATATGGGACGGCATAATTTTTGGCCCAAAAATCAAAAAATTCCTCACCGCGGAGTCAGGAAAACCTCCCGGGATGGGCCAGACCGAATCAGGTCAAATTGGAAAATGAAGTCCGCCATGAGATTCGGGGTTGAATTTAAATGTTATAGGAACTTTTGGAAGGTTGATTTGGGACGGCATAATTTTTGGCCCAAAAATCAAAAAATTCCTGACCGCGGAGTCAGGAAAACCTCCCGGGATGGGCCGGACCTAATCAGGTCAAATTGGAAAACGAAGTCCGCCATGAGATTCGGGGTGAAATTTAAGGCTTAGAGGCACTTTTGGATGCTTGATTTGGGACGGCATAATTTTTGGCCCAAAAATCAAAAAATTCCTGACCGCGGAGTCAGGAAAACCTCCCGGGATGGGCCGGACCGAATCAGGTCAAATTGAAAAACGAAGTCTGCCATGAGATTCGGGGTTGAATTTAAATGTTATAGGAACTTTTGGATGCTTGTTTTGGGACGGCATAATTTTTGGCCCAAAAATCAAAAAATTCCTGACCGCGGAGTCAGGAAAACCTCCCGGGATGGGCCGGACCGAATCAGGTCAAATTGAAAAACGAAGTCTGCCATGAGATTCGGGGTTGAATTTAAGTCTTAGAGGCACTTTTGGATGCTTAATTTGGGACGGCATAATTTTTGGCCCAAAAATCAAAAAATTCCTGACCTCGGAGTCAGGAAAACCTCCCGGGATGGGCCGGACGGAATAAGGTCAAATTGAAAAAGAAAGTGCGCCATGAGATTCGGGGTTGAATTTAAGGCTTAGAGGCACTTTTGGGTGGTTGATTTGGGACGGCATAATTTTTGGCCCAAAAATCAAAAAATTCCTGACCGCGGAGTCAGGAAAACCTCCCGGGATGGGCCGGACCTAATCAGGTCAAATTGGAAAACGAAGTCCGCCATGAGATTCGGGGTTGAATTTAAGGCTTAGAGGCACTTTTGGATGCTTGATTTGGGACGGCATAATTTTTGGCCCAAAAATCAAAAAATTCCTCACCGCGGAGTCAGGAAAACCTCCCGGGATGGGCCGGACCGAATCAGGTCAAATTGAAAAACGAAGTCCGCCATGATATTCGGGGTTGAATTTAAATATTAGAGGAACTTTTGGATGGTTGATTTGGGACGGCATAATTTTTGGCCCAAAAATAAAAAAATTCCTGACCGCGGAGTCAGGAAAACCTCCCGGGATGGGCCGGACGGAATAAGGTCAAATTGGAAAACGAAGTCCGCCATGAGATTCGGGGTTGAATTTAAGTCTTAGAGGCACTTTTGGATGCTTAATTTGGGACGGCATAATTTTTGGCCCAAAAATCAAAAAATTCCTGACCTCGGAGTCAGGAAAACCTCCCGGGATGGGCCGGACGGAATAAGGTCAAATTGAAAAAGAAAGTGCGCCATGAGATTCGGGGTTGAATTTAAGGCTTAGAGGCACTTTTGGGTGGTTGATTTGGGACGGCATAATTTTTGGCCCAAAAATCAAAAAATTCCTGACCGCGGAGTCAGGAAAACCTCCCGGGATGGGCCGGACCTAATCAGGTCAAATTGGAAAACGAAGTCCGCCATGAGATTCGGGGTTGAATTTAAGGCTTAGAGGCACTTTTGGATGCTTGATTTGGGACGGCATAATTTTTGGCCCAAAAATCAAAAAATTCCTGACCTAGGAGTCAGGAAAACCTCCCGGGATGGGCCGGACGGAATAAGGTCAAATTGAAAAACGAAGTCCGCCATGAGATTCGTGGTTGAATTTAAGGCTTAGAGGCACTTTTGGATGCTTGTTTTGGGACGGCATAATTTTTGGCCCAAAAATCAAAAAATTCCTGACCGCGGAGTCAGGAAAACCTCCCGGGATGGGCCGGACCGAATCAGGTCAAATTGAAAAACGAAGTCTGCCATGAGATTCGGGGTTGAATTTAAATGTTATAGGAACTTTTGGATGCTTGTTTTGGGACGGCATAATTTTTGGCCCAAAAATCAAAAAATTCCTGACCGCGGAGTCAGGAAAACCTCCCGGGATGGGCCGGACCGAATCAGGTCAAATTGAAAAACGAAGTCTGCCATGAGATTCGGGGTTGAATTTAAGTCTTAGAGGCACTTTTGGATGCTTAATTTGGGACGGCATAATTTTTGGCCCAAAAATCAAAAAATTCCTGACCTCGGAGTCAGGAAAACCTCCCGGGATGGGCCGGACGGAATAAGGTCAAATTGAAAAACAAAGTCCGCCATGAGATTCGGGGTTGAATTTAAGGCTTAGAGGCACTTTTGGGTGGTTGATTTGGGACGGCATAATTTTTGGCCCAAAAATCAAAAAATTCCTGACCGCAGAATGAGGAAAACCTCCCGGGATGGGCCGGACCTAATCAGGTCAAATTGGAAAACGAAGTCCGCCATGAGATTCGGGGTTGAATTTAAGCCTTAGAGGCACTTTTGGATGCTTGATTTGGGACGGCATAATTTTTGGCCCAAAAATCAAAAAATTCCTGACCTAGGAGTCAGGAAAACCTCCCGGGATGGGCCGGACGGAATAAGGTCAAATTGAAAAACGAAGTCCGCCATGAGATTCGGGGTTGAATTTAAGGCTTAGAGGCACTTTTGGATGCTTGATATGGGACGGCATAATTTTTGGCCCAAAAATCAAAAAATTCCTCACCGCGGAGTCAGGAAAACCTCCCGGGATGGGCCAGACCGAATCAGGTCAAATTGGAAAATGAAGTCCGCCATGAGATTCGGGGTTGAATTTAAATGTTATAGGAACTTTTGGAAGGTTGATTTGGGACGGCATAATTTTTGGCCCAAAAATCAAAAAATTCCTGACCGCGGAGTCAGGAAAACCTCCCGGGATGGGCCGGACCTAATCAGGTCAAATTGGAAAACGAAGTCCGCCATGAGATTCGGGGTGAAATTTAAGGCTTAGAGGCACTTTTGGATGCTTGATTTGGGACGGCATAATTTTTGGCCCAAAAATCAAAAAATTCCTGACCGCGGAGTCAGGAAAACCTCCCGGGATGGGCCGGACCGAATCAGGTCAAATTGAAAAACGAAGTCTGCCATGAGATTCGGGGTTGAATTTAAATGTTATAGGAACTTTTGGATGCTTGTTTTGGGACGGCATAATTTTTGGCCCAAAAATCAAAAAATTCCTGACCGCGGAGTCAGGAAAACCTCCCGGGATGGGCCGGACCGAATCAGGTCAAATTGAAAAACGAAGTCTGCCATGAGATTCGGGGTTGAATTTAAGTCTTAGAGGCACTTTTGGATGCTTAATTTGGGACGGCATAATTTTTGGCCCAAAAATCAAAAAATTCCTGACCTCGGAGTCAGGAAAACCTCCCGGGATGGGCCGGACGGAATAAGGTCAAATTGAAAAAGAAAGTGCGCCATGAGATTCGGGGTTGAATTTAAGGCTTAGAGGCACTTTTGGGTGGTTGATTTGGGACGGCATAATTTTTGGCCCAAAAATCAAAAAATTCCTGACCGCGGAGTCAGGAAAACCTCCCGGGATGGGCCGGACCTAATCAGGTCAAATTGGAAAACGAAGTCCGCCATGAGATTCGGGGTTGAATTTAAGGCTTAGAGGCACTTTTGGATGCTTGATTTGGGACGGCATAATTTTTGGCCCAAAAATCAAAAAATTCCTCACCGCGGAGTCAGGAAAACCTCCCGGGATGGGCCGGACCGAATCAGGTCAAATTGAAAAACGAAGTCCGCCATGATATTCGGGGTTGAATTTAAATATTAGAGGAACTTTTGGATGGTTGATTTGGGACGGCATAATTTTTGGCCCAAAAATAAAAAAATTCCTGACCGCGGAGTCAGGAAAACCTCCCGGGATGGGCCGGACGGAATAAGGTCAAATTGGAAAACGAAGTCCGCCATGAGATTCGGGGTTGAATTTAAGTCTTAGAGGCACTTTTGGATGCTTAATTTGGGACGGCATAATTTTTGGCCCAAAAATCAAAAAATTCCTGACCTCGGAGTCAGGAAAACCTCCCGGGATGGGCCGGACGGAATAAGGTCAAATTGAAAAAGAAAGTGCGCCATGAGATTCGGGGTTGAATTTAAGGCTTAGAGGCACTTTTGGGTGGTTGATTTGGGACGGCATAATTTTTGGCCCAAAAATCAAAAAATTCCTGACCGCGGAGTCAGGAAAACCTCCCGGGATGGGCCGGACCTAATCAGGTCAAATTGGAAAACGAAGTCCGCCATGAGATTCGGGGTTGAATTTAAGGCTTAGAGGCACTTTTGGATGCTTGATTTGGGACGGCATAATTTTTGGCCCAAAAATCAAAAAATTCCTGACCTAGGAGTCAGGAAAACCTCCCGGGATGGGCCGGACGGAATAAGGTCAAATTGAAAAACGAAGTCCGCCATGAGATTCGTGGTTGAATTTAAGGCTTAGAGGCACTTTTGGATGCTTGTTTTGGGACGGCATAATTTTTGGCCCAAAAATCAAAAAATTCCTGACCGCGGAGTCAGGAAAACCTCCCGGGATGGGCCGGACCGAATCAGGTCAAATTGAAAAACGAAGTCTGCCATGAGATTCGGGGTTGAATTTAAATGTTATAGGAACTTTTGGATGCTTGTTTTGGGACGGCATAATTTTTGGCCCAAAAATCAAAAAATTCCTGACCGCGGAGTCAGGAAAACCTCCCGGGATGGGCCGGACCGAATCAGGTCAAATTGAAAAACGAAGTCTGCCATGAGATTCGGGGTTGAATTTAAGTCTTAGAGGCACTTTTGGATGCTTAATTTGGGACGGCATAATTTTTGGCCCAAAAATCAAAAAATTCCTGACCTCGGAGTCAGGAAAACCTCCCGGGATGGGCCGGACGGAATAAGGTCAAATTGAAAAACAAAGTCCGCCATGAGATTCGGGGTTGAATTTAAGGCTTAGAGGCACTTTTGGGTGGTTGATTTGGGACGGCATAATTTTTGGCCCAAAAATCAAAAAATTCCTGACCGCAGAATGAGGAAAACCTCCCGGGATGGGCCGGACCTAATCAGGTCAAATTGGAAAACGAAGTCCGCCATGAGATTCGGGGTTGAATTTAAGCCTTAGAGGCACTTTTGGATGCTTGATTTGGGACGGCATAATTTTTGGCCCAAAAATCAAAAAATTCCTCACCGCGGAGTCAGGAAAACCTCCCGGGATGGGCCGGACCGAATCAGGTCAAATTGAAAAACGAAGTCCGCCATGATATTCGGGGTTGAATTTAAATATTAGAGGAACTTTTGGATGGTTGATTTGGGACGGCATAATTTTTGGCCCAAAAATCAAAAAATTCCTGACCGCGGAGTCAGGAAAACCTCCCGGGATGGGCCGGACCGAATCAGGTCAAATTGGAAAACGAAGTCCGCCATGAGATTCGTGGTTGAATTTAAGGCTTAGAGGCACTTTTGGATGCTTGTTTTGGGACGGCATAATTTTTGGCACAAAAATCAAAAAATTCCTGACCGCGGAGTCAGGAAAACCTCCCGGGATGGGCCGGACCGAATCAGGTCAAATTGAAAAACGAAGTCTGCCATGAGATTCGGGGTTGAATTTAAGTCTTAGAGGCACTTTTGGATGCTTAATTTGGAACGGCATAATTTTTGGCCCAAAAATCAAAAAATTCCTGACCTAGGAGTCAGGAAAACCTCCCGGGATGGGCCGGACGGAATAAGGTCAAATTGAAAAACGAAGTCCGCCATGAGATTCGTGGTTGAATTTAAGGCTTAGAGGCACTTTTGGATGCTTGTTTTGGGACGGCATAATTTTTGGCCCAAAAATCAAAAAATTCCTGACCGCGGAGTCAGGAAAACCTCCCGGGATGGGCCGGACCGAATCAGGTCAAATTGAAAAACGAAGTCTGCCATGAGATTCGGGGTTGAATTTAAATGTTATAGGAACTTTTGGATGCTTGTTTTGGGACGGCATAATTTTTGGCCCAAAAATCAAAAAATTCCTGACCGCGGAGTCAGGAAAACCTCCCGGGATGGGCCGGACCGAATCAGGTCAAATTGAAAAACGAAGTCTGCCATGAGATTCGGGGTTGAATTTAAGTCTTAGAGGCACTTTTGGATGCTTAATTTGGGACGGCATAATTTTTGGCCCAAAAATCAAAAAATTCCTGACCTCGGAGTCAGGAAAACCTCCCGGGATGGGCCGGACGGAATAAGGTCAAATTGAAAAACAAAGTCCGCCATGAGATTCGGGGTTGAATTTAAGGCTTAGAGGCACTTTTGGATGCTTGATTTGGGACGGCATAATTTTTGGCCCAAAAATCAAAAAATTCCTCACCACGGAGTCAGGAAAACCTCCCGGGATGGGCCGGACCGAATCAGGTCAAATTGAAAAACGAAGTCCGCCATGATATTCGGGGTTGAATTTAAATATTAGAGGAACTTTTGGATGGTTGATTTGGGACGGCATAATTTTTGGCCCAAAAATCAAAAAATTCCTGACCGCGGAGTCAGGAAAACCTCCCGGGATGGGCCGGACCGAATCAGGTCAAATTGAAAAACGAAGTCTGCCATGAGATTCGGGGTTGAATTTAAGTCTTAGAGGCACTTTTGGATGCTTAATTTGGGACGGCATAATTTTTGGCCCAAAAATCAAATAATTCCTGACCTAGGAGTCAGGAAAACCTCCCGGGATGGGCCGGACCGAATCAGGTCAAATTGAAAAACGAAGTCTGCCATGAGATTCGGGGTTGAATTTAAGTCTTAGAGGCACTTTTGGATGCTTAATTTGGGATGGCATAATTTTTGGCCCAAAAATCAAAAAATTCCTGACCTCGGAGTCAGGAAAACCTCCCGGGATGGGCCGGACGGAATAAGGTCAAATTGAAAAACAAAGTCCGCCATGAGATTCGGGGTTGAATTTAAGGCTTAGAGGCACTTTTGGGTGGTTGATTTGGGACGGCATAATTTTTGGCCCAAAAATCAAAAAATTCCTGACCGCAGAATGAGGAAAACCTCCCGGGATGGGCCGGACCTAATCAGGTCAAATTGGAAAACGAAGTCCGCCATGAGATTCGGGGTTGAATTTAAGGCTTAGAGGCACTTTTGGATGCTTGATTTGGGACGGCATAATTTTTGGCCCAAAAATCAAAAAATTCCTCACCGCGGAGTCAGGAAAACCTCCCGGGATGGGCCGGACCGAATCAGGTCAAATTGAAAAACGAAGTCCGCCATGATATTCGGGGTTGAATTTAAATATTAGAGGAACTTTTGGATGGTTGATTTGGGACGGCATAATTTTTGGCCCAAAAATAAAAAAATTCCTGACCGCGGAGTCAGGAAAACCTCCCGGGATGGGCCGGACCGAATCAGGTCAAATTGGAAAACGAAGTCCGCCATGAGATTCGTGGTTGAATTTAAGGCTTAGAGGCACTTTTGGATGCTTGTTTTGGGACGGCATAATTTTTGGCCCAAAAATCAAAAAATTCCTGACCGCGGAGTCAGGAAAACCTCCCGGGATGGGCCGGACCGAATCAGGTCAAATTGAAAAACAAAGTCTGCCATGAGATTCGGGGTTGAATTTAAGTCTTAGAGGCACTTTTGGATGCTTAATTTGGGACGGCATAATTTTTGGCCCAAAAATCAAAAAATTCCTGACCTCGGAGTCAGGAAAACCTCCCGGGATGGGCCGGACGGAATAAGGTCAAATTGAAAAACAAAGTCCGCCATGAGATTCGGGGTTGAATTTAAGGCTTAGAGGAACTTTTGGGTGGTTGATTTGGGACGGCATAATTTTTGGCCCAAAAATCAAAAAATTCCTGACCGCGGAGTCAGGAAAAATTCCCGGGATGGGCCGGACCGAATCAGGTCAAATTGGAAAATGAAGTCCGCCCTGAGATTCGGGGTTGAATTTAAGGCTTACAGGCACTTTTGTGTGGTCGATTTGGGACGGCATAGTTTTTGGCACAAAAATCAAAAAATTCCTCACCGCGGAGTCAGGAAAACCTCCCGGGATGGGCCAGACCGAATCAGGTCAAATTGGAAAACGAAGTCCGCCATGAGATTCGGGGTTGAATTTAAATGTTATAGGAACTTTTGGAAGGTTGATTTGGGACGGCATAATTTTTGGCCCAAAAATAAAAAAATTCCTGACCGCGGAGTCAGGAAAACCTCCCGGGATGGGCCGGACCTAATCAGGTCAAATTGGAAAACGAAGTCCGCCATGAGATTCGGGGTGAAATTTAAGGCTTAGAGGCACTTTTGGATGCTTGATTTGGGACGGCATAATTTTTGGCACAAAAATCAAAAAATTCCTGACCACGGAGTCAGGAAAACCTCCCGGGATGGGCCGGACCGAATCAGGTCAAATTGGAAAACGAAGTCCGCCCTGAGATTCGGGGTTGAATTTAAGGCTTAGGGGCACTTTTGGATGCTTGGTTTGGGATGGCATAATTTTTGGCACAAAAATCAAAAAAGTCCTGACGCGGAGTCAGGAAAACCTCCCTGGATGGGCCGGACCGAATCAGGTCAAATTGGAAAACGAAGTCCGCCATGAGATTCGTGGTTGAATTTAAGGCTTAGAGGCACTTTTGGATGCTTGTTTTGGGACGGCATAATTTTTGGCCCAAAAATCAAAAAATTCCTGACCGCGGAGTCAGGAAAACCTCCCGGGATGGGCCGGACCGAATCAGGTCAAATTGAAAAACGAAGTCTGCCATGAGATTCGGGGTTGAATTTAAGTCTTAGAGGCACTTTTGGATGCTTAATTTGGGACGGCATAATTTTTGGCCCAAAAATCAAAAAATTCCTGACCTCGGAGTCAGGAAAACCTCCCGGGATGGGCCGGACGGAATAAGGTCAAATTGAAAAACAAAGTCCGCCATGAGATTCGGGGTTGAATTTAAGGCTTAGAGGCACTTTTGGATGCTTGATTTGGGACGGCATAATTTTTGGCCCAAAAATCAAAAAATTCCTCACCGCGGAGTCAGGAAAACCTCCCGGGATGGGCCGGACCGAATCAGGTCAAATTGAAAAACGAAGTCCGCCATGATATTCGGGGTTGAATTTAAATATTAGAGGAACTTTTGGATGGTTGATTTGGGACGGCATAATTTTTGGCCCAAAAATAAAAAAATTCCTGACCGCGGAGTCAGGAAAACCTACCGGGATGGGCCGGACCGAATCAGGTCAAATTGGAAAACGAAGTCCGCCATGAGATTCGGGGTGAAATTTAAGGCTTAGAGGCACTTTTGGATGCTTGATTTGGGACGGCATAATTTTTGGCACAAAAATCAAAAAATTCCTGACCACGGAGTCAGGAAAACCTCCCGGGATGGGCCGGACCTAATCAGGTCAAATTGGAAAACGAAGTCCGCCATGAGATTCGGGGTGAAATTTAAGGCTTAGAGGCACTTTTGGATGCTTGATTTGGGACGGCATAATTTTTGGCACAAAAATCAAAAAATTCCTGACCACGGAGTCAGGAAAACCTCCCGGGATGGGCCGGACCGAATCAGGTCAAATTGGAAAACGAAGTCCGCCCTGAGATTCGGGGTTGAATTTAAGGCTTAGGGGCACTTTTGGATGCTTGGTTTGGGATGGCATAATTTTTGGCACAAAAATCAAAAAAGTCCTGACGCGGAGTCAGGAAAAACTCCCGGGATGGGCCGGACCGAATCAGGTCAAATTGGAAAACGAAGTCCGCCATGAGATTCGTGGTTGAATTTAAGGCTTAGAGGCACTTTTGGATGCTTGTTTTGGGACGGCATAATTTTTGGCCCAAAAATCAAAAAATTCCTGACCGCGGAGTCAGGAAAACCTCCCGGGATGGGCCGGACCGAATCAGGTCAAATTGAAAAACGACGTCTGCCATGAGATTCGGGGTTGAATTTAAGTCTTAGAGGCACTTTTGGATGCTTAATTTGGGACGGCATAATTTTTGGCCCAAACAAAAAATTCCTGACCTCGGAGTCAGGAAAACCTCCCGGGATGGGCCGGACGGAATAAGGTCAAATTGAAAAACAAAGTCCGCCATGAGATTCGGGGTTGAATTTAAGGCTTAGAGGCACTTTTGGGTGGTTGATTTGGGACGGCATAATTTTTGGCCCAAAAATCAAAAAATTCCTGACCGCGGAGTCAGGAAAACCTCCCGGGATGGGCCGGACCTAATCAGGTCAAATTGGAAAACGAAGTCCGCCATGAGATTCGGGGTTGAATTTAAGGCTTAGAGGCACTTTTGGATGCTTGATTTGGGACGGCATAATTTTTGGCCCAAAAATCAAAAAATTCCTCACCGCGGAGTCAGGAAAACCTCCCGGGATGGGCCGGACCGAATCAGGTCAAATTGAAAAACGAAGTCCGCCATGATATTCGGGGTTGAATTTAAATATTAGAGGAACTTTTGGATGGTTGATTTGGGACGGCATAATTTTTGGCCCAAAAATAAAAAAATTCCTGACCGCGGAGTCAGGAAAACCTCCCGGGATGGGCCGGACCGAATCAGGTCAAATTGGAAAACGAAGTCCGCCATGAGATTCGGGGTGAAATTTAAGGCTTAGAGGCACTTTTGGATGCTTGATTTGGGACGGCATAATTTTTGGCACAAAAATCAAAAAATTCCTGACCACGGAGTCAGGAAAACCTCCCGGGATGGGCCGGACCTAATCAGGTCAAATTGGAAAACGAAGTCCGCCATGAGATTCGGGGTGAAATTTAAGGCTTAGAGGCACTTTTGGATGCTTGATTTGGGACGGCATAATTTTTGGCACAAAAATCAAAAAATTCCTGACCACGGAGTCAGGAAAACCTCCCGGGATGGGCCGGACCGAATCAGGTCAAATTGGAAAACGAAGTCCGCCCTGAGATTCGGGGTTGAATTTAAGGCTTAGGGGCACTTTTGGATGCTTGGTTTGGGATGGCATAATTTTTGGCACAAAAATCAAAAAAGTCCTGACGCGGAGTCAGGAAAAACTCCCGGGATGGGCCGGACCGAATCAGGTCAAATTGGAAAACGAAGTCCGCCATGAGATTCGTGGTTGAATTTAAGGCTTAGAGGCACTTTTGGATGCTTGTTTTGGGACGGCATAATTTTTGGCCCAAAAATCAAAAAATTCCTGACCGCGGAGTCAGGAAAACCTCCCGGGATGGGCCGGACCGAATCAGGTCAAATTGAAAAACGAAGTCTGCCATGAGATTCGGGGTTGAATTTAAGTCTTAGAGGCACTTTTGGATGCTTAATTTGGGACGGCATAATTTTTGGCCCAAAAATCAAAAAATTCCTGACCTCGGAGTCAGGAAAACCTCCCGGGATGGGCCGGACGGAATAAGGTCAAATTGAAAAACAAAGTCCGCCATGAGATTCGGGGTTGAATTTAAGGCTTAGAGGCACTTTTGGGTGGTTGATTTGGGACGGCATAATTTTTGGCCCAAAAATCAAAAAATTCCTGACCGCGGAGTCAGGAAAACCTCCCGGGATGGGCCAGACCGAATCAGGTCAAATTGGAAAACGAAGTCCGCCCTGAGATTCGGGGTTGAATTTAAGGCTTAGGGGCACTTTTGGATGCTTGGTTTGGGACGGCATAATTTTTGGCACAAAAATCAAAAAAGTCCTGACGCGGAGTCAGGAAAAACTCCCGGGATGGGCCGGACCGAATCAGGTCAAATTGGAAAACGAAGTCCGCCATGAGATTCGTGGTTGAATTTAAGGCTTAGAGGCACTTTTGGATGCTTGTTTTGGGACGGCATAATTTTTGGCCCAAAAATCAAAAAATTCCTGACCGCGGAGTCAGGAAAACCTCCCGGGATGGGCCGGACCGAATCAGGTCAAATTGAAAAACGAAGTCTGCCATGAGATTCGGGGTTGAATTTAAGTCTTAGAGGCACTTTTGGATGCTTAATTTGGGACGGCATAATTTTTTGCCCAAAAATCAAAAAATTCCTGACCTAGGAGTCAGGAAAACCTCCCGGGATGGGCCGGACGGAATCAGGTCAAATTGGAAAACGAAGTCCGCCCTGAGATTCGGGGTTGAATTTAAGGCTTAGGGGCACTTTTGGATGCTTGGTTTGGGATGGCATAATTTTTGGCACAAAAATCAAAAAAGTCCTGACGCGGAGTCAGGAAAAACTCCCGGGATGGGCCGGACCGAATCAGGTCAAATTGGAAAACGAAGTCCGCCATGAGATTCGTGGTTGAATTTAAGGCTTAGAGGCACTTTTGGATGCTTGTTTTGGGACGGCATAATTTTTGGCCCAAAAATCAAAAAATTCCTGACCGCGGAGTCAGGAAAACCTCCCGGGATGGGCCGCTTCAAATCAGGTCAAATTGAAAAACAAAGTCTGCCATGAGATTCGGGGTTGAATTTAAGTCTTAGAGGCACTTTTGGATGCTTGGTTTGGGACGGCATAATTTTTGGCCCAAAAATAAAAAAATTCCTGACCGCGGAGTCAGGAAAACCTCCCGGGATGGGCCGGACCGAATCAGGTCAAATTGGAAAACGAAGTCCGCCATGAGATTCGTGGTTGAATTTAAGGCTTAGAGGCACTTTTGGATGCTTGTTTTGGGACGGCATAATTTTTGGCCCAAAAATCAAAAAATTCCTGACCGCGGAGTCAGGAAAACCTCCCGGGATGGGCCGCTTCAAATCAGGTCAAATTGAAAAACAAAGTCTGCCATGAGATTCGGGGTTGAATTTAAGTCTTAGAGGCACTTTTGGATGCTTAATTTGGGACGGCATAATTTTTGGCCCAAAAATCAAAAAATTCCTGACCTAGGAGTCAGGAAAACCTCCCGGGATGGGCCGCACGGAATAAGGTCAAATTGAAAAACAAAGTCCGCCATGAGATTCGGGGTTGAATTTAAGGCGTAGAGGCACTTTTGGGTGGTTGATTTGGGACGGCATAATTTTTGGCCCAAAAATCAAAAAATTCCTGACCGCGGAGTCAGGAAAAATTCCCGGGATGGGCCGGACCGAATCAGGTCAAATTGGAAAATGAAGTCCGCCCTGAGATTCGGGGTTGAATTTAAGGCTTACAGGCACTTTTGTGTGGTCGATTTGGGACGGCATAGTTTTTGGCACAAAAATCAAAAAATTCCTCACCGCGGAGTCAGGAAAACCTCCCGGGATGGGCCAGACCGAATCAGGTCAAATTGGAAAACGAAGTCCGCCATGAGATTCGTGGTTGAATTTAAGGCTTAGAGGCACTTTTGGATGCTTGATTTGGGACGGCATAATTTTTGGCCCAAAAATCAAAAAATTCCTGACCGCGGAGTCAGGAAAACCTCCCGGGATGGGCCGGACCGAATCAGGTCAAATTGAAAAACGAAGTCTGCCATGAGATTCGGGGTTGAATTTAAGTCTTAGAGGCACTTTTGGATGCTTGGTTTGGGACGGCATAATTTTTGGCCCAAAAATAAAAAAATTCCTGACCGCGGAGTCAGGAAAACCTCCCGAGATGGGCCGGACCGAATCAGGTCAAATTGGAAAACGAAGTCCGCCATGAGATTCGTGGTTGAATTTAAGGCTTAGAGGCACTTTTGGATGCTTGTTTTGGGACGGCATAATTTTTGGCCCAAAAATCAAAAAATTCCTGACCGCGGAGTCAGGAAAACCTCCCGGGATGGGCCGGACCGAATCAGGTCAAATTGAAAAACGAAGTCTGCCATGAGATTCGGGGTTGAATTTAAGTCTTAGAGGCACTTTTGGATGCTTAATTTGGGACGGCATAATTTTTTGCCCAAAAATCAAAAAATTCCTGACCTAGGAGTCAGGAAAACCTCCCGGGATGGGCCGGACGGAATCAGGTCAAATTGGAAAACGAAGTCCGCCCTGAGATTCGGGGTTGAATTTAAGGCTTAGGGGCACTTTTGGATGCTTGGTTTGGGATGGCATAATTTTTGGCACAAAAATCAAAAAAGTCCTGACGCGGAGTCAGGAAAAACTCCCGGGATGGGCCGGACCGAATCAGGTCAAATTGGAAAACGAAGTCCGCCATGAGATTCGTGGTTGAATTTAAGGCTTAGAGGCACTTTTGGATGCTTGTTTTGGGACGGCATAATTTTTGGCCCAAAAATCAAAAAATTCCTGACCGCGGAGTCAGGAAAACCTCCCGGGATGGGCCGGACCGAATCAGGTCAAATTGAAAAACGAAGTCTGCCATGAGATTCGGGGTTGAATTTAAGTCTTAGACGCACTTTTGGATGCTTGGTTTGGGACGGCATAATTTTTGGCCCAAAAATAAAAAAATTCCTGACCGCGGAGTCAGGAAAACCTCCCGGGATGGGCCGGACCGAATCAGGTCAAATTGGAAAACGAAGTCCGCCATGAGATTCGTGGTTGAATTTAAGGCTTAGAGGCACTTTTGGATGCTTGTTTTGGGACGGCATAATTTTTGGCCCAAAAATCAAAAAATTCCTGACCGCGGAGTCAGGAAAACCTCCCGGGATGGGCCGGACCGAATCAGGTCAAATTGAAAAACGAAGTCTGCCATGAGATTCGGGGTTGAATTTAAGTCTTAGAGGCACTTTTGGATGCTTAATTTGGGACGGCATAATTTTTGGCCCAAAAATCAAAAAATTCCTGCCCTCGGAGTCAGGAAAACCTCCCGGGATGGGCCGGACGGAATAAGGTCAAATTGAAAAACAAAGTCCGCCATGAGATTCGGGGTTGAATTTAAGGCGTAGAGGCACTTTTGGGTGGTTGATTTGGGACGGCATAATTTTTGGCCCAAAAATCAAAAAATTCCTGACCGCGGAGTCAGGAAAAATTCCCGGGATGGGCCGGACCGAATCAGGTCAAATTGGAAAATGAAGTCCGCCCTGAGATTCGGGGTTGAATTTAAGGCTTAGAGGCACTTTTGGATGCTTGTTTTGGGACGGCATAATTTTTGGCCCAAAAATCAAAAAATTCCTGACCGCGGAGTCAGGAAAACCTCCCGGGATGGGCCGGACCGAATCAGGTCAAATTGAAAAACGAAGTCTGCCATGAGATTCGGGGTTGAATTTAAGTCTTAGAGGCACTTTTGGATGCTTAATTTGGGACGGCATAATTTTTGGCCCAAAAATCAAAAAATTCCTGACCTAGGAGTCAGGAAAACCTCCCGGGATGGGCCGCACGGAATAAAGTCAAATTGAAAAACAAAGTCCGCCATGAGATTCGGGGTTGAATTTAAGGCGTAGAGGCACTTTTGGGTGGTTGATTTGGGACGGCATAATTTTTGGCCCAAAAATCAAAAAATTCCTGACCGCGGAGTCAGGAAAAATTCCCGGGATGGGCCGGACCGAATCAGGTCAAATTGGAAAATGAAGTCCGCCCTGAGATTCGGGGTTGAATTTAAGGCTTACAGGCACTTTTGTGTGGTCGATTTGGGACGGCATAGTTTTTGGCACAAAAATCAAAAAAGTCCTGACGCGGAGTCAGGAAAAACTCCCGGGATGGGCCGGACCGAATCAGGTCAAATTGGAAAACGAAGTCCGCCATGAGATTCGTGGTTGAATTTAAGGCTTAGAGGCACTTTTGGATGCTTGTTTTGGGACGGCATAATTTTTGGCCCAAAAATCAAAAAATTCCTGACCGCGGAGTCAGGAAAACCTCCCGGGATGGGCCGGACCGAATCAGGTCAAATTGAAAAACGAAGTCTGCCATGAGATTCGGGGTTGAATTTAAGTCTTAGACGCACTTTTGGATGCTTGGTTTGGGACGGCATAATTTTTGGCCCAAAAATAAAAAAATTCCTGACCGCGGAGTCAGGAAAACCTCCCGGGATGGGCCGGACCGAATCAGGTCAAATTGGAAAACGAAGTCCGTCATGAGATTCGTGGTTGAATTTAAGGCTTAGAGGCACTTTTGGATGCTTGTTTTGGGACGGCATAATTTTTGGCCCAAAAATCAAAAAATTCCTGACCGCGGAGTCAGGAAAACCTCCCGGGATGGGCCGGACCGAATCAGGTCAAATTGAAAAAAGAAGTCTGCCATGAGATTCGGGGTTGAATTTAAGTCTTAGAGGCACTTTTGGATGCTTAATTTGGGACGGCATAATTTTTGGCCCAAAAATCAAAAAATTCCTGACCTAGGAGTCAGGAAAACCTCCCGGGATGGGCCGGACGGAATAAGGTCAAATTGAAAAACAAAGTCCGCCATGAGATTCGGGGTTGAATTTAAGGCGTAGAGGCACTTTTGGGTGGTTGATTTGGGACGGCATAATTTTTGGCCCAAAAATCAAAAAATTCCTGACCGCGGAGTCAGGAAAAATTCCCGGGATGGGCCGGACCGAATCAGGTCAAATTGGAAAATGAAGTCCGCCCTGAGATTCGGGGTTGAATTTAAGGCTTACAGGCACTTTTGTGTGGTCGATTTGGGACGGCATAGTTTTTGGCACAAAAATAAAAAAATTCCTCACCGCGGAGTCAGGAAAACCTCCCGGGATGGGCCAGACCGAATCAGGTCAAATTGGAAAACGAAGTCCGCCATGAGATTCGGGGTTGAATTTAAATGTTATAGGAACTTTTGAAAGGTTGATTTGGGACGGCATAATTTTTGGCCCAAAAATCAAAAAATTCCTGACCGCGGAGTCAGGAAAACCTCCCGGGATGGGCCGGACCTAATCAGGTCAAATTGGAAAACGAAGTCCGCCATGAGATTCGGGGTGAAATTTAAGGCTTAGAGGCACTTTTGGATGCTTGATTTGGGACGGCATAATTTTTGGCACAAAAATCAAAAAATTCCTGACCACGGAGTCAGGAAAACCTCCCGGGATGGGCCGGACCGAATCAGGTCAAATTGGAAAACGAAGTCCGCCCTGAGATTCGGGGTTGAATTTAAGGCTTAGGGGCACTTTTGGATGCTTGGTTTGGGATGGCATAATTTTTGGCACAAAAATCAAAAAAGTCCTGATGCGGAGTCAGGAAAAACTCCCGGGATGGGCCGGACCGAATCAGGTCAAATTGGAAAACGAAGTCCGCCATGAGATTCGTGGTTGAATTTAAGGCTTAGAGGCACTTTTGGATGCTTGTTTTGGGACGGCATAATTTTTGGCCCAAAAATCAAAAAATTCCTGACCGCGGAGTCAGGAAAACCTCCCGGGATGGGCCGGACCGAATCAGGTCAAATTGAAAAACGAAGTCTGGCATGAGATTCGGGGTTGAATTTAAGTCTTAGAGGCACTTTTGGATGCTTAATTTGGGACGGCATAATTTTTGGCCCAAAAATCAAAAAATTCCTGACCTCGGAGTCAGGAAAACCTCCCGGGATGGGCCGGACGGAATAAGGTCAAATTGAAAAACAAAGTCCGCCATGAGATTCGGGGTTGAATTTAAGGCTTAGAGGCACTTTTGGGTGGTTGATTTGGGACGGCATAATTTTTGGCCCAAAAATCAAAAAATTCCTGACCGCGGAGTCAGGAAAACCTCCCGGGATGGGCCGGACCTAATCAGGTCAAATTGGAAAACGAAGTCCGCCATGAGATTCGGGGTTGAATTTAAGGCTTAGAGGCACTTTTGGATGCTTGATTTGGGACGGCATAATTTTTGGCCCAAAAATCAAAAAATTCCTGACCGCGGAGTCAGGAAAACCTCCTGGGATGGGCCGGACCGAATCAGGTCAAATTGAAAAACGAAGTCCGCCATGATATTCGGGGTTGAATTTAAATATTAGAGGAACTTTTGGATGGTTGATTTGGGACGGCATAATTTTTGGCCCAAAAATAAAAAAATTCCTGACCGCGGAGTCAGGAAAACCTCCCGGGATGGGCCGGACCGAATCAGGTCAAATTGGAAAACGAAGTCCGCCATGAGATTCGGGGTGAAATTTAAGGCTTAGAGGCACTTTTGGATGCTTGATTTGGGACGGCATAATTTTTGGCACAAAAATCAAAAAATTCCTGACCACGGAGTCAGGAAAACCTCCCGGGATGGGCCGGACCTAATCAGGTCAAATTGGAAAACGAAGTCCGCCATGAGATTCGGGGTGAAATTTAAGGCTTAGAGGCACTTTTGGATGCTTGATTTGGGACGGCATAATTTTTGGCACAAAAATCAAAAAATTCCTGACCACGGAGTCAGGAAAACCTCCCGGGATGGGCCGGACCGAATCAGGTCAAATTGGAAAACGAAGTCCGCCCTGAGATTCGGGGTTGAATTTAAGGCTTAGGGGCACTTTTGGATGCTTGGTTTGGGATGGCATAATTTCTGGCACAAAAATAAAAAAAGTCCTGACGCGGAGTCAGGAAAAACTCCCGGGATGGGCCGGACTGAATCAGGTCAAATTGGAAAACGAAGTCCGCCATGAGATTCGTGGTTGAATTTAAGGCTTAGAGGCACTTTTGGATGCTTGTTTTGGGACGGCATAATTTTTGGCCCAAAAATCAAAAAATTCCTGACCGCGGAGTCAGGAAAACCTCCCGGGATGGGCCGGACCGAATCAGGTCAAATTGAAAAACGAAGTCTGCCATGAGATTCGGGGTTGAATTTAAGTCTTAGAGGCACTTTTGGATGCTTAATTTGGGACGGCAGAATTTTTGGCCCAAAAATCAAAAAATTCCTGACCTCGGAGTCAGGAAAACCTCCCGGGATGGGCCGGACGGAATAAGGTCAAATTGAAAAACAAAGTCCGCCATGAGATTCGGGGTTGAATTTAAGGCTTAGAGGCACTTTTGGGTGGTTGATTTGGGACGGCATAATTTTTGGCCCAAAAATCAAAAAATTCCTGACCGCGGAGTCAGGAAAACCTCCCGGGATGGGCCGGACCTAATCAGGTCAAATTGGAAAACGAAGTCCGCCATGAGATTCGGGGTTGAATTTAAGGCTTAGAGGCACTTTTGGATGCTTGATTTGGGACGGCATAATTTTTGGCCCAAAAATCAAAAAATTCCTCACCGCGGAGTCAGGAAAACCTCCCGGGATGGGCCGGACCGAATCAGGTCAAATTGAAAAACGAAATCCGCCATGATATTCGGGGTTGAATTTAAATATTAGAGGAACTTTTGGATGGTTGATTTGGGACGGCATAATTTTTGGCCCAAAAATAAAAAAATTCCTGACCGCGGAGTCAGGAAAACCTCCCGGGATGGGCCGGACCGAATCAGGTCAAATTGGAAAACGAAGTCCGCCATGAGATTCGGGGTGAAATTTAAGGCTTAGAGGCACTTTTGGATGCTTGATTTGGGACGGCATAATTTTTGGCACAAAAATCAAAAAATTCCTGACCACGGAGTCAGGAAAACCTCCCGGGATGGGCCGGACCGAATCAGGTCAAATTGGAAAACGAAGTCCGCCCTGAGATTCGGGGTTGAATTTAAGGCTTAGGGGCACTTTTGGATGCTTGGTTTGGGACGGCATAATTTTTGGCACAAAAATCAAAAAAGTCCTGACGCGGAGTCAGGAAAAACTCCCGGGATGGGCCGGACCGAATCAGGTCAAATTGGAAAACGAAGTCCGCCATGAGATTCGTGGTTGAATTTAAGGCTTAGAGGCACTTTTGGATGCTTGTTTTGGGACGGCATAATTTTTGGCCCAAAAATCAAAAAATTCCTGACCTCGGAGTCAGGAAAACCTCCCGGGATGGGCCGGACGGAATAAGGTCAAATTGAAAAACAAAGTCCGCCATGAGATTCGGGGTTGAATTTAAGGCTTAGAGGCACTTTTGGGTGGTTGATTTGGGACGGCATAATTTTTGGCCCAAAAATCAAAAAATTCCTGACCGCGGAGTCAGGAAAACCTCCCGGGATGGGCCGGACCTAATCAGGTCAAATTGGAAAACGAAGTCCGCCGTGAGATTCGGGGTTGAATTTAAGGCTTAGAGGCACTTTTGGATGCTTGATTTGGGACGGCATAATTTTTGGCCCAAAAATCAAAAAATTCCTCACCGCGGAGTCAGGAAAACCTGCGGGGATGGGCCGGACCGAATCAGGTCAAATTGAAAAACGAAGTCCGCCATGATATTCGGGGTTGAATTTAAATATTAGAGGAACTTTTGGATGGTTGATTTGGGACGGCATAATTTTTGGCCCAAAAATAAAAAAATTCCTGACCGCGGAGTCAGGAAAACCTCCCGGGATGGGCTGGACCGAATCAGGTCAAATTGGAAAACGAAGTCCGCCATGAGATTCGGGGTGAAATTTAAGGCTTAGAGGCACTTTTGGATGCTTGATTTGGGACGGCATAATTTTTGGCACAAAAATCAAAAAATTCCTGACCACGGAGTCAGGAAAACCTCCCGGGATGGGCCGGACCGAATCAGGTCAAATTGGAAAACGAAGTCCGCCCTGAGATTCGGGGTTGAATTTAAGGCTTAGGGGCACTTTTGGATGCTTGGTTTGGGACGGCATAATTTTTGGCACAAAAATCAAAAAAGTCCTGACCGCGGAGTCAGGAAAACCTCCCGGGATGGGCCGGACCGAATCAGGTCAAATTGGAAAACGAAGTCCGCCATGAGATTCGTGGTTGAATTTAAGGCTTAGAGGCACTTTTGGATGCTTGTTTTCGGACGGCATAATTTTTGGCCCAAAAATCAAAAAATTCCTGACCGCGGAGTCAGGAAAACCTCCCGGGATGGGCCGGACCGAATCAGGTCAAATTGAAAAACGAAGTCTGCCATGAGATTCGGGGTTGAATTTAAGTCTTAGAGGCACTTTTGGATGCTTGATTTGGGACGGCATAATTTTTGGCCCAAAAATCAAAAAATTCCTGACCTCGGAGTCAGGAAAACCTCCCGGGATGGGCCGGACGGAATGAGGTCAAATTGAAAAACAAAGTCCGCCATGAGATTCGGGGTTGAATTTAAGGCTTAGAGGCACTTTTGGGTGGTTGATTTGGGACGGCATAATTTTTGGCCCAAAAATCAAAAAATTCCTGACCGCGGAGTCAGGAAAACCTCCCGGGATGGGCCGGACCTAATCAGGTCAAATTGGAAAACGAAGTCCGCCATGAGATTCGGGGTTGAATTTAAGGCTTAGAGGCACTTTTGGATGCTTGATTTGGGACGGCATAATTTTTGGCCCAAAAATCAAAAAATTCATCACCGCGGAGTCAGGAAAACCTCCCGGGATGGGCCGGACCGAATCAGGTCAAATTGAAAAACGAAGTCCGCCATGATATTCGGGGTTGAATTTAAATATTAGAGGAACTTTTGGAAGGTTGATTTGGGACGGCATAATTTTTGGCCCAAAAATAAAAAAATTCCTGACCGCGGAGTCAGGAAAACCTCCCGGGATGGGCCGGACCGAATCAGGTCAAATTGGAAAACGAAGTCCGCCATGAGATTCGGGGTTGAATTTAAGGCTTAGAGGCACTTTTGGATGCTTGATTTGGGACGGCATAATTTTTGGCCCAAAAATCAAAAAATTCCTCACCGCGGAGTCAGGAAAACCTCCCGGGATGGGCCGGACCGAATCAGGTCAAATTGAAAAACGAAGTCCGCCATGATATTCGGGGTTGAATTTAAATATTAGAGGAACTTTTGGATGGTTGATTTGGGACGGCATAATTTTTGGCCCAAAAATAAAAAAATTCCTGACCGTGGAGTCAGGAAAACCTCCCGGGATGGGCTGGACCGAATCAGGTCAAATTGGAAAACGAAGTCCGCCATGAGATTCGGGGTGAAATTTAAGGCTTAGAGGCACTTTTGGATGCTTGATTTGGGACGGCATAATTTTTGGCACAAAAATCAAAAAATTCCTGACCACGGAGTCAGGAAAACCTCCCGGGATGGGCCGGACCGAATCAGGTCAAATTGGAAAACGAAGTCCGCCCTGAGATTCGGGGTTGAATTTAAGGCTTAGGGGCACTTTTGGATGCTTGGTTTGGGACGGCATAATTTTTGGCACAAAAATCAAAAAAGTCCTGACCGCGGAGTCAGGAAAACCTCCCGGGATGGGCCGGACCGAATCAGGTCAAATTGGAAAACGAAGTCCGCCATGAGATTCGTGGTTGAATTTAAGGCTTAGAGGCACTTTTGGATGCTTGTTTTCGGACGGCATAATTTTTGGCCCAAAAATCAAAAAATTCCTGACCGCGGAGTCAGGAAAACCTCCCGGGATGGGCCGGACCGAATCAGGTCAAATTGAAAAACGAAGTCTGCCATGAGATTCGGGGTTGAATTTAAGTCTTAGAGGCACTTTTGGATGCTTAATTTGGGACGGCATAATTTTTGGCCCAAAAATCAAAAAATTCCTGACCTCGGAGTCAGGAAAACCTCCCGGGATGGGCCGGACGGAATAAGGTCAAATTGAAAAACAAAGTCCGCCATGAGATTCGGGGTTGAATTTAAGGCTTAGAGGCACTTTTGGGTGGTTGATTTGGGACGGCATAATTTTTGGCCCAAAAATCAAAAAATTCCTGACCGCGGAGTCAGGAAAACCTCCCGGGATGGGCCGGACCTAATCAGGTCAAATTGGAAAACGAAGTCCGCCATGAGATTCGGGGTTGAATTTAAGGCTTAGAGGCACTTTTGGATGCTTGATTTGGGACGGCATAATTTTTGGCCCAAAAATCAAAAAATTCCTGACCGCGGAGTCAGGAAAACCTCCCGGGATGGGCCGGACCGAATCAGGTCAAATTGAAAAACGTAGTCCGCCATGATATTCGGGGTTGAATTTAAATATTAGAGGAACTTTTGGATGGTTGATTTGGGACGGCATAATTTTTGGCCCAAAAATAAAAAAATTCCTGACCGCGGAGTCAGGAAAACCTCCCGGGATGGGCCGGACCGAATCAGGTCAAATTGGAAAACGAAGTCCGCCATGAGATTCGGGGTGAAATTTAAGGCTTAGAGGCACTTTTGGGTGGTTGATTTGGGACGGCATAATTTTTGGCCCAAAAATCAAAAAATTCCTGACAGCGGAGTCAGGAAAACCTCCCGGGATGGGCCGGACCTAATCAGGTCAAATTGGAAAACGAAGTCCGCCATGAGATTCGGGGTTGAATTTAAGGCTTAGAGGCACTTTTGGATGCTTGATTTGGGACGGCATAATTTTTGGCCCAAAAATCAAAAAATTCATCACCGCGGAGTCAGGAAAACCTCCCGGGATGGGCCGGACCGAATCAGGTCAAATTGAAAAACGAAGTCCGCCATGATATTCGGGGTTGAATTTAAATATTAGAGGAACTTTTGGATGGTTGATTTGGGACGGCATAATTTTTGGCCCAAAAATAAAAAAAATCCTGACCGCGGAGTCAGGAAAACCTCCCGGGATGGGCCGGACCGAATCAGGTCAAATTGGAAAACGAAGTCCGCCATGAGATTCGGGGTGAAATTTAAGGCTTAGAGGCACTTTTGGATGCTTGATTTGGGACGGCATAATTTTTGGCACAAAAATCAAAAAATTCCTGACCACGGAGTCAGGAAAACCTCCCGGGATGGGCCGGACCGAATCAGGTCAAATTGGAAAACGAAGTCCACCCTGAGATTCGGGGTTGAATTTAAGGCTTAGGGGCACTTTTGGATGCTTGGTTTGGGACGGCATAATTTTTGGCACAAAAATCAAAAAAGTCCTGACGCGGAGTCAGGAAAAGCTCCCGGGATGGGCCGGACCGAATCAGGTCAAATTGGAAAACGAAGTCCGCCATGAGATTCGTGGTTGAATTTAAGGCTTAGAGGCACTTTTGGATGCTTGTTTTGGGACGGCATAATTTTTGGCCCAAAAATCAAAAAATTCCTGACCGCGGAGTCAGGAAAACCTCCCGGGATGGGCCGGACCGAATCAGGTCAAATTGAAAAACGAAGTCTGCCATGAGATTCGGGGTTGAATTTAAGTCTTAGAGGCACTTTTGGATGCTTAATTTGGGACGGCATAATTTTTGGCCCAAAAATCAAAAAATTCCTGACCTCGGAGTCAGGAAAACCTCCCGGGATGGGCCGGACGGAATAAGGTCAAATTGAAAAACAAAGTCCGCCATGAGATTCGGGGTTGAATTTAACGCTTAGAGGCACTTTTGGGTGGTTGATTTGGGACGGCATAATTTTTGGCCCAAAAATCAAAAAATTCCTGACCGCGGAGTCAGGAAAACCTCCCGGGATGGGCCGGACCGAATCAGGTCAAATTGGAAAACGAAGTCCGCCCTGAGATTCGGGGTTGAATTTAAGGCTTAGGGGCACTTTTGGATGCTTGGTTTGGGACGGCATAATTTTTGGCACAAAAATCAAAAAAGTCCTGACGCGGAGTCAGGAAAAACTCCCGGGATGGGCCGGACCGAATCAGGTCAAATTGGAAAACGAAGTCCGCCATGAGATTCGTGGTTGAATTTAAGGCTTAGAGGCACTTTTGGATGCTTGTTTTCGGACGGCATAATTTTTGGCCCAAAAATCAAAAAATTCCTGACCTCGGAGTCAGGAAAACCTCCCGGGATGGGCCGGACCGAATCAGGTCAAATTGAAAAACGAAGTCTGCCATGAGATTCGGGGTTGAATTTAAGTCTTAGAGGCACTTTTGGATGCTTAATTTGGGACGGCATAATTTTTGGCCCAAAAATCAAAAAATTCCTGACCTCGGAGTCAGGAAAACCTCCCGGGATGGGCCGGACGGAATAAGGTCAAATTGAAAAACAAAGTCCGCCATGAGATTCGGGGTTGAATTTAAGGCTTAGAGGCACTTTTGGGTGGTTGATTTGGGACGGCATAATTTTTGGCCCAAAAATCAAAAAATTCCTGACCGCGGAGTCAGGAAAACCTCCCGGGATGGGCTGGACCTAATCAGGTCAAATTGGAAAACGAAGTCCGCCATGAGATTTGGGGTTGAATTTAAGGCTTACAGGCACTTTTGGATGCTTGATTTGGGACGGCATAATTTTTGGCCCAAAAATCAAAAAATTCCTCTCCGCGGATTCAGGAAAACCTCCCGGGATGGGCCGGACCGAATCAGGTCAAATTGAAAAACGAAGTCCGCCATGATATTCGGGGTTGAATTTAAATATTAGAGGAACTTTTGGATGGTTGATTTGGGACGGCATAATTTTTGGCCCAAAAATAAAAAAATTCCTGACCGCGGAGTCAGGAAAACCTCCCGGGATGGGCCGGACCGAATCAGGTCAAATTGGAAAACGAAGTCCGCCATGAGATTCGGGGTGAAATTTAAGGCTTAGAGGCACTTTTGGATGCTTGATTTGGGACGGCATAATTTTTGGCACAAAAATCAAAAAATTCCTGACCACGGAGTCAGGAAAACCTCCCGGGATGGGCCGGACCGAATCAGGTCAAATTGGAAAACGAAGTCCGCCCTGAGATTCGGGGTTGAATTTAAGGCTTAGGGGCACTTTTGGATGCTTGGTTTGGGACGGCATAATTTTTGGCACAAAAATCAAAAAAGTCCTGACGCGGAGTCAGGAAAAGCTCCCGGGATGGGCCGGACCGAATCAGGTCAAATTGGAAAACGAAGTCCGCCATGAGATTCGTGGTTGAATTTAAGGCTTAGAGGCACTTTTGGATGCTTGTTTTGGGACGGCATAATTTTTGGCCCAAAAATCAAAAAATTCCTGACCGCGGAGTCAGGAAAACCTCCCGGGATGGGCCGGACCGAATCAGGTCAAATTAAAAAACGAAGTCTGCCATGAGATTCGGGGTTGAATTTAAGTCTTAGAGGCACTTTTGGATGCTTAATTTGGGACGGCATAATTTTTGGCCCAAAAATCAAAAAATTCCTGACCTCGGAGTCAGGAAAACCTCCCGGGATGGGCCGGACGGAATAAGGTCAAATTGAAAAACAAAGTCCGCCATTAGATTCGGGGTTGAATTTAAGGCTTAGAGGCACTTTTGGGTGGTTGATTTGGGACGGCATAATTTTTGGCCCAAAAATCAAAAAATTCCTGACCGCGGAGTCAGGAAAACCTCCCGGGATGGGCCGGACCTAATCTGGTCAAATTGGAAAACGAAGTCCGCCATGAGATTCGGGGTTGAATTTAAGGCTTAGAGGCACTTTTGGATGCTTGATTTGGGACGGCATAATTTTTGGCCCAAAAATCAAAAAATTCCTCACCGCGGAGTCAGGAAAACCTCCCGGGATGGGCCGGACCGAATCAGGTCAAATTGAAAAACGAAGTCCGCCATGATATTCGGGGTTGAATTTAAATATTAGAGGAACTTTTGGATGGTTGATTTGGGACGGCATAATTTTTGGCCCAAAAATAAAAAAATTCCTGACCGCGGAGTCAGGAAAACCTCCCGGGATGGGCCGGACCGAATCAGGTCAAATTGGAAAACGAAGTCCGCCATGAGATTCGGGGTTGAATTTAAGGCTTAGAGGCACTTTTGGATGCTTGTTTTGGGACGGTAAAATTTTTGGCCCAAAAATCAAAAAATTCCTGACCGCGGAGTCAGGAAAACCTCCCGGGATGGGCCGGAACTAATCAGGTCAAATTGAAAAACGAACTCTGCCATGAGATTCGGGGTTGAATTTAAGTCTTAGAGGCACTTTTGGATGCTTTATTTGGGACGGCATAATTTTTGGCCCAAAAATCAAAAAATTCCTGACCTCGGAGTCAGGAAAACCTCCCGGGATGGGCCGGACGGAATAAGGTCAAATTGAAAAACAAAGTCCGCCATGAGATTCGGGGTTGAATTTAAGGCTTAGAGGCATTTTTGGGTGGTTGATTTGGGACGGCATAATTTTTGGCCCAAAAATCAAAAATTCCTCACCGCGGAGTCAGGAAAACCTCCCGGGATGGGCCGGACCTAATCAGGTCAAATTGGAAAACGAAGTCCGCCATGAGATTCGGGGTTGAATTTAAGGCTTAGAGGCACTTTTTGATGCTTGATTTGGGACGGCATAATTTTTGGCCCAAAAATAAAAAAATTCCTGACCGCGGAATCAGGAAAACCTCCCGGGATGGGCCGGACCGAATCAGGTCAAATTGAAAAACGAAGTCCGCCATGATATTCGGGGTTGAATTTAAATATTAGAGGAACTTTTGGATGCTTGATTTGGGACGGCATAATTTTTGGCCCAAAAATAAAAAAATTCCTGACCACGGAGTCAGGAAAACCTCCCGGGATGGGCCGGACCGAATCAGGTCAAATTGGAAAACGAAGTCCGCCCTGAGATTCGGGGTTTAATTTAAGGCTTACAGGCACTTTTGTGTGGTTGATTTGGGACGGCATAATTTTTGGCACAAAAATCAAAAAATTCCTCACCGCGGAGTCAGGAAAACCTCCCGGGATGGGCCGGACCGAATCAGGTCAAATTGGAAAACGAAGTCCGCCATGAGATTCGGGGTTGAATTTAAGGCTTAGAGGCACTTTTGGATGCTTGATTTGGGACGGCATAATTTTTGGCAGAAAAATCAAAAAATTCCTGACCACGGAGTCAGGAAAACCTCCCGGGATGGGCCGGACCGAATTAGGTCAAATTGGAAAACGAAGTCCGCCATGAGATTCGTGGTTGAATTTAAGGCTTAGAGGCACTTTTGGATGCTTGTTTTGGGACGGCATAATTTTTGGCCCAAAAATCAAAAAATTCCTGACCGCGGAGTCAGGAAAACCTCCCGGGATGGGCCGGACCGAATCAGGTCAAATTGAAAAACGAAGTCCGCCATGAGATTCGGGGTTGAATTTAAGTCTTAGAGGCACTTTTGGATGCTTAATTTGGGACGGCATAATTTTTGGCCCAAAAATCAAAAAATTCCTGACCTCGGAGTCAGGAAAACCTCCCGGGATGGGCCGGACGGAATAAGGTCAAATTGGAAAACGAAGTCCGCCCTGAGATTCGTGGTTGAATTTAAGGCTTAGAGGCACTTTTGGATGCTTGATTTGGGACGGCATAATTTTTGGCCCAAAAATCAAAAAATTCCTCACCGCGGAGTCAGGAAAACCTCCCGGGATGGGCCGGACCGAATCAGGTCAAATTGAAAAACAAAGTCCGCCATGATATTCGGGGTTGAATTTAAATATTAGAGGAACTTTTGGATGGTTGATTTGGGACGGCATAATTTTTGGCCCAAAAATAAAAAAATTCCTGACCGCGGAGTCTGGAAAACCTCCCGGGATGGGCCGGACCGAATCAGGTCAAATTGGAAAACGAAGTCCGCCCTGAGATTCGGGGTTGAATTTAAGGCTTACAGGCACTTTTGTGTGGTTGATTTGGGACGGCATAATTTTTGGCCCAAAAATAAAAAAATTCCTGACCTCGGAGTCAGGAAAACCTCCCGGGATGGGCCGGACGGAATAAGGTCAAATTGAAAAACAAAGTCCGCCATGAGATTCGGGGTTGAATTTAAGGCTTAGAGGCACCTTTGGGTGGTTGATTTGGGACAGCATAATTTTTGGCCCAAAAATCAAAAAATTCCTGACCTCGGAGTCAGGAAAACCTCCCGGGATGGGCCGGAACTAATCAGGTCAAATTGGAAAACGAAGTCCGCCATGAGATTCGGGGTTGAATTTAAGGCTTAGAGGCACTTTTGGATGCTTGATTTGGGACGGCATAATTTTTGGCCCAAAAATCAAAAAATTCCTCACCGCGGAGTCAGGAAAACCTCCCGGGATGGGCCGGACCGAATCAGGTCAAATTGAAAAACGAAGTCCGCCATGATATTCGGGGTTGAATTTAAATATTAGAGGAACTTTTGGATGGTTGATTTGGGACGGCATAATTTTTGGCCCAAAAATAAAAAAATTCCTGACCGCGGAGTCAGGAAAACCTCCCGGGATGGGCCGGACCGAATCAGGTCAAATTGGAAAACGAAGTCCGCCCTGAGATTCGGGGTTGAATTTAAGGCTTACAGGCACTTTTGGATGCTTGATTTGGGACGGCATAATTTTTGGCCCAAAAATCAAAAAATTCCTGACCTCGGAGTCAGGAAAACCTCCCGGGATGGGCCGGACGGAATAAGGTCAAACTGAAAAACAAAGTCCGCCATGAGATTCGGGGTTGAATTTAAGGCTTAGAGGCACTTTTGGGTGGTTGATTTGGGACGGCATAATTTTTGGCCCAAAAATCAAAAAATTCCTGACCGCAGAGTCAGGAAAACCTCCCGGGATGGGCCGGACCTAATCAGGTCAAATTGGAAAACGAAGTCCGCCATGATATTGGGGGTTGAATTTAAATATTAGAGGAACTTTTGGATGGTTGATTTGGGACGGCATAATTTTTGGCCCAAAAATAAAAAAATTCCTGACCGCGGAGTCAGGAAAACCTCCCGGGATGGGCCGGACCGAATCAGGTCAAATTGGAAAACGAAGTCCGCCCTGAGATTCGGGGTTGAATTTAAGGCTTACAGGCACTTTTGGATGCTTGATTTGGGACGGCATAATTTTTGGCCCAAAAATCAAAAAATTCCTGACCTCGGAGTCAGGAAAACCTCCCGGGATGGGCCGGACGGAATAAGGTCAAACTGAAAAACAAAGTCCGCCATGAGATTCGGGGTTGAATTTAAGGCTTAGAGGCACTTTTGGATGCTTGATTTGGGACGGCATAATTTTTGGCCCAAAAATCAAAAAATTCCTCACCGCGGAGTCAGGAAAACCTCCCGGGATGGGCCAGACCGAATCAGGTCAAATTGAAAAACGAAGTCTGCCATGAGATTCGGGGTTGAATTTAAGTCTTAGAGGCACTTTTGGATGCTTAATTTGGGACGGCATAATTTTTGGCCCAAAAATCAAAAAATTCCTGACCTCGGAGTCAGGAAAACCTCCCGGGATGGGCCGGACGGAATAAGGTCAAATTGAAAAACAAAGTCTGCCATGAGATTCGGAGTTGAATTTAAGGCTTAGAGGCACTTTTGGATGCTTGATTTGGGACGGCATAATTTTTGGCCCAAAAATCAAAAAATTCCTCACCGCGGAGTCAGGAAAACCTCCCGGGATGGGCCGGACCGAATCAGGTCAAATTGAAAAACGAAGTCCGCCATGATATTCGGGGTTGAATTTAAATATTAGAGGAACTTTTGGATGGTTGATTTGGGACGGCATAATTTTTGGCCCAAAAATAAAAAAATTCCTGACCGCGGAGTCAGGAAAACCTCCCGGGATGGGCCGGACCGAATCAGGTCAAATTGGAAAACGAAGTCCGCCCTGAGATTCGGGGTTGAATTTAAGGCTTACAGGCACTTTTGTGTGGTTGATTTGGGACGGCATAATTTTTGGCACAAAAATCAAAAAATTCCTCACCGCGGAGTCAGGAAAACCTCCCGGGATGGGCCGGACCGAATCAGGTCAAATTGGAAAACGAAGTCCGCCATGAGATTCGGGGTTGAATTTAAGGCTTAGAGGCACTTTTGGATGCTTGATTTGGGACGGCATAATTTTTGGCACAAAAATCAAAAAATTCCTGACCGCGGAGTCAGGAAAACCTCCCGGGATGGGCCAGACCGAATCAGGTCAAATTGAAAAACGAAGTCTGCCATGAGATTCGGGGTTGAATTTAAGTCTTAGAGGCACTTTTGGATGCTTAATTTGGGACGGCATAATTTTTGGCCCAAAAATCAAAAAATTCCTGACCTCGGAGTCAGGAAAACCTCCCGGGATGGGCCGGACGGAATAAGGTCAAATTGAAAAACAAAGTCCGCCATGATATTCGGGGTTGAATTTAAGACTTAGAGGCACTTTTGGTGGTTGATTTGGGACGGCATAATTTTTGGCCCAAAAATCAAAAATTCCTCACCGCGGAGTCAGGAAAAACTCCCGGGATGGGCCGGACCGAATCAGGTCAAATTGGAAAATGAAGTCCGCCCTGAGATTCGGGGTTGAATTTAAGGCTTACAGGCACTTTTGTGTGGTCGATTTGGGACGGCATAGTTTTTGGCACAAAAATCAAAAAATTCCTCACCGCGGAGTCAGGAAAACCTCCCGGGATGGGCCAGACCGAATCAGGTCAAATTGGAAAAAGAAGTCCGCCATGAGATTCGGGGTTGAATTTAAATGTTATAGGAACTTTTGGAAGGTTGATTTGGGACGGCATAATTTTTGGCCCAAAAATCAAAAAATTCCTGACTGCGGAGTCAGGAAAACCTCCTGGGATGGGCCGGACCTAATCAGGTCAAATTGGAAAACGAAGTCCGCCATGAGATTCGGGGTGAAATTTAAGGCTTAGAGGCACTTTTGGATGCTTGATTTGGGACGGCATAATTTTTGGCCCAAAAATCAAAAAATTCCTGCCCTCGGAGTCAGGAAAACCTCCCGGGATGGGCCGGACGGAATAAGGTCAAATTGAAAAACAAAGTCCGCCATGAGATTCGGGGATGAATTTAAGGCTTAGAGGCACTTTTGGGTGGTTGATTTGGGACAGCATAATTTTTGGCCCAAAATTCAAAAAATTCCTGACCTCGGAGTCAGGAAAACCACCCGGGATGGGCCGGAACTAATCAGGTCAAATTGGAAAACGAAGTCCGCCATGAGATTCGGGGTTGAATTTAAGGCTTAGAGGCACTTTTGGATGCTTGTTTTCGGACGGCATAATTTTTGGCCCAAAAATCAAAAAATTCCTGACCTCGGAGTCAGGAAAACCTCCCGGGATGGGCCGGACGGAATCAGGTCAAATTGAAAAACAAAGTCCGCCATGAGATTCGGGGTTGAATTTAAGGTTAGAGGCACTTTTGGGTGGTTGATTTGGGACAGCATAATTTTTGGCCCAAAAATCAAAATATTCCTGACCTCGGAGTCAGGAAAACCTCCCGGGATGGGCCGGAACTAATCAGGTCAAATTGGAAAACGAAGTCCGCCATGAGATTCGGGGTTGAATTTAAATATTAGAGGAACTTTTGGATGGTTGATTTGGGACGGCATAATTTTTGGCCCAAAAATCAAAAAATTCCTGACCTCGGAGTCAGGAAAACCTCCCGGGATGGGCCGGAACTAATCAGGTCAAATTGAAAAACAAAGTCCGCCATGAGATTCGGGGTTGAATTTAAGACTTAGAGGCACTTTTGGGTGGTTGATTTGGGACGGCATAATTTTTGGCCCAAAAATCAAAAATTCCTCACCGCGGAGTCAGGAAAAACTCCCGGGATGGGCCGGACCGAATCAGGTCAAATTGGAAAATGAAGTCCGCCCTGAGATTCGGGGTTGAATTTAAGGCTTACAGGCACTTTTGTGTGGTCGATTTGGGACGGCATAGTTTTTGGCACAAAAATCAAAAATTCCTCACCGCGGAGTCAGGAAAAACTCCCGGGATGGGCCGGACCGAATCAGGTCAAATTGGAAAATGAAGTCCGCCCTGAGATTCGGGGTTGAATTTAAGGCTTACAGGCACTTTTGTGTGGTCGATTTGGGACGGCATAGTTTTTGGCACAAAAATCAAAAAATTCCTCACCGCGGAGTCAGGAAAACCTCCCGGGATGGGCCAGACCGAATCAGGTCAAATTGGAAAAAGAAGTCCGCCATGAGATTCGGGGTTGAATTTAAATGTTATAGGAACTTTTGGAAGGTTGATTTGGGACGGCATAATTTTTGGCCCAAAAATCAAAAAATTCCTGACTGCGGAGTCAGGAAAACCTCCTGGGATGGGCCGGACCTAATCAGGTCAAATTGGAAAACGAAGTCCGCCATGAGATTCGGGGTGAAATTTAAGGCTTAGAGGCACTTTTGGATGCTTGATTTGGGACGGCATAATTTTTGGCCCAAAAATCAAAAAATTCCTGCCCTCGGAGTCAGGAAAACCTCCCGGGATGGGCCGGACGGAATAAGGTCAAATTGAAAAACAAAGTCCGCCATGAGATTCGGGGATGAATTTAAGGCTTAGAGGCACTTTTGGGTGGTTGATTTGGGACAGCATAATTTTTGGCCCAAAATTCAAAAAATTCCTGACCTCGGAGTCAGGAAAACCACCCGGGATGGGCCGGAACTAATCAGGTCAAATTGGAAAACGAAGTCCGCCATGAGATTCGGGGTTGAATTTAAGGCTTAGAGGCACTTTTGGATGCTTGTTTTCGGACGGCATAATTTTTGGCCCAAAAATCAAAAAATTCCTGACCTCGGAGTCAGGAAAACCTCCCGGGATGGGCCGGACGGAATCAGGTCAAATTGAAAAACAAAGTCCGCCATGAGATTCGGGGTTGAATTTAAGGTTAGAGGCACTTTTGGGTGGTTGATTTGGGACAGCATAATTTTTGGCCCAAAAATCAAAATATTCCTGACCTCGGAGTCAGGAAAACCTCCCGGGATGGGCCGGAACTAATCAGGTCAAATTGGAAAACGAAGTCCGCCATGAGATTCGGGGTTGAATTTAAATATTAGAGGAACTTTTGGATGGTTGATTTGGGACGGCATAATTTTTGGCCCAAAAATCAAAAAATTCCTGACCTCGGAGTCAGGAAAACCTCCCGGGATGGGCCGGAACTAATCAGGTCAAATTGAAAAACAAAGTCCGCCATGAGATTCGGGGTTGAATTTAAGACTTAGAGGCACTTTTGGGTGGTTGATTTGGGACGGCATAATTTTTGGCCCAAAAATCAAAAATTCCTCACCGCGGAGTCAGGAAAAACTCCCGGGATGGGCCGGACCGAATCAGGTCAAATTGGAAAATGAAGTCCGCCCTGAGATTCGGGGTTGAATTTAAGGCTTACAGGCACTTTTGTGTGGTCGATTTGGGACGGCATAGTTTTTGGCACAAAAATCAAAAAATTCCTCACCGCGGAGTCAGGAAAACCTCCCGGGATGGGCCAGACCGAATCAGGTCAAATTGAAAAACGAAGTCTACCATGAGATTCGGGGTTGAATTTAAGTCTTAGAGGCACTTTTGGATGCTTAATTTGGGACGGCATAATTTTTGGCCCAAAAATCAAAAAATTCCTGACCTCGGAGTCAGGAAAACCTCCCGGGATGGGCCGGACGGAATAAGGTCAAATTGAAAAACAAAGTCCGCCATGAGATTCGGAGTTGAATTTAAGGCTTAGAGGCACTTTTGGATGCTTGATTTGGGACGGCATAATTTTTGGCCCAAAAATCAAAAAATTCCTCACCGCGGAGTCAGGAAAACCTCCCGGGATGGGCTGGACCGAATCAGGTCAAATTGAAAAACGAAGTCCGCCATGATATTCGGGGTTGAATTTAAATATTAGAGGAACTTTTGGATGGTTGATTTGGGACGGCATAATTTTTGGCCCAAAAATAAAAAAATTCCTGACCGCGGAGTCAGGAAAACCTCCCGGGATGGGCCGGACCGAATCAGGTCAAATTGGAAAACGAAGTCCGCCCTGAGATTCGGGGTTGAATTTAAGGCTTACAGGCACTTTTGTGTGGTTGATTTGGGACGGCATAATTTTTGGCACAAAAATCAAAAAATTCCTCACCGCGGAGTCAGGAAAACCTCCCGGGATGGGCCGGACCGAATCAGGTCAAATTGGAAAACGAAGTCCGCCATGAGATTCGGCGTTGAATTTAAGGCTTAGAGGCACTTTTGGATGCTTGATTTGGGACGGCATAATTTTTGGCACAAAAATCAAAAAATTCCTGACCGCGGAGTCAGGAAAACCTCCCGGGATGGGCCGGACCGAATCAGGTCAAATTGAAAAACGAAGTCTGCCATGAGATTCGGGGTTGAATTTAAGTCTTAGAGGCACTTTTGGATGCTTAATTTGGGACGGCATAATTTTTGGCCCAAAAATCAAAAATTCCTCACCGCGGAGTCAGGAAAAACTCCCGGGATGGGCCGGACCGAATCAGGTCAAATTGGAAAATGAAGTCCGCCCTGAGATTCGGGGTTGAATTTAAGGCTTACAGGCACTTTTGTGTGGTCGATTTGGGACGGCATAGTTTTTGGCACAAAAATCAAAAAATTCCTCACCGCGGAGTCAGGAAAACCTCCCGGGATGGGCCAGACCGAATCAGGTCAAATTGGAAAACGAAGTCCGCCATGAGATTCGGGGTTGAATTTAAATGTTATAGGAACTTTTGGAAGGTTGATTTGGGACGGCATAATTTTTGGCCCAAAAATCAAAAAATTCCTGACCGCGGAGTCAGGAAAACCTCCTGGGATGGGCCGGACCTAATCAGGTCAAATTGGAAAACGAAGTCCGCCATGAGATTCGGGGTGAAATTTAAGGCTTAGAGGCACTTTTGGATGCTTGATTTGGGACGGCATAATTTTTGGCACAAAAATCAAAAAATTCCTGACCACGGAGTCAGGAAAACCTCCCGGGATGGGCCGGACCGAATCAGGTCAAATTGGAAAACGAAGTCCGCCCTGAGATTCGGGGTTGAATTTAAGGCTTAGGGGCACTTTTGGATGCTTGGTTTGGGACGGCATAATTTTTGGCACAAAAATCAAAAAAGTCCTGACGCGGAGTCAGGAAAAACTCCCGGGATGGGCCGGACCGAATCAGGTCAAATTGGAAAACGAAGTCCGCCATGAGATTCGTGGTTGAATTTAAGGCTTAGAGGCACTTTTGGATGCTTGTTTTGGGACGGCATAATTTTTGGCCCAAAAATCAAAAAATTCCTGACCTCGGAGTCAGGAAAACCTCCCGGGATGGGCCAGACGGAATCAGGTCAAATTGAAAAACAAAGTCCGCCATGAGATTCGGGGTTGAATTTAAGGTTAGAGGCACTTTTGGATGCTTGATTTGGGACGGCATAATTTTTGGCCCAAAAATCAAAAAATTCCTCTCCGCGGAGTCAGGAATACCTCCCGGGATGGGCCGGAACTAATCAGGTCAAATTGGAAAACGAAGTCCGCCATGAGATTCGGGGTTGAATTTAAATATTAGAGGAACTTTTGGATGGTTGATTTGGGACGGCATAATTTTTGGCCCAAAAATAAAAAAATTCCTGACCGCGGAGTCAGGAAAACCTCCCGGGATGGGCCGGACCGAATCAGGTCAAATTGGAAAACGAAGTCCGCCATGAGATTCGGGGTTGAATTTAAGGCTTAGAGGCACTTTTGGATGCTTGATTTGGGACGGCATAATTTTTGGCACAAAAATCAAAAAATTCCTGACCGCGGAGTCAGGAAAACCTCCCGGGATGGGCCGGACCGAATCAGGTCAAATTGAAAAACGAAGTCTGCCATGAGATTCGGGGTTGAATTTAAGTCTTAGAGGCACTTTTGGATGCTTAATTTGGGACGGCATAATTTTTGGCCCAAAAATCAAAAAATTCCTGACCTCGGAGTCAGGAAAA
The DNA here is from genome assembly GCA_023362775.1 of Charina bottae. Classification (NCBI taxonomy): domain Eukaryota; kingdom Metazoa; phylum Chordata; class Lepidosauria; order Squamata; family Charinaidae; genus Charina; species Charina bottae. The sequence continues at coordinate 647,257 of JALMGJ010000021.1, read as the reverse complement.
CCTCCCGGGATGGGCCGGACGGAATAAGGTCAAATTGAAAAACAAAGTCCGCCATGAGATTCGGGGTTGAATTTAAGACTTAGAGGCACTTTTGGGTGGTTGATTTGGGACGGCATAATTTTTGGCCCAAAAATCAAAAATTCCTCACCGCGGAGTCAGGAAAAACTCCCGGGATGGGCCGGACCGAATCAGGTCAAATTGGAAAATGAAGTCCGCCCTGAGATTCGGGGTTGAATTTAAGGCTTACAGGCACTTTTGTGTGGTCGATTTGGGACGGCATAGTTTTTGGCACAAAAATCAAAAAATTCCTCACCGCGGAGTCAGGAAAACCTCCCGGGATGGGCCAGACCGAATCAGGTCAAATTGAAAAACGAAGTCTGCCATGAGATTCGGGGTTGAATTTAAGTCTTAGAGGCACTTTTGGATGCTTAATTTGGGACGGCATAATTTTTGGCCCAAAAATCAAAAAATTCCTGACCTCGGAGTCAGGAAAACCTCCCGGGATGGGCCGGACGGAATAAGGTCAAATTGAAAAACAAAGTCCGCCATGAGATTCGGAGTTGAATTTAAGGCTTAGAGGCACTTTTGGATGCTTGATTTGGGACGGCATAATTTTTGGCCCAAAAATCAAAAAATTCCTCACCGCGGAGTCAGGAAAACCTCCCGGGATGGGCTGGACCGAATCAGGTCAAATTGAAAAACGAAGTCCGCCATGATATTCGGGGTTGAATTTAAATATTAGAGGAACTTTTGGATGGTTGATTTGGGACGGCATAATTTTTGGCCCAAAAATAAAAAAATTCCTGACCGCGGAGTCAGGAAAACCTCCCGGGATGGGCCGGACCGAATCAGGTCAAATTGGAAAACGAAGTCCGCCCTGAGATTCGGGGTTGAATTTAAGGCTTACAGGCACTTTTGTGTGGTTGATTTGGGACGGCATAATTTTTGGCACAAAAATCAAAAAATTCCTCACCGCGGAGTCAGGAAAACCTCCCGGGATGGGCCGGACCGAATCAGGTCAAATTGGAAAACGAAGTCCGCCATGAGATTCGGCGTTGAATTTAAGGCTTAGAGGCACTTTTGGATGCTTGATTTGGGACGGCATAATTTTTGGCACAAAAATCAAAAAATTCCTGACCGCGGAGTCAGGAAAACCTCCCGGGATGGGCCGGACCGAATCAGGTCAAATTGAAAAACGAAGTCTGCCATGAGATTCGGGGTTGAATTTAAGTCTTAGAGGCACTTTTGGATGCTTAATTTGGGACGGCATAATTTTTGGCCCAAAAATCAAAAAATTCCTGACCTCGGAGTCAGGAAAACCTCCCGGGATGGGCCGGACGGAATAAGGTCAAATTGAAAAACAAAGTCCGCCATGAGATTCGGGGTTGAATTTAAATGTTATAGGAACTTTTGGAAGGTTGATTTGGGACGGCATAATTTTTGGCCCAAAAATCAAAAAATTCCTGACCGCGGAGTCAGGAAAACCTCCTGGGATGGGCCGGACCTAATCAGGTCAAATTGGAAAACGAAGTCCGCCATGAGATTCGGGGTGAAATTTAAGGCTTAGAGGCACTTTTGGATGCTTGATTTGGGACGGCATAATTTTTGGCACAAAAATCAAAAAATTCCTGACCACGGAGTCAGGAAAACCTCCCGGGATGGGCCGGACCGAATCAGGTCAAATTGGAAAACGAAGTCCGCCCTGAGATTCAGGGTTGAATTTAAGGCTTAGGGGCACTTTTGGATGCTTGGTTTGGGACGGCATAATTTTTGGCACAAAAATCAAAAAAGTCCTGACGCGGAGTCAGGAAAACCTCCCGGGATGGGCCGGACCGAATCAGGTCAAATTGGAAAACGAAGTCCGCCATGAGATTCGTGGTTGAATTTAAGGCTTAGAGGCACTTTTGGATGCTTGTTTTCGGACGGCATAATTTTTGGCCCAAAAATCAAAAAATTCCTCTCCGCGGAGTCAGGAAAACCTCCCGGGATGGGCCGGACCGAATCAGGTCAAATTGAAAAACGAAGTCCGCCATGATATTCGGGGTTGAATTTAAATATTAGAGGAACTTTTGGAAGCTTGATCTGGGACGGCATAATTTTTGGCCCAAAAATAAAAAAATTCCTGACCGCGGAGTCAGGAAAACCTCCCGGGATGGGCCGGACCGAATCAGGTCAAATTGGAAAACGAAGTCCGCCCTGAGATTCGGGGTTGAATTTAAGGCTTACAGGCACTTTTGTGTGGTTGATTTGGGACGGCATAATTTTTGGCACAAAAATCAAAAAATTCCTCACCGTGGAGTCAGGAAAACCTCCCGGGATGGGCCGGACCGAATCAGGTCAAATTGGAAAACGAAGTCCGCCATGAGATTCGGGGTTGAATTTAAGGCTTAGAGGCACTTTTGGATGCTTGATTTGGGACGGCATAATTTTTGGCACAAAAATCAAAAAATTCCTGACCGCGGAGTCAGGAAAACCTCCCGGGATGGGCCGGACCGAATCAGGTCAAATTGAAAAACCAAGTCTGCCATGAGATTCGGGGTTGAATTTAAGTCTTAGAGGCACTTTTGGATGCTTAATTTGGGACGGCATAATTTTTGGCCCAAAAATCAAAAAATTCCTGCCCTCGGAGTCAGGAAAACCTCCCGGGATGGGCCGGACGGAATAAGGTCAAATTGAAAAACAAAGTCCGCCATGAGATTCGGGGTTGAATTTAAGGCTTAGAGGCACTTTTGGGTGGTTGATTTGGGACAGCATAATTTTTGGCCCAAAATTCAAAAAATTCCTGACCTCGGAGTCAGGAAAACCTCCCGGGATGGGCCGGAACTAATCAGGTCAAATTGGAAAACGAAGTCCGCCATGAGATTCGGGGTTGAATTTAAGGCTTAGAGGCACTTTTGGATGCTTGATTTGGGACGGCATAATTTTTGGCCCAAAAATCAAAAAATTCCTCACCGCGGAGTCAGGAAAACCTCCCGGGATGGGCCGGACCGAATCAGGTCAAATTGAAAAACGAAGTCCGCCATGATATTCGGGGTTGAATTTAAATATTAGAGGAACTTTTGGATGGTTGATTTGGGACGGCATAATTTTTGGCCCAAAAATAAAAAAATTCCTGACCGCGGAGTCAGGAAAACCTCCCGGGATGGGCCGGACCGAATCAGGTCAAATTGGAAAACGAAGTCCGCCCTGAGATTCGGGGTTGAATTTAAGGCTTGCAGGCACTTTTGTGTGGTTGATTTGGGACGGCATAATTTTTGGCACAAAAATCAAAAAATTCCTCACCGCGGAGTCAGGAAAACCTCCCGGGATGGGCCGGACCGAATCAGGTCAAATTGGAAAACGAAGTCCGCCATGAGATTCGGGGTTGAATTTAAGGCTTAGAGGCACTTTTGGATGCTTGATTTGGGACGGCATAATTTTTGGCACAAAAATCAAAAAATTCCTGACCGCGGAGTCAGGAAAACCTCCCGGGATGGGCCGGACCGAATCAGGTCAAATTGAAAAACGAAGTCTGCCATGAGATTCGGGGTTGAATTTAAGTCTTAGAGGCACTTTTGGATGCTTAATTTGGGACGGCATAATTTTTGGCCCAAAAATCAAAAATTCCTCACCGCGGAGTCAGGAAAAACTCCCGGGATGGGCCGGACCGAATCAGGTCAAATTGGAAAATGAAGTCCGCCCTGAGATTCGGGGTTGAATTTAAGGCTTACAGGCACTTTTGTGTGGTCGATTTGGGACGGCATAGTTTTTGGCACAAAAAACAAAAAATTCCTCACCGCGGAGTCAGGAAAACCTCCCGGGATGGGCCAGACCGAATCAGGTCAAATTGGAAAACGAAGTCCGCCATGAGATTCGGGGTTGAATTTAAATCTTATAGGAACTTTTGGAAGGTTGATTTGGGACGGCATAATTTTTGGCCCAAAAATCAAAAAATTCCTGACCGCGGAGTCAGGAAAACCTCCTGGGATGGGCCGGACCTAATCAGGTCAAATTGGAAAACGAAGTCCGCCATGAGATTCGGGGTGAAATTTAAGGCTTAGAGGCACTTTCGGATGCTTGATTTGGGACGGCATAATTTTTGGCACAAAAATCAAAAAATTCCTGACCACGGAGTCAGGAAAACCTCCCGGGATGGGCCGGACCGAATCAGGTCAAATTGGAAAACGAAGTCCGCCCTGAGATTCGGGGTTGAATTTAAGGCTTAGGGGCACTTTTGGATGCTTGGTTTGGGACGGCATAATTTTTGGCACAAAAATCAAAAAAGTCCTGACGCGGAGTCAGGAAAAACTCCCGGGATGGGCCGGACCGAATCAGGTCAAATTGGAAAACGAAGTCCGCCATGAGATTCGTGGTTGAATTTAAGGCTTAGAGGCACTTTTGGATGCTTGTTTTGGGACGGCATAATTTTTGGCCCAAAAATCAAAAAATTCCTGACCTCGGAGTCAGGAAAACCTCCCGGGATGGGCCAGACGGAATCAGGTCAAATTGAAAAACAAAGTCCGCCATGAGATTCGGGGTTGAATTTAAGGTTAGAGGCACTTTTGGATGCTTGATTTGGGACGGCATAATTTTTGGCCCAAAAATCAAAAAATTCCTCTCCGCGGAGTCAGGAAAACCTCCCGGGATGGGCCGGACCGAATCAGGTCAAATTGAAAAATGAAGTCCGCCATGATATTCGGGGTTGAATTTAAATATTAGAGGAACTTTTGGATGCTTGATTTGGGACGGCATAATTTTTGGCCCAAAAATAAAAAAATTCCTGACCGCGGAGTCAGGAAAACCTCCCGGGATGGGCCGGACCGAATCAGGTCAAATTGGAAAACGAAGTCCGCCCTGAGATTCGGGGTTGAATTTAAGGCTTACAGTCACTTTTGTGTGGTTGATTTGGGACGGCATAATTTTTGGCACAAAAATCAAAAAATTCCTCACCGTGGAGTCAGGAAAACCTCCTGGGATGGGCCGGACCGAATCAGGTCAAATTGGAAAACGAAGTCCGCCATGAGATTCGGGGTTGAATTTAAGGCTTAGAGGCACTTTTGGATGCTTGATTTGGGACGGCATAATTTTTGGCACAAAAATCAAAAAATTCCTGACCGCGGAGTCAGGAAAACCTCCCGGGATGGGCCGGACCGAATCAGGTCAAATTGAAAAACGAAGTCTGCCATGAGATTCGGGGTTGAATTTAAGTCTTAGAGGCACTTTTGGATGCTTAATTTGGGACGGCATAATTTTTGGCCCAAAAATCAAAAAATTCCTGACCTCGGAGTCAGGAAAACCTCCCGGGATGGGCCGGACGGAATAAGGTCAAATTGAAAAACAAAGTCCGCCCTGAGATTCGGGGTTGAATTTAAGGCTTACAGTCACTTTTGTGTGGTCGATTTGGGACGGCATAGTTTTTGGCACAAAAATCAAAAAATTCCTCACCGCGGAGTCAGGAAAACCTCCCGGGATGGGCCGGACCGAATCAGGTCAAATTGAAAAACGAAGTCCGCCATGATATTCGGGGTTGAATTTAAATATTAGAGGAACTTTTGGATGCTTGATTTGGGACGGCATAATTTTTGGCACAAAAATCAAAAAATTCCTGACCGCGGAGTCAGGAAAACCTCCCGGGATGGGCCGGACCGAATCAGGTCAAATTGGAAAACGAAGTCCGCCATGAGATTCGTGGTTGAATTTAAGGCTTAGAGGCACTTTTGGATGCTTGTTTTGGGACGGCATAATTTTTGGCCCAAAAATCAAAAAATTCCTGACCGCGGAGTCAGGAAAACCTCCCGGGATGGGCCGGACCGAATCAGGTCAAATTGAAAAACGAAGTCTGCCATGAGATTCGGGGTTGAATTTAAGTCTTAGAGGCACTTTTGGATGCTTAATTTGGGACGGCATAATTTTTGGCCCAAAAATCAAAAAATTCCTGACCTCGGAGTCAGGAAAACCTCCCGGGATGGGCCGGACGGAATAAGGTCAAATTGAAAAACAAAGTCCGCCATGAGATTCGGGGTTGAATTTAAGACTTAGAGGCACTTTTGGGTGGTTGATTTGGGACGGCATAATTTTTGGCCCAAAAATCAAAAATTCCTCACCGCGGAGTCAGGAAAAACTCCCGGGATGGGCCGGACCGAATCAGGTCAAATTGGAAAATGAAGTCCGCCCTGAGATTCGGGGTTGAATTTAAGGCTTACAGGCACTTTTGTGTGGTCGATTTGGGACGGCATAGTTTTTGGCACAAAAATCAAAAAATTCCTCACCGCGGAGTCAGGAAAACCTCCCGGGATGGGCCGGACCGAATCAGGTCAAATTGGAAAACGAAGTCCGCCCTGATATTCGGGGTTGAATTTAAGGCTTACAGTCACTTTTGTGTGGTTGATTTGGGACGGCATAATTTTTGGCACAAAAATCAAAAAATTCCTCACCGTGGAGTCAGGAAAACCTCCTGGGATGGGCCGGACCGAATCAGGTCAAATTGGAAAACGAAGTCCGCCATGAGATTCGGGGTTGAATTTAAGGCTTAGAGGCACTTTTGGATGCTTGATTTGGGACGGCATAATTTTTGGCACAAAAATCAAAAAATTCCTGACCGCGGAGTCAGGAAAACCTCCCGGGATGGGCCGGACCGAATCAGGTCAAATTGAAAAACGAAGTCTGCCATGAGATTCGGGGTTGAATTTAAGTCTTAGAGGCACTTTTGGATGCTTAATTTGGGACGGCATAATTTTTGGCCCAAAAATCAAAAAATTCCTCACCGCGGAGTCAGGAAAACCTCCCGGGATGGGCCAGACCGAATCAGGTCAAATTGGAAAACGAAGTCCGCCATGAGATTCGGGGTTGAATTTAAATGTTATAGGAACTTTTGGAAGGTTGATTTGGGACGGCATAATTTTTGGCCCAAAAATCAAAAAATTCCTGACCGCGGAGTCAGGAAAACCTCCCGGGATGGGCCGGACCGAATCAGGTCAAATTGAAAAACGAAGTCTGCCATGAGATTCGGGGTTGAATTTAAGTCTTAGAGGCACTTTTGGATGCTTAATTTGGGACGGCATAATTTTTGGCCCAAAAATCAAAAAATTCCTGACCTCGGAGTCAGGAAAACCTCCCGGGATGGGCCGGACGGAATAAGGTCAAATTGAAAAACAAAGTCCGCCCTGAGATTCGGGGTTGAATTTAAGGCTTACAGTCACTTTTGTGTGGTCGATTTGGGACGGCATAGTTTTTGGCACAAAAATCAAAAAATTCCTCACCGCGGAGTCAGGAAAACCTCCCGGGATGGGCCGGACCGAATCAGGTCAAATTGAAAAACGAAGTCCGCCATGATATTCGGGGTTGAATTTAAATATTAGAGGAACTTTTGGATGCTTGATTTGGGACGGCATAATTTTTGGCACAAAAATCAAAAAATTCCTGACCACGGAGTCAGGAAAACCTCCCGGGATGGGCCGGACCGAATCAGGTCAAATTGGAAAACGAAGTCCGCCCTGAGATTCGGGGTTGAATTTAAGGCTTAGGGGCACTTTTGGATGCTTGGTTTGGGACGGCATAATTTTTGGCACAAAAATCAAAAAAGTCCTGACGCGGAGTCAGGAAAAACTCCCGGGATGGGCCGGACCGAATCAGGTCAAATTGGAAAACGAAGTCCGCCATGAGATTCGTGGTTGAATTTAAGGCTTAGAGGCACTTTTGGATGCTTGTTTTGGGACGGCATAATTTTTGGCCCAAAAATCAAAAAATTCCTGACCGCGGAGTCAGGAAAACCTCCCGGGATGGGCCGGACCGAATCAGGTCAAATTGAAAAACGAAGTCTGCCATGAGATTCGGAGTTGAATTTAAGTCTTAGAGGCACTTTTGGATGCTTGTTTTGGGACGGCATAATTTTTGGCCCAAAAATCAAAAAATTCCTGACCTCGGAGTCAGGAAAACCTCCCGGGATGGGCCGGACGGAATCAGGTCAAATTGAAAAACAAAGTCCGCCATGAGATTCGGGGTTGAATTTAAGGTTAGAGGCACTTTTGGATGCTTGATTTGGGACGGCATAATTTTTGGCCCAAAAATCAAAAAATTCCTCTCCGCGGAGTCAGGAAAACCTCCCGGGATGGGCCGGACCGAATCAGGTCAAATTGAAAAATGAAGTCCGCCATGATATTCGGGGTTGAATTTAAATATTAGAGGAACTTTTGGATGCTTGATTTGGGACGGCATAATTTTTGGCCCAAAAATAAAAAAATTCCTGACCGCGGAGTCAGGAAAACCTCCCGGGATGGGCCGGACCGAATCAGGTCAAATTGAAAAACGAAGTCTGCCATGAGATTCGGGGTTGAATTTAAGTCTTAGAGGCACTTTTGGATGCTTAATTTGGGACGGCATAATTTTTGGCCCAAAAATCAAAAAATTCCTGACCTCGGAGTCAGGAAAACCTCCCGGGATGGGCCGGACGGAATAAGGTCAAATTGAAAAACAAAGTCCGCCCTGAGATTCGGGGTTGAATTTAAGGCTTACAGTCACTTTTGTGTGGTCGATTTGGGACGGCATAGTTTTTGGCACAAAAATCAAAAAATTCCTCACCGCGGAGTTAGGAAAACCTCCCGGGATGGGCCGGACCTAATCAGGTCAAATTGGAAAACGAAGTCCGCCATGAGATTCGGGGTGAAATTTAAGGCTTAGAGGCACTTTTGGATGCTTGATTTGGGACGGCATAATTTTTGGCACAAAAATCAAAAAATTCCTGACCACGGAGTCAGGAAAACCTCCCGGGATGGGCCGGACCGAATCAGGTCAAATTGGAAAACGAAGTCCGCCCTGAGATTCGGGGTTGAATTTAAGGCTTAGGGGCACTTTTGGATGCTTGGTTTGGGACGGCATAATTTTTGGCACAAAAATCAAAAAAGTCCTGACGCGGAGTCAGGAAAAACTCCCGGGATGGGCCGGACCGAATCAGGTCAAATTGGAAAACGAAGTCCGCCATGAGATTCGTGGTTGAATTTAAGGCTTAGAGGCACTTTTGGATGCTTGTTTTGGGACGGCATAATTTTTGGCCCAAAAATCAAAAAATTCCTGACCGCGGAGTCAGGAAAACCTCCCGGGATGGGCCGGACCGAATCAGGTCAAATTGAAAAACGAAGTCTGCCATGAGATTCGGGGTTGAATTTAAGTCTTAGAGGCACTTTTGGATGCTTAATTTGGGACGGCATAATTTTTGGCCCAAAAATCAAAAAATTCCTGACCGCGGAGTCAGGAAAACCTCGCGGGATGGGCCGGACCTAATCAGGTCAAATTGGAAAACGAAGTCCGCCATGAGATTCGGGGTTGAATTTAAGGCTTAGAGGCACTTTTGGATGCTTGATTTGGGACGGCATAATTTTTGGCCCAAAAATCAAAAAATTCCTCACCGCGGAGTCAGGAAAACCTCCCGGGATGGGCCGGACCGAATCAGGTCAAATTGAAAAACGAAGTCCGCCATGATATTCGGGGTTGAATTTAAATATTAGAGGAACTTTTGGATGCTTGATTTGGGACGGCATAATTTTTGGCACAAAAATCAAAAAATTCCTGACCACGGAGTCAGGAAAACCTCCCGGGATGGGCCGGACCGAATCAGGTCAAATTGGAAAACGAAGTCCGCCCTGAGATTCGGGGTTGAATTTAAGGCTTAGGGGCACTTTTGGATGCTTGGTTTGGGACGGCATAATTTTTGGCACAAAAATCAAAAAATTCCTGACCGCGGAGTCAGGAAAACCTCCAGGGATGGGCCAGACCTAATCAGGTGAAATTGGAAAACGAAGTCCGCCATGAGATTCGGGGTTGAATTTAAGGCTTAGAGGCACTTTTGGATGCTTGATTTGGGACGGCATAATTTTTGGCCCAAAAATCAAAAAATTCCTCACCGCGGAGTCAGGAGAAACTCCCGGGATGGGCCGGACCGAATCAGGTCAAATTGGAAAACGAAGTCCGCCATGAGATTCGGGGTTGAATTTAAGGCTTAGAGGCACTTTTGGATGCTTGATTTGGGACGGCATAATTTTTGGCCCAAAAATCAAAAAATTCCTCACCGCGGAGTCAGGAAAACCTCCCGGGATGGGCCGGACCGAATCAGGTCAAATTGAAAAACGAAGTCCGCCATGATATTCGGGGTTGAATTTAAATATTAGAGGAACTTTTGGATGGTTGATTTGGGACGGCATAATTTTTGGCCCAAAAATCAAAAAATTCCTGACCGCGGAGTCAGGAAAACCTCCCGGTATGGGCCGGACCGAATCAGGTCAAATTGGAAAACGAAGTCCGCCATGAGATTCGGGGTGAAATTTAAGGCTTAGAGGCACTTTTGGATGCTTGATTTGGGACGGCATAATTTTTGGCACAAAAATCAAAAAATTCCTGACCACGGAGTCAGGAAAACCTCCCGGGATGGGCCGGACCGAATCAGGTCAAATTGGAAAACGAAGTCCGCCCTGAGATTCGGGGTTGAATTTAAGGCTTAGGGGCACTTTTGGATGCTTGGTTTGGGACGGCATAATTTTTGGCACAAAAATCAAAAAAGTCCTGACGCGGAGTCAGGAAAACCTCCCGGGATGGGCCGGACCGAATCAGGTCAAATTGAAAAACGAAGTCTGCCATGAGATTCGGGGTTGAATTTAAGTCTTAGAGGCACTTTTGGATGCTTAATTTGGGACGGCATAATTTTTGGCCCAAAAATCAAAAAATTCCTGACCTCGGAGTCAGGAAAACCTCCCGGGATGGGCCAGACGGAATAAGGTCAAATTGAAAAACAAAGTCCGCCATGAGATTCGGGGTTGAATTTAAGGCTTAGAGGCACTTTTGGGTGGTTGATTTGGGACGGCATAATTTTTGGCCCAAAAATCAAAAAATTCCTGACCGCGGAGTCAGGAAAACCTCCCGGGATGGGCCGGACCTAATCAGGTCAAATTGGAAAACGAAGTCCGCCATGAGATTCGGGGTTGAATTTAAGGCTTAGAGGCACTTTTGGATGCTTGATTTGGGACGGCATAATTTTTGGCCCAAAAATCAAAAAATTCCTGACCGCGGAGTCAGGAAAACCTCCCGGGATGGGCCGGACCGAATCAGGTCAAATTGAAAAACGAAGTCCGCCATGAGATTCGGGGTTGAATTTAAGTCTTAGAGGCACTTTTGGATGCTTAATTTGGGACGGCATAATTTTTGGCCCAAAAATCAAAAAATTCCTGACCTCGGAGTCAGGAAAACCTCCCGGGATGGGCCGGACGGAATAAGGTCAAATTGAAAAACAAAGTCCGCCCTGAGATTCGGGGTTGAATTTAAGGCTTACAGTCACTTTTGTGTGGTCGATTTGGGACGGCATAGTTTTTGGCACAAAAATCAAAAAATTCCTCACCGCGGAGTCAGGAAAACCTCCCGGGATGGGCCGGACCGAATCAGGTCAAATTGAAAAACGAAGTCCGCCATGATATTCGGGGTTGAATTTAAATATTAGAGGAACTTTTGGATGCTTGATTTGGGACGGCATAATTTTTGGCACAAAAATCAAAAAATTCCTGACCACGGAGTCAGGAAAACCTCCCGGGATGGGCCGGACCGAATCAGGTCAAATTGGAAAACGAAGTCCGCCCTGAGATTCGGGGTTGAATTTAAGGCTTAGGGGCACTTTTGGATGCTTGGTTTGGGACGGCATAATTTTTGGCACAAAAATCAAAAAAGTCCTGACGCGGAGTCAGGAAAAACTCCCGGGATGGGCCGGACCGAATCAGGTCAAATTGGAAAACGAAGTCCGCCATGAGATTCGTGGTTGAATTTAAGTCTTAGAGGCACTTTTGGATGCTTGTTTTGGGACGGCATAATTTTTGGCCCAAAAATCAAAAAATTCCTGACCGCGGAGTCAGGAAAACCTCCCGGGATGGGCCGGACCGAATCAGGTCAAATTGAAAAACGAAGTCTGCCATGAGATTCGGGGTTGAATTTAAGTCTTAGAGGCACTTTTGGATGCTTGTTTTGGGACGGCATAATTTTTGGCCCAAAAATCAAAAAATTCCTGACCTCGGAGTCAGGAAAACCTCCCGGGATGGGCCGGACGGAATCAGGTCAAATTGAAAAACAAAGTCCGCCATGAGATTCGGGGTTGAATTTAAGGTTAGAGGCACTTTTGGATGCTTGATTTGGGACGGCATAATTTTTGGCCCAAAAATCAAAAAATTCCTCTCCGCGGAGTCAGGAAAACCTCCCGGGATGGGCCGGACCGAATCAGGTCAAATTGAAAAATGAAGTCCGCCATGATATTCGGGGTTGAATTTAAATATTAGAGGAACTTTTGGATGCTTGATTTGGGACGGCATAATTTTTGGCCCAAAAATAAAAAAATTCCTGACCGCGGAGTCAGGAAAACCTCCCGGGATGGGCCGGACCGAATCAGGTCAAATTGGAAAACGAAGTCCGCCCTGAGATTCGGGGTTGAATTTAAGGCTTACAGGCACTTTTGTGTGGTTGATTTGGGACGGCATAATTTTTGGCACAAAAATCAAAAAATTCCTCACCGTGGAGTCAGGAAAACCTCCTGGGATGGGCCGGACCGAATCAGGTCAAATTGGAAAACGAAGTCCGCCATGAGATTCGGGGTTGAATTTAAGGCTTAGAGGCACTTTTGGATGCTTGATTTGGGACGGCATAATTTTTGGCACAAAAATCAAAGAATTCCTGACCGCGGAGTCAGGAAAACCTCCCGGGATGGGCCGGACCGAATCAGGTCAAATTGAAAAACGAAGTCTGCCATGAGATTCGGGGTTGAATTTAAGTCTTAGAGGCACTTTTGGATGCTTAATTTGGGACGGCATAATTTTTGGCCCAAAAATCAAAAAATTCCTGACCTCGGAGTCAGGAAAACCTCCCGGGATGGGCCGGACGGAATAAGGTCAAATTGAAAAACAAAGTCCGCCCTGAGATTCGGGGTTGAATTTAAGGCTTACAGTCACTTTTGTGTGGTCGATTTGGGACGGCATAGTTTTTGGCACAAAAATCAAAAAATTCCTCACCGCGGAGTTAGGAAAACCTCCCGGGATGGGCCGGACCTAATCAGGTCAAATTGGAAAACGAAGTCCGCCATGAGATTCGGGGTGAAATTTAAGGCTTAGAGGCACTTTTGGATGCTTGATTTGGGACGGCATAATTTTTGGCACAAAAATCAAAAAATTCCTGACCGCGGAGTCAGGAAAACCTCCCGGGATGGGCCGGACCGAATCAGGTCAAATTGAAAAACGAAGTCTGCCATGAGATTCGGGGTTGAATTTAAGTCTTAGAGGCACTTTTGGATGCTTAATTTGGGACGGCATAATTTTTGGCCCATAAATCAAAAAATTCCTGACCGCGGAGTCAGGAAAACCTCCCGGGATGGGCCGGACCTAATCAGGTCAAATTGGAAAACGAAGTCCGCCATGAGATTCGGGGTTGAATTTAAGGCTTAGAGGCACTTTTGGATGCTTGATTTGGGACGGCATAATTTTTGGCCCAAAAATCAAAAAATTCCTCACCGCGGAGTCAGGAAAACCTCCCGGGATGGGCCGGACCGAATCAGGTCAAATTGAAAAATGAAGTCCGCCATGATATTCGGGGTTGAATTTAAATATTAGAGGAACTTTTGGATGCTTGATTTGGGACGGCATAATTTTTGGCACAAAAATCAAAAAATTCCTGACCACGGAGTCAGGAAAACCTCCCGGGATGGGCCGGACCGAATCAGGTCAAATTGGAAAACGAAGTCCGCCCTGAGATTCGGGGTTGAATTTAAGGCTTAGGGGCACTTTCGGATGCTTGGTTTGGGACGGCATAATTTTTGGCACAAAAATCAAAAAAGTCCTGACGCGGAGTCAGGAGAAACTCCCGGGATGGGCCGGACCGAATCAGGTCAAATTGGAAAACGAAGTCCGCCATGAGATTCGTGGTTGAATTTAAGGTTTAGAGGCACTTTTGGATGCTTGTTTTGGGACGGCATAATTTTTGGCCCAAAAATCAAAAAATTCCTGACCGCGGAGTCAGGAAAACCTCCCGGGATGGGCCGGACCGAATCAGGTCAAATTGAAAAACGAAGTCTGCCATGAGATTCGGGGTTGAATTTAAGTCTTAGAGGCACTTTTGGATGCTTGATTTGGGACGGCATAATTTTTGGCCCAAAAATCAAAAAATTCCTCACCGCGGAGTCAGGAAAACCTCCCGGGATGGGCCGGACCGAATCAGGTCAAATTGAAAAACGAAGTCCGCCATGATATTCGGGGTTGAATTTAAATATTAGAGGAACTTTTGGATGGTTGATTTGGGACGGCATAATTTTTGGCCCAAAAATAAAAAAATTCCTGACCGCGGAGTCAGGAAAACCTCCCGGGATGGGCCGGACCGAATCAGGTCAAATTGGAAAACGAAGTCCGCCATGAGATTCGGGGTGAAATTTAAGGCTTAGAGGCACTTTTGGATGCTTGATTTGGGACGGCATAATTTTTGGCACAAAAATCAAAAAATTCCTGACCACGGAGTCAGGAAAACCTCCCGGGATGGGCCGGACCGAATCAGGTCAAATTGGAAAACGAAGTCCGCCCTGAGATTCGGGGTTGAATTTAAGGCTTAGGGGCACTTTTGGATGCTTGGTTTGGGACGGCATAATTTTTGGCACAAAAATCAAAACAGTCCTGACGCGGAGTCAGGAAAACCTCCCGGGATGGGCCGGACCGAATCAGGTCAAATTGAAAAACGAAGTCTGCCATGAGATTCGGGGTTGAATTTAAGTCTTAGAGGCACTTTTGGATGCTTAATTTGGGACGGCATAATTTTTGGCCCAAAAATCAAAAAATTCCTGACCTCGGAGTCAGGAAAACCTCCCGGGATGGGCCGGACGGAATAAGGTCAAATTGAAAAACAAAGTCCGCCATGAGATTCGGGGTTGAATTTAAGGCTTAGAGGCACTTTTGGGTGGTTGATTTGGGACGGCATAATTTTTGGCCCAAAAATCAAAAAATTCCTGACCTCGGAGTCAGGAAAACCTCCCGGGATGGGCCGGACCTAATCAGGTCAAATTGGAAAACGAAGTCCGCCATGAGATTCGGGGTTGAATTTAAGGCTTAGAGGCACTTTTGGATGCTTGATTTGGGACGGCATAATTTTTGGCCCAAAAATCAAAAAATTCCTGACCGCGGAGTCAGGAAAACCTCCCGGGATGGGCCGGACCGAATCAGGTCAAATTGAAAAACGAAGTCCGCCATGAGATTCGGGGTTGAATTTAAGTCTTAGAGGCACTTTTGGATGCTTAATTTGGGACGGCATAATTTTTGGCCCAAAAATCAAAAAATTCCTGACCTCGGAGTCAGGAAAACCTCCCGGGATGGGCCGGACGGAATAAGGTCAAATTGAAAAACAAAGTCCGCCATGAGATTCGGGGTTGAATTTAAGGCTTAGAGGCACTATTGGGTGGTTGATTTGGGACGGCATAATTTTTGGCCCAAAAATAAAAAAATTCCTGACCGCGGAGTCAGGAAAACCTCCCGGGATGGGCCGGACCGAATCAGGTCAAATTGGAAAACGAAGTCCGCCATGAGATTCGTGGTTGAATTTAAGGCTTAGAGGCACTTTTGGATGCTTGTTTTGGGACGGCATAATTTTTGGCCCAAAAATCAAAAAATTCCTGACCGCGGAGTCAGGAAAACCTCCCGGGATGGGCCGGACCGAATCAGGTCAAATTGAAAAACGAAGTCTGCCATGAGATTCGGGGTTGAATTTAAGTCTTAGAGGCACTTTTGGATGCTTAATTTGGGACGGCATAATTTTTGGCCCAAAAATCAAAAAATTCCTGACCTCGGAGTCAGGAAAACCTCCCGGGACGGGCCGGACGGAATAAGGTCAAATTGAAAAACAAAGTCCGCCATGAGATTCGGGGTTGAATTTAAGGCTTAGAGGCACTTTTGGGTGGTTGATTTGGGACGGCATAATTTTTGGCCCAAAAATCAAAAAATTCCTGACCGCGGAGTCAGGAAAACCTCCTGGGATGGGCCGGACCTAATCAGGTCAAATTGGAAAACGAAGTCCGGCATGAGATTCGGGGTTGAATTTAAGGCTTAGAGGCACTTTTGGATGCTTGATTTGGGACGGCATAATTTTTGGCCCAAAAATCAAAAAATTCCTCACCGCGGAGTCAGGAAAACCTCCCGGGATGGGCCGGACCGAATCAGGTCAAATTGAAAAACGAAGTCCGCCATGATATTCGGGGTTGAATTTAAATATTAGAGGAACTTTTGGATGGTTGATTTGGGACGGCATAATTTTTGGCCCAAAAATAAAAAAATTCCTGACCTCGGAGTCAGGAAAACCTCCCGGGATGGGCCGGACGGAATAAGGTCAAATTGAAAAACAAAGTCCGCCCTGAGATTCGGGGTTGAATTTAAGGCTTACAGTCACTTTTGTGTGGTCGATTTGGGACGGCATAGTTTTTGGCACAAAAATCAAAAAATTCCTCACCGCGGAGTCAGGAAAACCTCCCGGGATGGGCCGGACCGAATCAGGTCAAATTGAAAAACGAAGTCCGCCATGATATTCGGGGTTGAATTTAAATATTAGAGGAACTTTTGGATGCTTGATTTGGGACGGCATAATTTTTGGCACAAAAATCAAAAAATTCCTGACCACGGAGTCAGGAAAACCTCCCGGGATGGGCCGGACCGAATCAGGTCAAATTGGAAAACGAAGTCCGCCCTGAGATTCGGGGTTGAATTTAAGGCTTAGGGGCACTTTTGGATGCTTGGTTTGGGACGGCATAATTTTTGGCACAAAAATCAAAAAAGTCCTGACGCGGAGTCAGGAAAAACTCCCGGGATGGGCCGGACCGAATCAGGTCAAATTGGAAAACGAAGTCCGCCATGAGATTCGTGGTTGAATTTAAGTCTTAGAGGCACTTTTGGATGCTTGTTTTGGGACGGCATAATTTTTGGCCCAAAAATCAAAAAATTCCTGACCGCGGAGTCAGGAAAACCTCCCGGGATGGGCCGGACCGAATCAGGTCAAATTGAAAAACGAAGTCTGCCATGAGATTCGGGGTTGAATTTAAGTCTTAGAGGCACTTTTGGATGCTTGTTTTGGGACGGCATAATTTTTGGCCCAAAAATCAAAAAATTCCTGACCTCGGAGTCAGGAAAACCTCCCGGGATGGGCCGGACGGAATCAGGTCAAATTGAAAAACAAAGTCCGCCATGAGATTCGGGGTTGAATTTAAGGTTAGAGGCACTTTTGGATGCTTGATTTGGGACGGCATAATTTTTGGCCCAAAAATCAAAAAATTCCTCTCCGCGGAGTCAGGAAAACCTCCCGGGATGGGCCGGACCGAATCAGGTCAAATTGAAAAATGAAGTCCGCCATGATATTCGGGGTTGAATTTAAATATTAGAGGAACTTTTGGATGCTTGATTTGGGACGGCATAATTTTTGGCCCAAAAATAAAAAAATTCCTGACCGCGGAGTCAGGAAAACCTCCCGGGATGGGCCGGACCGAATCAGGTCAAATTGGAAAACGAAGTCCGCCCTGAGATTCGGGGTTGAATTTATGGCTTACAGGCACTTTTGTGTGGTTGATTTGGGACGGCATAATTTTTGGCACAAAAATCAAAAAATTCCTCACCGTGGAGTCAGGAAAACCTCCTGGGATGGGCCGGACCGAATCAGGTCAAATTGGAAAACGAAGTCCGCCATGAGATTCGGGGTTGAATTTAAGGCTTAGAGGCACTTTTGGATGCTTGATTTGGGACGGCATAATTTTTGGCACAAAAATCAAAGAATTCCTGACCGCGGAGTCAGGAAAACCTCCCGGGATGGGCCGGACCGAATCAGGTCAAATTGAAAAACGAAGTCTGCCATGAGATTCGGGGTTGAATTTAAGTCTTAGAGGCACTTTTGGATGCTTAATTTGGGACGGCATAATTTTTGGCCCAAAAATCAAAAAATTCCTGACCTCGGAGTCAGGAAAACCTCCCGGGATGGGCCGGACGGAATAAGGTCAAATTGAAAAACAAAGTCCGCCCTGAGATTCGGGGTTGAATTTAAGGCTTACAGTCACTTTTGTGTGGTCGATTTGGGACGGCATAGTTTTTGGCACAAAAATCAAAAAATTCCTCACCGCGGAGTTAGGAAAACCTCCCGGGATGGGCCGGACCTAATCAGGTCAAATTGGAAAACGAAGTCCGCCATGAGATTCGGGGTGAAATTTAAGGCTTAGAGGCACTTTTGGATGCTTGATTTGGGACGGCATAATTTTTGGCACAAAAATCAAAAAATTCCTGACCACGGAGTCAGGAAAACCTCCCGGGATGGGCCGGACCGAATCAGGTCAAATTGGAAAACGAAGTCCGCCCTGAGATTCGGGGTTGAATTTAAGGCTTAGGGGCACTTTTGGATGCTTGGTTTGGGACGGCATAATTTTTGGCACAAAAATCAAAAAAGTCCTGACGCGGAGTCAGGAAAAACTCCCGGGATGGGCCGGACCGAATCAGGTCAAATTGGAAAACGAAGTCCGCCATGAGATTCGTGGTTGAATTTAAGGCTTAGAGGCACTTTTGGATGCTTGTTTTGGGACGGCATAATTTTTGGCCCAAAAATCAAAAAATTCCTGACCGCGGAGTCAGGAAAACCTCCTGGGATGGGCCGGACCGAATCAGGTCAAATTGAAAAACGAAGTCTGCCATGAGATTCGGGGTTGAATTTAAGTCTTAGAGGCACTTTTGGATGCTTAATTTGGGACGGCATAATTTTTGGCCCATAAATCAAAAAATTCCTGACCGCGGAGTCAGGAAAACCTCCCGGGATGGGCCGGACCTAATCAGGTCAAATTGGAAAACGAAGTCCGCCATGAGATTCGGGGTTGAATTTAAGGCTTAGAGGCACTTTTGGATGCTTGATTTGGGACGGCATAATTTTTGGCCCAAAAATCAAAAAATTCCTCACCGCGGAGTCAGGAAAACCTCCCGGGATGGGCCGGACCGAATCAGGTCAAATTGAAAAACGAAGTCCGCCATGATATTCGGGGTTGAATTTAAATATTAGAGGAACTTTTGGATGCTTGATTTGGGACGGCATAATTTTTGGCACAAAAATCAAAAAATTCCTGACCACGGAGTCAGGAAAACCTCCCGGGATGGGCCGGACCGAATCAGGTCAAATTGGAAAACGAAGTCCGCCCTGAGATTCGGGGTTGAATTTAAGGCTTAGGGGCACTTTTGGATGCTTGGTTTGGGACGGCATAATTTTTGGCACAAAAATCAAAAAAGTCCTGACGCGGAGTCAGGAGAAACTCCCGGGATGGGCCGGACCGAATCAGGTCAAATTGGAAAACGAAGTCCGCCATGAGATTCGTGGTTGAATTTAAGGCTTAGAGGCACTTTTGGATGCTTGTTTTGGGACGGCATAATTTTTGGCCCAAAAATCAAAAAATTCCTGACCGCGGAGTCAGGAAAACCTCCCGGGATGGGCCGGACCGAATCAGGTCAAATTGAAAAACGAAGTCTGCCATGAGATTCGGGGTTGAATTTAAGTCTTAGAGGCACTTTTGGATGCTTAATTTGGGACGGCATAATTTTTGGCCCAAAAATCAAAAAATTCCTGACCGCGGAGTCAGGAAAACCTCCCGGGATGGGCCAGACCTAATCAGGTGAAATTGGAAAACGAAGTCCGCCATGAGATTCGGGGTTGAATTTAAGGCTTAGAGGCACTTTTGGATGCTTGATTTGGGACGGCATAATTTTTGGCCCAAAAATCAAAAAATTCCTCACCGCGGAGTCAGGAAAACCTCCCGGGATGGGCCGGACCGAATCAGGTCAAATTGAAAAACGAAGTCCGCCATGATATTCGGGGTTGAATTTAAATATTAGAGGAACTTTTGGATGGTTGATTTGGGACGGCATAATTTTTGGCCCAAAAATAAAAAAATTCCTGACCGCGGAGTCAGGAAAACCTCCCGGGATGGGCCGGACCGAATCAGGTCAAATTGGAAAACGAAGTCCGCCATGAGATTCGGGGTGAAATTTAAGGCTTAGAGGCACTTTTGGATGCTTGATTTGGGACGGCATAATTTTTGGCACAAAAATCAAAAAATTCCTGACCACGGAGTCAGGAAAACCTCCCGGGATGGGCCGGACCGAATCAGGTCAAATTGGAAAACGAAGTCCGCCCTGAGATTCGGGGTTGAATTTAAGGCTTAGGGGCACTTTTGGATGCTTGGTTTGGGACGGCATAATTTTTGGCACAAAAATCAAAAAAGTCCTGACGCGGAGTCAGGAAAACCTCCCGGGATGGGCCGGACCGAATCAGGTCAAATTGAAAAACGAAGTCTGCCATGAGATTCGGGGTTGAATTTAAGTCTTAGAGGCACTTTTGGATGCTTAATTTGGGACGGCATAATTTTTGGCCCAAAAATCAAAAAATTCCTGACCTCGGAGTCAGGAAAACCTCCCGGGATGGGCCGGACGGAATAAGGTCAAATTGAAAAACAAAGTCCGCCATGAGATTCGGGGTTGAATTTAAGGCTTAGAGGCACTTTTGGGTGGTTGATTTGGGACGGCATAATTTTTGGCCCAAAAATCAAAAAATTCCTGACCGCGGAGTCAGGAAAACCTCCCGGGATGGGCCGGACCTAATCAGGTCAAATTGGAAAACGAAGTCCGCCATGAGATTCGGGGTTGAATTTAAGGCTTAGAGGCACTTTTGGATGCTTGATTTGGGACGGCATAATTTTTGGCCCAAAAATCAAAAAATTCCTGACCGCGGAGTCAGGAAAACCTCCCGGGATGGGCCGGACCGAATCAGGTCAAATTGAAAAACGAAGTCCGCCATGAGATTCGGGGTTGAATTTAAGTCTTAGAGGCACTTTTGGATGCTTAATTTGGGACGGCATAATTTTTGGCCCAAAAATCAAAAAATTCCTGACCTCGGAGTCAGGAAAACCTCCCGGGATGGGCCGGACGGAATAAGGTCAAATTGAAAAACAAAGTCCGCCATGAGATTCGGGGTTGAATTTAAGGCTTAGAGGCACTTTTGGGTGGTTGATTTGGGACGGCATAATTTTTGGCCCAAAAATAAAAAAATTCCTGACCGCGGAGTCAGGAAAACCTCCCGGGATGGGCCGGACCGAATCAGGTCAAATTGGAAAACGAAGTCCGCCATGAGATTCGTGGTTGAATTTAAGGCTTAGAGGCACTTTTGGATGCTTGTTTTGGGACGGCATAATTTTTGGCCCAAAAATCAAAAAATTCCTGACCGCGGAGTCAGGAAAACCTCCCGGGATGGGCCGGACCGAATCAGGTCAAATTGAAAAACGAAGTCTGCCATGAGATTCGGGGTTGAATTTAAGGCTTAGAGGCACTTTTGGGTGGTTGATTTGGGACGGCATAATTTTTGGCCCAAAAATCAAAAAATTCCTGACCGCGGAGTCAGGAAAACCTCCTGGGATGGGCCGGACCTAATCAGGTCAAATTGGAAAACGAAGTCCGCCATGAGATTCGGGGTTGAATTTAAGGCTTAGAGGCACTTTTGGATGCTTGATTTGGGACGGCATAATTTTTGGCCCAAAAATCAAAAAATTCCTCACCGCGGAGTCAGGAAAACCTCCCGGGATGGGCCGGACCGAATCAGGTCAAATTGAAAAACGAAGTCCGCCATGATATTCGGGGTTGAATTTAAATATTAGAGGAACTTTTGGATGGTTGATTTGGGACGGCATAATTTTTGGCCCAAAAATAAAAAAATTCCTGACCGCGGAGTCAGGAAAACCTCCCGGGATGGGCCAGACCGAATCAGGTCAAATTGGAAAACGAAGTCCGCCCTGAGATTCGGGGTGAAATTTAAGGCTTAGAGGCACTTTTGGATGCTTGATTTGGGACGGCATAATTTTTGGCACAAAAATCAAAAAATTCCTGACCACGGAGTCAGGAAAACCTCCCGGGATGGGCCGGACCGAACCAGGTCAAATTGGAAAACGAAGTCCGCCCTGAGATTCGGGGTTGAATTTAAGGCTTAGGGGCACTTTTGGATGCTTGGTTTGGGACGGCATAATTTTTGGCCCAAAAATCAAAAAAGTCCTGACGCGGAGTCAGGAAAACCTCCCGGGATGGGCTGGACCGAATCAGGTCAAATTGAAAAACGAAGTCTGCCATGAGATTCGGGGTTGAATTTAAGTCTTAGAGGCACTTTTGGATGCTTGATTTGGGACGGCATAATTTTTGGCCCAAAAATCAAAAAATTCCTGACCGCGGAGTCAGGAAAACCTCCCGGGATGGGCCGGACCGAATCAGGTCAAATTGAAAAACGAAGTCCGCCATGAGATTCGGGGTTGAATTTAAGTCTTAGAGGCACTTTTGGATGCTTAATTTGGGACGGCATAATTTTTGGCCCAAAAATCAAAAAATTCCTGACCTCGGAGTCAGGAAAACCTCCCGGGATGGGCCGGACGGAATAAGGTCAAATTGAAAAACAAAGTCCGCCATGAGATTCGGGGTTGAATTTAAGGCTTAGAGGCACTTTTGGGTGGTTGATTTGGGACGGCATAATTTTTGGCCCAAAAATAAAAAAATTCCTGACCGCGGAGTCAGGAAAACCTCCCGGGATGGGCCGGACCGAATCAGGTCAAATTGGAAAACGAAGTCCGCCATGAGATTCGTGGTTGAATTTAAGGCTTAGAGGCACTTTTGGATGCTTGTTTTGGGACGGCATAATTTTTGGCCCAAAAATCAAAAAATTCCTGACCGCGGAGTCAGGAAAACCTCCCGGGATGGGCCGGACCGAATCAGGTCAAATTGAAAAACGAAGTCTGCCATGAGATTCGGGGTTGAATTTAAGTCTTAGAGGCACTTTTGGATGCTTAATTTGGGACGACATAATTTTTGGCCCAAAAATCAAAAAATTCCTGACCTCGGAGTCAGGAAAACCTCCCGGGATGGGCCGGACGGAATAAGGTCAAATTGAAAAACAAAGTCCGCCATGAGATTCGGGGTTGAATTTAAGGCTTAGAGGCACTTTTGGATGCTTGATTTGGGACGGCATAATTTTTGGCCCAAAAATCAAAAAATTCCTGACCGCGGAGTCAGGAAAACCTCCCGGGATGGGCCGGACCGAATCAGGTCAAATTGAAAAACGAAGTCCGCCATGAGATTCGGGGTTGAATTTAAGTCTTAGAGGCACTTTTGGATGCTTAATTTGGGACGGCATAATTTTTGGCCCAAAAATCAAAAAATTCCTGACCTCGGAGTCAGGAAAACCTCCCGGGATGGGCCGGACGGAATAAGGTCAAATTGAAAAACAAAGTCCGCCATGAGATTCGGGGTTGAATTTAAGGCTTAGAGGCACTTTTGGGTGGTTGATTTGGGACGGCATAATTTTTGGCCCAAAAATAAAAAAATTCCTGACCGCGGAGTCAGGAAAACCTCCCGGGATGGGCCGGACCGAATCAGGTCAAATTGAAAAACGAAGTCTGCCATGAGATTCGGGGTTGAATTTAAGTCTTAGAGGCACTTTTGGATGCTTAATTTGGGACGGCATAATTTTTGGCCCAAAAATCAAAAAATTCCTGACCTCGGAGTCAGGAAAACCTCCCGGGATGGGCCGGACGGAATAAGGTCAAATTGAAAAATAAAGTCCGCCATGAGATTCGGGGTTGAATTTAAGGCTTAGAGGCACTTTTGGGTGGTTGATTTGGGACGGCATAATTTTTGGCCCAAAAATCAAAAAATTCCTCACCGCGGAGTCAGGAAAACCTCCCGGGATGGGCCGGACCGAATCAGGTCAAATTGAAAAACGAAGTCCGCCATGATATTCGGGGTTGAATTTAAATATTAGAGGAACTTTTGGATGGTTGATTTGGGACGGCATAATTTTTGGCCCAAAAATAAAAAAATTCCTGACCGCGGAGTCAGGAAAACCTCCCGGGATGGGCCGGACCTAATCAGGTCAAATTGGAAAACGAAGTCCGCCATGAGATTCGGGGTTGAATTTAAGGCTTAGAGGCACTTTTGGATGCTTGATTTGGGACGGCATAATTTTTGGCCCAAAAATCAAAAAATTCCTGACCGCGGAGTCAGGAAAACCTCCCGGGATGGGCCGGACCGAATCAGGTCAAATTCAAAAACGAAGTCCGCCATGAGATTCGGGGTTGAATTTAAGGCTTAGAGGCACTTTTGGATGCTTAATTTGGGACGGCATAATTTTTGGCCCAAAAATCAAAAAATTCCTGACCTCGGAGTCAGGAAAACCTCCCGGGATGGGCCGGACGGAATAAGGTCAAATTGAAAAACAAAGTCCGCCATGAGATTCGGGGTTGAATTTAAGGCTTAGAGGCACTTTTGGGTGGTTGATTTGGGACGGCATAATTTTTGGCCCAAAAATAAAAAAATTCCTGACCGCGGAGTCAGGAAAACCTCCCGGGATGGGCCGGACCGAATCAGGTCAAATTGGAAAACGAAGTCCGCCATGAGATTTGTGGTTGAATTTAAGGCTTAGAGGCACTTTTGGATGCTTGTTTTGGGACGGCATAATTTTTGGCCCAAAAATCAAAAAATTCCTGACCGCGGAGTCAGGAAAACCTCCCGGGATGGGCCGGACCGAATCAGGTCAAATTGAAAAACGAAGTCTGCCATGAGATTCGGGGTTGAATTTAAGTCTTAGAGGCACTTTTGGATGCTTAATTTGGGACGGCATAATTTTTGGCCCAAAAATCAAAAAATTCCTGACCTCGGAGTCAGGAAAACCTCCCGGGATGGGCCGGACGGAATAAGGTCAAATTGAAAAACAAAGTCCGCCATGAGATTCGGGGTTGAATTTAAGGCTTAGAGGCACTTTTGGGTGGTTGATTTGGGACGGCATAATTTTTGGCCCAAAAATCAAAAAATTCCTGACCGCGGAGTCAGGAAAACCTCCCGGGATGGGCCGGACCTAATCAGGTCAAATTGGAAAACGAAGTCCGCCATGAGATTCGGGGTTGAATTTAAGGCTTAGAGGCACTTTTGGATGCTTGATTTGGGACGGCATAATTTTTGGCCCAAAAATCAAAAAATTCCTCACCGCGGAGTCAGGAAAACCTCACGGGATGGGCCGGACCGAATCAGGTCAAATTGAAAAACGAAGTCCGCCATGATATTCGGGGTTGAATTTAAATATTAGAGGAACTTTTGGATGGTTGATTTGGGACGGCATAATTTTTGGCCCAAAAATAAAAAAATTCCTGACCGCGGAGTCAGGAAAACCTCCCGGGATGGGCCGGACCGAATCAGGTCAAATTGGAAAACGAAGTCCGCCCTGAGATTCGGGGTTGAATTTAAGGCTTACAGGCACTTTTGTGTGGTTGATTTGGGACGGCATAATTTTTGGCACAAAAATCAAAAAATTCCTCACCGCGGAGTCAGGAAAACCTCCCGGGATGGGCCGGACCGAATCAGGTCAAATTGGAAAACGAAGTCCGCCATGAGATTCGGGGTTGAATTTAAGGCTTAGAGGCACTTTTGGATGCTTGATTTGGGACGGCATAATTTTTGGCCCAAAAATCAAAAAATTCCTGACCGCGGAGTCAGGAAAACCTCCCGGGATGGGCCGGACCGAATCAGGTCAAATTGAAAAACGAAGTCCGCCATGAGATTCGGGGTTGAATTTAAGTCTTAGAGGCACTTTTGGATGCTTAATTTGGGACGGCATAATTTTTGGCCCAAAAATCAAAAAATTCCTGACCTCGGAGTCAGGAAAACCTCCCGGGATGGGCCGGACGGAATAAGGTCAAATTGAAAAACAAAGTCCGCCATGAGATTCGGGGTTGAATTTAAGGCTTAGAGGCACTTTTGGGTGGTTGATTTGGGACGGCATAATTTTTGGCCCAAAAATAAAAAAATTCCTGACCGCGGAGTCAGGAAAACCTCCCGGGATGGGCCGGACCGAATCAGGTCAAATTGAAAAACGAAGTCTGCCATGAGATTCGGGGTTGAATTTAAGTCTTAGAGGCACTTTTGGATGCTTAATTTGGGACGGCATAATTTTTGGCCCAAAAATCAAAAAATTCCTGACCTCGGAGTCAGGAAAACCTCCCGGGATGGGCCGGACGGAATAAGGTCAAATTGAAAAATAAAGTCCGCCATGAGATTCGGGGTTGAATTTAAGGCTTAGAGGCACTTTTGGGTGGTTGATTTGGGACGGCATAATTTTTGGCCCAAAAATCAAAAAATTCCTCACCGCGGAGTCAGGAAAACCTCCCGGGATGGGCCGGACCGAATCAGGTCAAATTGAAAAACGAAGTCCGCCATGATATTCGGGGTTGAATTTAAATATTAGAGGAACTTTTGGATGGTTGATTTGGGACGGCATAATTTTTGGCCCAAAAATAAAAAAATTCCTGACCGCGGAGTCAGGAAAACCTCCCGGGATGGGCCGGACCTAATCAGGTCAAATTGGAAAACGAAGTCCGCCATGAGATTCGGGGTTGAATTTAAGGCTTAGAGGCACTTTTGGATGCTTGATTTGGGACGGCATAATTTTTGGCCCAAAAATCAAAAAATTCCTGACCGCGGAGTCAGGAAAACCTCCCGGGATGGGCCGGACCGAATCAGGTCAAATTCAAAAACGAAGTCCGCCATGAGATTCGGGGTTGAATTTAAGTCTTAGAGGCACTTTTGGATGCTTAATTTGGGACGGCATAATTTTTGGCCCAAAAATCAAAAAATTCCTGACCTCGGAGTCAGGAAAACCTCCCGGGATGGGCCGGACGGAATAAGGTCAAATTGAAAAACAAAGTCCGCCATGAGATTCGGGGTTGAATTTAAGGCTTAGAGGCACTTTTGGGTGGTTGATTTGGGACGGCATAATTTTTGGCCCAAAAATAAAAAAATTCCTGACCGCGGAGTCAGGAAAACCTCCCGGGATGGGCCGGACCGAATCAGGTCAAATTGGAAAACGAAGTCCGCCATGAGATTTGTGGTTGAATTTAAGGCTTAGAGGCACTTTTGGATGCTTGTTTTGGGACGGCATAATTTTTGGCCCAAAAATCAAAAAATTCCTGACCGCGGAGTCAGGAAAACCTCCCGGGATGGGCCGGACCGAATCAGGTCAAATTGAAAAACAAAGTCCGCCATGAGATTCGGGGTTGAATTTAAGGCTTAGAGGCACTTTTGGGTGGTTGATTTGGGACGGCATAATTTTTGGCCCAAAAATCAAAAA
This sequence comes from Charina bottae, assembly GCA_023362775.1. Classification (NCBI taxonomy): domain Eukaryota; kingdom Metazoa; phylum Chordata; class Lepidosauria; order Squamata; family Charinaidae; genus Charina; species Charina bottae. The sequence goes on along the minus strand of JALMGJ010000021.1, from coordinate 620,077 downwards.
ATTCCTGACCGCGGAGTCAGGAAAACCTCCCGGGATGGGCCGGACCTAATCAGGTCAAATTGGAAAACGAAGTCCGCCATGAGATTCGGGGTTGAATTTAAGGCTTAGAGGCACTTTTGGATGCTTGATTTGGGACGGCATAATTTTTGGCCCAAAAATCAAAAAATTCCTCACCGCGGAGTCAGGAAAACCTCACGGGATGGGCCGGACCGAATCAGGTCAAATTGAAAAACGAAGTCCGCCATGATATTCGGGGTTGAATTTAAATATTAGAGGAACTTTTGGATGGTTGATTTGGGACGGCATAATTTTTGGCCCAAAAATAAAAAAATTCCTGACCGCGGAGTCAGGAAAACCTCCCGGGATGGGCCGGACCGAATCAGGTCAAATTGGAAAACGAAGTCCGCCCTGAGATTCGGGGTTGAATTTAAGGCTTACAGGCACTTTTGTGTGGTTGATTTGGGACGGCATAATTTTTGGCACAAAAATCAAAAAATTCCTCACCGCGGAGTCAGGAAAACCTCCCGGGATGGGCCGGACCGAATCAGGTCAAATTGGAAAACGAAGTCCGCCATGAGATTCGGGGTTGAATTTAAGGCTTAGAGGCACTTTTGGATGCTTGATTTGGGACGGCATAATTTTTGGCAGAAAAATCAAAAAATTCCTGACCACGGAGTCAGGAAAACCTCCCGGGATGGGCCGGACCGAATCAGGTCAAATTGGAAAACGAAGTCCGCCATGAGATTCGTGGTTGAATTTAAGGCTTAGAGGCACTTTTGGATGCTTGTTTTGGGATGGCATAATTTTTGGCCCAAAAATCAAAAAATTCCTGACCGCGGAGTCAGGAAAACCTCCCGGGATGGGCCGGACCGAATCAGGTCAAATTGAAAAACGAAGTCCGCCATGAGATTCGGGGTTGAATTTAAGTCTTAGAGGCACTTTTGGATGCTTAATTTGGGACGGCATAATTTTTGGCCCAAAAATCAAAAAATTCCTCACCGCGGAGTCAGGAAAACCTCCCGGGATGGGCCGGACCGAATCAGGTCGAATTGAAAAACGAAGTCCGCCATGATATTCGGGGTTGAATTTAAATATTAGAGGAACTTTTGGATGGTTGATTTGGGACGGCATAATTTTTGGCCCAAAAATAAAAAAATTCCTGACCGCGGAGTCTGGAAAACCTCCTGGGATGGGCCGGACTGAATCAGGTCAAATTGGAAAACGAAGTCCGCCCTGAGATTCGGGGTTGAATTTAAGGCTTACAGGCACTTTTGTGTGGTTGATTTGGGACGGCATAATTTTTGGCCCAAAAATCAAAAAATTCCTGACCGCGGAGTCAGGAAAACCTCCCGGGATGGGCCGGACCGAATCAGGTGAAATTGGAAAATGAAGTCCGCCCTGAGATTCGGGGTTGAATTTAAGGCTTACAGGCACTTTTGTGTGGTTGATTTGGGACGGCATAATTTTTGGCACAAAAATCAAAAAATTCCTCACCGCGGAGTCAGGAAAACCTCCCGGGATGGGCCGGACCGAATCAGGTCAAATTGGAAAACGAAGTCCGCCATGAGATTCGGGGTTGAATTTAAATGTTATAGGAACTTTTGGAACGTTGATTTGGGACGGCATAATTTTTGGCCCAAAAATAAAAAAATTCCTGACCGCGGAGTCAGGAAAACCTCCCGGGATGGGCCGGACCGAATAAGGTCAAATTGAAAAACGAAGTCTGCCATGAGATTCGGGGTTGAATTTAAGGCGTAGAGGCACTTTTGGATGCTTAATTTGGGACGGCAGAATTTTTGGCCCAAAAATAAAAAAATTCCGGACAGCGCAGTCAAAAAAACCTCCCGGTACGGGCCGGACAGAATCAGGTCAAATTGAAAAACAAAGTCCGCCATGATATTCGGGGTTGAATTTAAGGCTTACAGGCACTTTTGTGTGGTTGATTTGGGACGGCATAATTTTTGGCACAAAAATCAAAAAATTCCTCACCGCGGAGTCAGGAAAACCTCCCGGGATGGGCCGGACCGAATCAGGTCAAATTGGAAAACGAAGTCCGCCATGAGATTCGGGGTTGAATTTAAATGTTAGAGGAACTTTTGGATGGTTGATTTGGGACGGCATAATTTTTGGCCCAAAAATCAAAAAATTCCTGACCTCGGAGTCAGGAAAACCTCCCGGGATGGGCCGGACGGAATAAGGTCAAATTGAAAAACGAAGTCTGCCCTGAGATTCGGGGTTGAATTTAAGGCTTAGAGGCACTTTTGGATGCTTAATTTGGGTCGGTATAATTTTTGGCCCAAAAATCAAAAAATTCCGGACCGCGCAGTCAAAAAATCCTCCCGGGATGGGCCGGACAGTATCAGGTCAAATTGAAAAACAAAGTCCGCCATGAGATTCGGGGTTGAATTTAAGGCTTAGTGGCACTTTTGGATGCTTGATTTGGGACGGCATAATTTTTGGCTTAAAAATCAAAAAATTCCTGACCACGGAGTCAGGAAAACCTCCCGGGATGGGCCGGACCGAATCAGGTCAAATTGAAAGACGAAGTCCGCCCTGAGATTCAGGGTTGAATTTAAGGCTTAGGGGCACTTTTGGATGCTTGATTTGGGACGGCATAATTTTTGGTACAAAAATCAAAAAATTCCTGACCGCGGAGTCAGGAAAACCTCCCGGGATGGGCCGGACCGAATCAGGTCTAATTGGAAAACGAAGTCCGCCATGAGATTTGGGGTTGAATTTAAGGCTTAGAGGCACTTTTGGATGCTTGATTTGGGACGGCATAATTTTTGGCCCAAAAATCAAAAAATTCCTCACCGCGGAGTCAGGAAAACCTCCCGGGATGGGCCGGACCGAATCAGGTCAAATTGAAAAACGAAGTCCGCCATGATATTCGGGGTTGAATTTAAATATTAGAGGAACTTTTGGATGGTTGATTTGGGACGGCATAATTTTTGGCCCAAAAATAAAAAAATTCCTGACCGCGGAGTCAGGAAAACCTCCCGGGATGGGCCGGACCGAATCAGGTCAAATTGGAAAACGAAGTCCGCCCTGAGATTCGTGGTTGAATTTAAGGCTTAGAGGCACTTTTGGATGCTTGTTTTGGGACGGCATAATTTTTGGCCCAAAAATCAAAAAATTCCTGACCGCGGAGTCAGGAAAACCTCCCGGGATGGGCCGGACCGAATCAGGTCAAATTGAAAAACGAAGTCCGCCATGAGATTCGGGGTTGAATTTAAGTCTTAGAGGCACTTTTGGATGCTTAATTTGGGACGGCATAATTTTTGGCCCAAAAATCAAAAAATTCCTGACCTCGGAGTCAGGAAAACCTCCCGAGATGGGCCGGACGGAATAAGGTCAAATTGAAAAACAAAGTCCGCCATGAGATTCGGGGTTGAATTTAAGGCTTAGAGGCACTTTTGGGTGGTTGATTTGGGACGGCATAATTTTTGGCCCAAAAATCAAAAAATTCCTGACCGCGGAGTCAGGAAAACCTCCCAAGATGGGCCGGACCTAATCAGGTCAAATTGGAAAACGAAGTCCGCCATGAGATTCGGGGTTGAATTTAAGGCTTAGAGGCACTTTTGGATGCTTGATTTGGGACGGCATAATTTTTGGCCCAAAAATCAAAAAATTCCTCACCGCGGAGTCAGGAAAACATCCCGGGATGGGCCGGACCGAATCAGGTCAAATTGAAAAACGAAGTCCGCCATGATATTCGGGGTTGAATTTAAATATTAGAGGAACTTTTGGATGGTTGATTTGGGACGGCATAATTTTTGGCCCAAAAATAAAAAAATTCCTGTCCGCGGAGTCTGGAAAACCTCCCGGGATGGGCCGGACCGAATCAGGTCAAATTGGAAAACGAAGTCCGCCCTGAGATTCGGGGTTGAATTTAAGGCTTACAGGCACTTTTGTGTGGTTGATTTGGGACGGCATAATTTTTGGCACAAAAATCAAAAAATTCCTGACCGCGGAGTCAGGAAAACCTCCCGGGATGGGCCGGACCTAATCAGGTCAAATTGGAAAACGAAGTCCGCCATGAGATTCGGGGTTGAATTTAAGGCTTAGAGGCACTTTTGGATGCTTGATTTGGGACGGCATAATTTTTGGCCCAAAAATCAAAAAATTCCTCACCGCGGAGTCAGGAAAACCTCCCGGGATGGGCCGGACCGAATCAGGTCAAATTGAAAAACGAAGTCCGCCATGATATTCGGGGTTGAATTTAAATATTAGAGGAACTTTTGGATGGTTGATTTGGGACGGCATAATTTTTGGCCCAAAAATAAAAAAATTCCTGTCCGCGGAGTCTGGAAAACCTCCCGGGATGGGCCGGACCGAATCAGGTGAAATTGGAAAACGAAGTCCGCCCTGAGATTCGGGGTTGAATTTAAGGCTTACAGGCACTTTTGTGTGGTTGATTTGGGACGGCATAATTTTTGGCACAAAAATCAAAAAATTCCTGACCGCGGAGTCAGGAAAACCTCCCGGGATGGGCCGGACCGAATCAGGTCAAATTGGAAAACGAAGTCCGCCATGAGATTCGGGGTTGAATTTAAATGTTAGAGGAACTTTTGGATGGTTGATTTCGGACGGCATAATTTTTGGCCCAAAAATCAAAAAATTCCTGACCTCGGAGTCAGGAAAACCTCCCGGGATGGGCCGGACGGAATAAGGTCAAATTGAAAAACGAAGTCTGCCCTGAGATTCGGGGTTGAATTTAAGGCTTAGAGGCACTTTTGGATGCTTAATTTGGGACGGTATAATTTTTGGCCCAAAAATCAAAAAATTCCGGACCGCGCAGTCAAAAAATCCTCCCGGGATGGGCCGGACAGAATCAGGTCAAATTGAAAAACAAAGTCCGCCATGAGATTCGGGGTTGAATTTAAGGCTTAGTGGCACTTTTGGATGCTTGATTTGGGACGGCATAATTTTTGGCTTAAAAATCAAAAAATTCCTGACCACGGAGTCAGGAAAACCTCCCGGGATGGGCCGGACCGAATCAGGTCAAATTGAAAGACGAAGTCCGCCCTGAGATTCAGGGTTGAATTTAAGGCTTAGGGGCACTTTTGGATGCTTGATTTGGGACGGCATAATTTTTGGTACAAAAATCAAAAAATTCCTGACCGCGGAGTCAGGAAAACCTCCCGGGATGGGCCGGACCGAATCAGGTCTAATTAGAAAACGAAGTCCGCCATGAGATTCGGGGTTGAATTTAAGTCTTAGAGGCACTTTTGGATGCTTAATTTGGGACGGCATAATTTTTGGCCCAAAAATCAAAAAATTCCTGACCGCGGAGTCAGGAAAACCTCCCGGGATGGGCCGGACCGAATCAGGTGAAATTGGAAAATGAAGTCCGCCCTGAGATTCGGGGTTGAATTTAAGGCTTACAGGCACTTTTGTGTGGTTGATTTGGGACGGCATAATTTTTGGCACAAAAATCAAAAAATTCCTCACCGCGGAGTCAGGAAAACCTCCCGGGATGGGCCGGACCGAATCAGGTCAAATTGGAAAACGAAGTCCGCCATGAGATTCGGGGTTGAATTTAAATGTTATAGGAACTTTTGGAACGTTGATTTGGGACGGCATAATTTTTGGCCCAAAAATAAAAAAATTCCTGACCGCGGAGTCAGGAAAACCTCCCGGGATGGGCCGGACCGAATAAGGTCAAATTGAAAAACGAAGTCTGCCATGAGATTCGGGGTTGAATTTAAGGCGTAGAGGCACTTTTGGATGCTTAATTTGGGACGGCAGAATTTTTGGCCCAAAAATAAAAAAATTCCGGACAGCGCAGTCAAAAAAACCTCCCGGTACGGGCCGGACAGAATCAGGTCAAATTGAAAAACAAAGTCCGCCATGATATTCGGGGTTGAATTTAAGGCTTACAGGCACTTTTGTGTGGTTGATTTGGGACGGCATAATTTTTGGCACAAAAATCAAAAAATTCCTCACCGCGGAGTCAGGAAAACCTCCCGGGATGGGCCGGACCGAATCAGGTCAAATTGGAAAACGAAGTCCGCCATGAGATTCGGGGTTGAATTTAAATGTTAGAGGAACTTTTGGATGGTTGATTTGGGACGGCATAATTTTTGGCCCAAAAATCAAAAAATTCCTGACCTCGGAGTCAGGAAAACCTCCCGGGATGGGCCGGACGGAATAAGGTCAAATTGAAAAACGAAGTCTGCCCTGAGATTCGGGGTTGAATTTAAGGCTTAGAGGCACTTTTGGATGCTTAATTTGGGTCGGTATAATTTTTGGCCCAAAAATCAAAAAATTCCGGACCGCGCAGTCAAAAAATCCTCCCGGGATGGGCCGGACAGAATCAGGTCAAATTGAAAAACAAAGTCCGCCATGAGATTCGGGGTTGAATTTAAGGCTTAGTGGCACTTTTGGATGCTTGATTTGGGACGGCATAATTTTTGGCTTAAAAATCAAAAAATTCCTGACCACGGAGTCAGGAAAACCTCCCGGGATGGGCCGGACCGAATCAGGTCAAATTGAAAGACGAAGTCCGCCCTGAGATTCAGGGTTGAATTTAAGGCTTAGGGGCACTTTTGGATGCTTGATTTGGGACGGCATAATTTTTGGTACAAAAATCAAAAAATTCCTGACCGCGGAGTCAGGAAAACCTCCCGGGATGGGCCGGACCGAATCAGGTCTAATTGGAAAACGAAGTCCGCCATGAGATTTGGGGTTGAATTTAAGGCTTAGAGGCACTTTTGGATGCTTGATTTGGGACGGCATAATTTTTGGCCCAAAAATCAAAAAATTCCTCACCGCGGAGTCAGGAAAACCTCCCGGGATGGGCCGGACCGAATCAGGTCAAATTGAAAAACGAAGTCCGCCATGATATTCGGGGTTGAATTTAAATATTAGAGGAACTTTTGGATGGTTGATTTGGGACGGCATAATTTTTGGCCCAAAAATAAAAAAATTCCTGACCGCGGAGTCAGGAAAACCTCCCGGGATGGGCCGGACCGAATCAGGTCAAATTGGAAAACGAAGTCCGCCCTGAGATTCGTGGTTGAATTTAAGGCTTAGAGGCACTTTTGGATGCTTGTTTTGGGACGGCATAATTTTTGGCCCAAAAATCAAAAAATTCCTGACCGCGGAGTCAGGAAAACCTCCCGGGATGGGCCGGACCGAATCAGGTCAAATTGAAAAACGAAGTCCGCCATGAGATTCGGGGTTGAATTTAAGTCTTAGAGGCACTTTTGGATGCTTAATTTGGGACGGCATAATTTTTGGCCCAAAAATCAAAAAATTCCTGACCTCGGAGTCAGGAAAACCTCCCGAGATGGGCCGGACGGAATAAGGTCAAATTGAAAAACAAAGTCCGCCATGAGATTCGGGGTTGAATTTAAGGCTTAGAGGCACTTTTGGGTGGTTGATTTGGGACGGCATAATTTTTGGCCCAAAAATCAAAAAATTCCTGACCGCGGAGTCAGGAAAACCTCCCAAGATGGGCCGGACCTAATCAGGTCAAATTGGAAAACGAAGTCCGCCATGAGATTCGGGGTTGAATTTAAGGCTTAGAGGCACTTTTGGATGCTTGATTTGGGACGGCATAATTTTTGGCCCAAAAATCAAAAAATTCCTCACCGCGGAGTCAGGAAAACATCCCGGGATGGGCCGGACCGAATCAGGTCAAATTGAAAAACGAAGTCCGCCATGATATTCGGGGTTGAATTTAAATATTAGAGGAACTTTTGGATGGTTGATTTGGGACGGCATAATTTTTGGCCCAAAAATAAAAAAATTCCTGTCCGCGGAGTCTGGAAAACCTCCCGGGATGGGCCGGACCGAATCAGGTCAAATTGGAAAACGAAGTCCGCCCTGAGATTCGGGGTTGAATTTAAGGCTTACAGGCACTTTTGTGTGGTTGATTTGGGACGGCATAATTTTTGGCACAAAAATCAAAAAATTCCTGACCGCGGAGTCAGGAAAACCTCCCGGGATGGGCCGGACCTAATCAGGTCAAATTGGAAAACGAAGTCCGCCATGAGATTCGGGGTTGAATTTAAGGCTTAGAGGCACTTTTGGATGCTTGATTTGGGACGGCATAATTTTTGGCCCAAAAATCAAAAAATTCCTCACCGCGGAGTCAGGAAAACCTCCCGGGATGGGCCGGACCGAATCAGGTCAAATTGAAAAACGAAGTCCGCCATGATATTCGGGGTTGAATTTAAATATTAGAGGAACTTTTGGATGGTTGATTTGGGACGGCATAATTTTTGGCCCAAAAATAAAAAAATTCCTGTCCGCGGAGTCTGGAAAACCTCCCGGGATGGGCCGGACCGAATCAGGTGAAATTGGAAAACGAAGTCCGCCCTGAGATTCGGGGTTGAATTTAAGGCTTACAGGCACTTTTGTGTGGTTGATTTGGGACGGCATAATTTTTGGCACAAAAATCAAAAAATTCCTGACCGCGGAGTCAGGAAAACCTCCCGGGATGGGCCGGACCGAATCAGGTCAAATTGGAAAACGAAGTCCGCCATGAGATTCGGGGTTGAATTTAAATGTTAGAGGAACTTTTGGATGGTTGATTTCGGACGGCATAATTTTTGGCCCAAAAATCAAAAAATTCCTGACCTCGGAGTCAGGAAAACCTCCCGGGATGGGCCGGACGGAATAAGGTCAAATTGAAAAACAAAGTCCGCCATGAGATTCGGGGTTGAATTTAAGGCTTAGTGGCACTTTTGGATGCTTGATTTGGGACGGCATAATTTTTGGCTTAAAAATCAAAAAATTCCTGACCACGGAGTCAGGAAAACCTCCCGGGATGGGCCGGACCGAATCAGGTCAAATTGAAAGACGAAGTCCGCCCTGAGATTCAGGGTTGAATTTAAGGCTTAGGGGCACTTTTGGATGCTTGATTTGGGACGGCATAATTTTTGGTACAAAAATCAAAAAATTCCTGACCGCGGAGTCAGGAAAACCTCCCGGGATGGGCCGGACCGAATCAGGTCTAATTAGAAAACGAAGTCCGCCATGAGATTCGGGGTTGAATTTAAGTCTTAGAGGCACTTTTGGATGCTTAATTTGGGACGGCATAATTTTTGGCCCAAAAATCAAAAAATTCCTGACCTCGGAGTCAGGAAAACCTCCCGGGATGGGCCGGACGGAATAAGGTCAAATTGAAAAACAAAGTCCGCCATGAGATTCGGGGTTGAATTTAAGGCTTAGAGGCACTTTTGGGTGGTTGATTTGGGACGGCATAATTTTTGGCCCAAAAATAAAAAAATTCCTGACCGCGGAGTCAGGAAAACCTCCCGGGATGGGCCGGACCTAATCAGGTCAAATTGGAAAACGAAGTCCGCCATGAGATTCGGGGTTGAATTTAAGGCTTAGAGGCACTTTTGGATGCTTGATTTGGGACGGCATAATTTTTGGCCCAAAAATAAAAAAATTCCTGTCCGCGGAGTCTGGAAAACCTCCCGGGATGGGCCGGACCGAATCAGGTGAAATTGGAAAACGAAGTCCGCCCTGAGATTCGGGGTTGAATTTAAGGCTTACAGGCACTTTTGTGTGGTTGATTTGGGACGGCATAATTTTTGGCACAAAAATCAAAAAATTCCTGACCGCGGAGTCAGGAAAACCTCCCGGGATGGGCCGGACCGAATCAGGTCAAATTGGAAAACGAAGTCCGCCATGAGATTCGGGGTTGAATTTAAATGTTAGAGGAACTTTTGGATGGTTGATTTCGGACGGCATAATTTTTGGCCCAAAAATCAAAAAATTCCTGACCTCGGAGTCAGGAAAACCTCCCGGGATGGGCCGGACGGAATAAGGTCAAATTGAAAAACGAAGTCTGCCCTGAGATTCGGGGTTGAATTTAAGGCTTAGAGGCACTTTTGGATGCTTAATTTGGGACGGTATAATTTTTGGCCCAAAAATCAAAAAATTCCGGACCGCGCAGTCAAAAAATCCTCCCGGGATGGGCCGGACAGAATCAGGTCAAATTGAAAAACAAAGTCCGCCATGAGATTCGGGGTTGAATTTAAGGCTTAGTGGCACTTTTGGATGCTTGATTTGGGACGGCATAATTTTTGGCTTAAAAATCAAAAAATTCCTGACCACGGAGTCAGGAAAACCTCCCGGGATGGGCCGGACCGAATCAGGTCAAATTGAAAGACGAAGTCCGCCCTGAGATTCAGGGTTGAATTTAAGGCTTAGGGGCACTTTTGGATGCTTGATTTGGGACGGCATAATTTTTGGTACAAAAATCAAAAAATTCCTGACCGCGGAGTCAGGAAAACCTCCCGGGATGGGCCGGACCGAATCAGGTCTAATTGGAAAACGAAGTCCGCCATGAGATTCGGGGTTGAATTTAAGTCTTAGAGGCACTTTTGGATGCTTAATTTGGGACGGCATAATTTTTGGCCCAAAAATCAAAAAATTCCTGACCTCGGAGTCAGGAAAACCTCCCGGGATGGGCCGGACGGAATAAGGTCAAATTGAAAAACAAAGTCCGCCATGAGATTCGGGGTTGAATTTAAGGCTTAGAGGCACTTTTGGGTGGTTGATTTGGGACGGCATAATTTTTGGCCCAAAAATAAAAAAATTCCTGACCGCGGAGTCAGGAAAACCTCCCGGGATGGGCCGGACCTAATCAGGTCAAATTGGAAAACGAAGTCCGCCATGAGATTCGGGGTTGAATTTAAGGCTTAGAGGCACTTTTGGATGCTTGATTTGGGACGGCATAATTTTTGGCCCAAAAATCAAAAAATTCCTCACCGCGGAGTCAGGAAAACCTCCCGGGATGGGCCGGACCGAATCAGGTCAAATTGAAAAACGAAGTCCGCCATGATATTCGGGGTTGAATTTAAATATTAGAGGAACTTTTGGATGGTTGATTTGGGACGGCATAATTTTTGGCCCAAAAATAAAAAAATTCCTGTCCGCGGAGTCTGGAAAACCTCCCGGGATGGGCCGGACCGAATCAGGTCAAATTGAAAAACGAAGTCTGCCCTGAGATTCGGGGTTGAATTTAAGGCTTAGAGGCACTTTTGGATGCTTAATTTGGGACGGTATAATTTTTGGCCCAAAAATCAAAAAATTCCGGACCGCGCAGTCAAAAAATCCTCCCGGGATGGGCCGGACAGAATCAGGTCAAATTGAAAAACGAAGTCCGCCATGAGATTCGGGGTTGAATTTAAGGCTTAGTGGCACTTTTGGATGCTTGATTTGGGACGGCATAATTTTTGGCTTAAAAATCAAAAAATTCCTGACCACGGAGTCAGGAAAACCTCCCGGGATGGGCCGGACCGAATCAGGTCAAATTGAAAGACGAAGTCCGCCCTGAGATTCAGGGTTGAATTTAAGGCTTAGGGGCACTTTTGGATGCTTGATTTGGGACGGCATAATTTTTGGTACAAAAATCAAAAAATTCCTGACCGCGGAGTCAGGAAAACCTCCCGGGATGGGCCGGACCGAATCAGGTCTAATTGGAAAACGAAGTCCGCCATGAGATTCGGGGTTGAATTTAAGGCTTAGAGGCACTTTTGGATGCTTGATTTGGGACGGCATAATTTTTGGCCCAAAAATCAAAAAATTCCTCACCGCGGAGTCAGGAAAACCTCCCGGGATGGGCCGGACCGAATCAGGTCAAATTGAAAAACGAAGTCCGCCATGATATTCGGGGTTGAATTTAAATATTAGAGGAACTTTTGGATGGTTGATTTGGGACGGCATAATTTTTGGCCCAAAAATAAAAAAATTCCTGACCGCGGAGTCAGGAAAACCTCCCGGGATGGGCCGGACCGAATCAGGTCAAATTGGAAAACGAAGTCTGCCCTGAGATTCGTGGTTGAATTTAAGGCTTAGAGGCACTTTTGGATGCTTGTTTTGGGACGGCATAATTTTTGGCCCAAAAATCAAAAAATTCCTGACCGCGGAGTCAGGAAAACCTCCCGGGATGGGCCGGACCGAATCAGGTCAAATTGAAAAACGAAGTCCGCCATGAGATTCGGGGTTGAATTTAAGTCTCAGAGGCACTTTTGGATGCTTAATTTGGGACGGCATAATTTTTGGCCCAAAAATCAAAAAATTCCTGACCTCGGAGTCAGGAAAACCTCCCGGGATGGGCCGGACGGAATAAGGTCAAATTGAAAAACAAAGTCCGCCATGAGATTCGGGGTTGAATTTAAGGCTTAGAGGCACTTTTGGGTGGTTGATTTGGGACGGCATAATTTTTGGCCCAAAAATCAAAAAATTCCTGACCGCGGAGTCAGGAAAACCTCCCGGGATGGGCCGGACCTAATCAGGTCAAATTGGAAAACGAAGTCCGCCATGAGATTCGGGGTTGAATTTAAGGCTTAGAGGCACTTTTGGATGCTTGATTTGGGACGGCATAATTTTTGGCCCAAACATCAAAAAATTCCTCACTGCGGAGTCAGGAAAACCTCCCGGGATGGGCCGGACCGAATCAGGTCAAATTGAAAAACGAAGTCCGCCATGATATTCGGGGTTGAATTTAAATATTAGAGGAACTTTTGGATGGTTGATTTGGGACGGCATAATTTTTGGCCCAAAAATCAAAAAATTCCTGACCGCGGAGTCTGGAAAACCTCCCGGGATGGGCCGGACCGAATCAGGTCAAATTGGAAAACGAAGTCCGCCCTGAGATTCGGGGTTGAATTTAAGGCTTACAGGCACTTTTGTGTGGTTGATTTGGGACGGCATAATTTTTGGCCCAAAAATCAAAAAATTCCTGACCGCGGAGTCAGGAAAACCTCCCGGGATGGGCCGGACCGAATCAGGTGAAATTGGAAAACGAAGTCCGCCCTGAGATTCGGGGTTGAATTTAAGGCTTACAGGCACTTTTGTGTGGTTGATTTGGGACGGCATAATTTTTGGCACAAAAATCAAAAAATTCCTCACCGCGGAGTCAGGAAAACCTCCCGGGATGGGCCGGACCGAATCAGGTCAAATTGGAAAACGAAGTCCGCCATGAGATTCGGGGTTGAACTTAAATGTTATAGGAACTTTTGGAACGTTGATTTGGGACGGCATAATTTTTGGCCCAAAAATAAAAAAATTCCTGACCGCGGAGTCAGGAAAACCTCCCGGGATGGGCCGGACCGAATAAGGTCAAATTGAAAAACGAAGTCTGCCATGAGATTCGGGGTTGAATTTAAGGCGTAGGGGCACTTTTGGATGCTTAATTTGGGACGGCAGAATTTTTGGCCCAAAAATAAAAAAATTCCGGACAGCGCAGTCAAAAAAACCTCCCGGTATGGGCCGGACAGAATCAGGTCAAATTGAAAAACAAAGTCCGCCATGATATTCGGGGTTGAATTTAAGGCTTACAGGCACTTTTGTGTAGTTGATTTGGGACGGCATAATTTTTGGCACAAAAATCAAAAAATTCCTGACCACGGAGTCAGGAAAACCTCCCGGGATGGGCCGGACCGAATCAGGTCAAATTGAAAAACGAAGTCCGCTATGAGATTCGGGGTTGAATTTAAATGTTAGAGGAACTTTTGGATGGTTGATTTGGGACGGCATAATTTTTGGCCCAAAAATCAAAAGATTCCTGACCTCGGAGTCAGGAAAACCTCCCGGGATGGGCCGGACGGAATAAGGTCAAATTGAAAAACGAAGTCTGCCCTGAGATTCGGGGTTGAATTTAAGGCTTAGAGGCACTTTTGGATGCTTAATTTGGGACGGTATAATTTTTGGCCCAAAAATCAAAAAATTCCGGACCGCGCAGTCAAAAAATCCTCCCGGGATGGGCCGGACAGAATCAGGTCAAATTGAAAAACAAAGTCCGCCATGAGATTCGGGGTTGAATTTAAGGCTTAGTGGCACTTTTGGATGCTTGATTTGGGACGGCATAATTTTTGGCTTAAAAATCAAAAAATTCCTGACCACGGAGTCAGGAAAACCTCCCGGGATGGGCCGGACCGAATCAGGTCAAATTGAAAGACGAAGTCCGCCCTGAGATTCAGGGTTGAATTTAAGGCTTAGGGGCACTTTTGGATGCTTGATTTGGGACGGCATAATTTTTGGTACAAAAATCAAAAAATTCCTGACCGCGGAGTCAGGAAAACCTCCTGGGATGGGCCGGACCGAATCAGGTCTAATTTGAAAACGAAGTCCGCCATGAGATTCGGGGTTGAATTTAAGGCTTAGAGGCACTTTTGGATGCTTGTTTTGGGACGGCATAATTTTTGGCCCAAAAATCAAAAAATTCCTGACCGCGGAGTCAGGAAAACCTCCCGGGATGGGCCGGACCGAATCAGGTCAAATTGAAAAACGAAGTCTGCCATGAGATTCGGGGTTGAATTTAAGTCTTAGAGGCACTTTTGGATGCTTAATTTGGGACGGCATAATTTTTGGCCCAAAAATCAAAAAATTCCTGACCTCGGAGTCAGGAAAACCTCCAGGGATGGGCCGGACGGAATAAGGTCAAATTGAAAAACAAAGTCCGCCATGAGATTCGGGGTTGAATTTAAGGCTTAGAGGCACTTTTGGGTGGTTGATTTGGGACGGCATAATTTTTGGCCCAAAAATAAAAAAATTCCTGACCGCGGAGTCAGGAAAACCTCCCGGGATGGGCCGGACCGAATCAGGTCAAATTGGAAAACGAAGTCCGCCCTGAGATTCGGGGTTCAATTTAAGGCTTACAGGCACTTTTGTGTGGTTGATTTGGGACGGCATAATTTTCGGCACAAAAATGAAAAAATTCCTCACCGCGGAGTCAGAAAAACCTCCCGGGATGGGCCGGACCGAATCAGGTCAAATTGGAAAACGAAGTCCGCCATGAGATTCGGGGTTGAATTTAAGGCTTAGAGGCACTTTTGGATGCTTAATTTGGGACGGCATAATTTTTGGCCCAAAAATCAAAAAATTCCTGACCTCGGAGTCAGGAAAACCTCCAGGGATGGGCCGGACGGAATAAGGTCAAATTGAAAAAGAAAGTCCGCCATGAGATTCGGGGTTGAATTTAAGGCTTAGAGGCACTTTTGGGTGGTTGATTTGGGACGGCATAATTTTTGGCCCAAAAATAAAAAAATTCCTGACCGCGGAGTCAGGAAAACCTCCCGGGATGGGCCGGACCCAATCAGGTCAAATTGGAAAACGAAGTCCGCCATGAGATTCGGGGTTGAATTTAAGGCTTAGAGGCACTTTTGGATGCTTGATTTGGGACGGCATAATTTTTGGCCCAAAAATCAAAAAATTCCTCACCGCGGAGTCAGGAAAACCTCCCGGGATGGGCCGGACCGAATCAGGTCTAATTTGAAAACGAAGTCCGCCATGAGATTCGGGGTTGAATTTAAGGCTTAGAGGCACTTTTGGATGCTTGATTTGGGACGGCATAATTTTTGGCCCAAAAATCAAAAAATTCCTCACCGCGGAGTCAGGAACACCTCCCGGGATGGGCCGGACCGAATCAGGTCAAATTGAAAAACGAAGTCCGCCATGATATTCGGGGTTGAATTTAAATATTAGAGGAACTTTTGGATGGTTGATTTGGGACGGCATAATTTTTGGCCCAAAAATAAAAAAATTCCTCACCGCGGAGTCAGGAAAACCTCCCGGGATGGGCCGGACCGAATCAGGTCAAATTGGAAAACGAAGTCCGCCCTGAGATTCGGGGTTCAATTTAAGGCTTACAGGCACTTTTGTGTGGTTGATTTGGGACGGCATATTTTTCGGCACAAAAATGAAAAAATTCCTCACCGCGGAGTCAGGAAAATCTCCCGGGATGGGCCGGACCGAATCAGGTCAAATTGGAAAACGAAGTCTGCCCTGAGATTCGGGGTTGAATTTAAGGCTTAGAGGCACTTTTGGATGCTTAATTTGGGACGGTATAATTTTTGGCCCAAAAATCAAAAAATTCCGGACCGCGCAGTCAAAAAATCCTCCCGGGATGGGCCGGACAGAATCAGGTCAAATTGAAAAACAAAGTCCGCCATGAGATTCGGGGTTGAATTTAAGGCTTAGTGGCACTTTTGGATGCTTGATTTGGGACGGCATAATTTTTGGCCCAAAAATCAAAAAATTCCTCACCGCGGAGTCAAGAAAACCTCCCGGGATGGGCCGGACCGAATCAGGTCAAATTGGAAAACGAAGTCCGCCATGAGATTCGTGGTTGAATTTAAGGCTTAGAGGCACTTTTGGATGCTTGTTTTGGGACGGCATAATTTTTGGCCCAAAAATCAAAAAATTCCTGACCGCGGAGTCAGGAAAACCTCCCGGGATGGGCCGGACCGAATCAGTTCAAATTGAAAAACGAAGTCTGCCATGAGATTCGGGGTTGAATTTAAGTCTTAGAGGCACTTTTGGATGCTTAATTTGGGACGGCATAATTTTTGGCCCAAAAATCAAAAAATTCCTGACCTCGGAGTCAGGAAAACCTCCAGGGATGGGCCGGACGGAATAAGGTCAAATTGAAAAACAAAGTCCGCCATGAGATTCGGGGTTGAATTTAAGGCTTAGAGGCACTTTTGGGTGGTTGATTTGGGACGGCATAATTTTTGGCCCAAAAATCAAAAAATTCCTCACCGCGGAGTCAGGAAAACCTCCCGGGATGGGCCGGACCGAATCAGGTCAAATTGGAAAACGAAGTCCGCCCTGAGATTCGGGGTTCAATTTAAGGCTTACAGGCACTTTTGTGTGGTTGATTTGGGACGGCATAATTTTCGGCACAAAAATGAAAAAATTCCTCACCGCGGAGTCAGAAAAACCTCCCGGGATGGGCCGGACCGAATCAGGTCAAATTGGAAAACGAAGTCCGCCATGAGATTCGGGGTTGAATTTAAGGCTTAGAGGCACTTTTGGATGCTTAATTTGGGACGGCATAATTTTTGGCCCAAAAATCAAAAAATTCCTGACCTCGGAGTCAGGAAAACCTCCAGGGATGGGCCGGACGGAATAAGGTCAAATTGAAAAAGAAAGTCCGCCATGAGATTCGGGGTTGAATTTAAGGCTTAGAGGCACTTTTGGGTGGTTGATTTGGGACGGCATAATTTTTGGCCCAAAAATAAAAAAATTCCTGACCGCGGAGTCAGGAAAACCTCCCGGGATGGGCCGGACCTAATCAGGTCAAATTGGAAAACGAAGTCCGCCATGAGATTCGGGGTTGAATTTAAGGCTTAGAGGCACTTTTGGATGCTTGATTTGGGACGGCATAATTTTTGGCCCAAAAATCAAAAAATTCCTCACCGCGGAGTCAGGAAAACCTCCCGGGATGGGCCGGACCGAATCAGGTCTAATTTGAAAACGAAGTCCGCCATGAGATTCGGGGTTGAATTTAAGGCTTAGAGGCACTTTTGGATGCTTGATTTGGGACGGCATAATTTTTGGCCCAAAAATCAAAAAATTCCTCACCGCGGAGTCAGGAAAACCTCCCGGGATGGGCCGGACCGAATCAGGTCAAATTGAAAAACGAAGTCCGCCATGATATTCGGGGTTGAATTTAAATATTAGAGGAACTTTTGGATGGTTGATTTGGGACGGCATAATTTTTGGCCCAAAAATAAAAAAATTCCTGACTGCGGAGTCAGGAAAACCTCCCGGGATGGGCCGGACCGAATCAGGTCAAATTGGAAAACGAAGTCCGCCCTGAGATTCGGGGTTCAATTTAAGGCTTACAGGCACTTTTGTGTGGTTGATTTGGGACGGCATAATTTTTGGCCCAAAAATCAAAAAATTCCTGACCGCGGAGTCAGGAAAACCTCCCGGGATGGGCCGGACCGAATCAGTTCAAATTGAAAAACGAAGTCTGCCATGAGATTCGGGGTTGAATTTAAGTCTTAGAGGCACTTTTGGATGCTTAATTTGGGACGGCATAATTTTTGGCCCAAAAATCAAAAAATTCCTGACCTCGGAGTCAGGAAAACCTCCAGGGATGGGCCGGACGGAATAAGGTCAAATTGAAAAACAAAGTCCGCCATGAGATTCGGGGTTGAATTTAAGGCTTAGAGGCACTTTTGGGTGGTTGATTTGGGACGGCATAATTTTTGGCCCAAAAATAAAAAAATTCCTGACCGCGGAGTCAGGAAAACCTCCCGGGATGGGCCCGACCGAATCAGGTCAAATTGGAAAACGAAGTCCGCCATGAGATTCGGGGTTGAATTTAAGGCTTAGAGGCACTTTTGGATGCTTGATTTGGGACGGCATAATTTTTGGCCCAAAAATCAAAAAATTCCTCACCGCGGAGTCAGGAAAACCTCCCGGGATGGGCCGGACCGAATCAGGTCTAATTTGAAAACGAAGTCCGCCATGAGATTCGGGGTTGAATTTAAGGCTTAGAGGCACTTTTGGATGCTTGATTTGGGACGGCATAATTTTTGGCCCAAAAATCAAAAAATTCCTCACCGCGGAGTCAGGAACACCTCCCGGGATGGGCCGGACCGAATCAGGTCAAATTGAAAAACGAAGTCCGCCATGATATTCGGGGTTGAATTTAAATATTAGAGGAACTTTTGGATGGTTGATTTGGGACGGCATAATTTTTGGCCCAAAAATAAAAAAATTCCTCACCGCGGAGTCAGGAAAACCTCCCGGGATGGGCCGGACCGAATCAGGTCAAATTGGAAAACGAAGTCCGCCCTGAGATTCGGGGTTCAATTTAAGGCTTACAGGCACTTTTGTGTGGTTGATTTGGGACGGCATATTTTTCGGCACAAAAATGAAAAAATTCCTCACCGCGGAGTCAGGAAAATCTCCCGGGATGGGCCGGACCGAATCAGGTCAAATTGGAAAACGAAGTCTGCCCTGAGATTCGGGGTTGAATTTAAGGCTTAGAGGCACTTTTGGATGCTTAATTTGGGACGGTATAATTTTTGGCCCAAAAATCAAAAAATTCCGGACCGCGCAGTCAAAAAATCCTCCCGGGATGGGCCGGACAGAATCAGGTCAAATTGAAAGACGAAGTCCGCCATGAGATTCGGGGTTGAATTTAAGGCTTAGAGGCACTTTTGGGTGGTTGATTTGGGACGGCATAATTTTTGGCCCAAAAATCAAAAAATTCCTCACCGCGGAGTCAGGAAAACCTCCCGGGATGGGCCGGACCGAATCAGGTCAAATTGGAAAACGAAGTCCGCCCTGAGATTCGGGGTTCAATTTAAGGCTTACAGGCACTTTTGTGTGGTTGATTTGGGACGGCATAATTTTCGGCACAAAAATGAAAAAATTCCTCACCGCGGAGTCAGAAAAACCTCCCGGGATGGGCCGGACCGAATCAGGTCAAATTGGAAAACGAAGTCCGCCATGAGATTCGGGGTTGAATTTAAGGCTTAGAGGCACTTTTGGATGCTTAATTTGGGACGGCATAATTTTTGGCCCAAAAATCAAAAAATTCCTGACCTCGGAGTCAGGAAAACCTCCAGGGATGGGCCGGACGGAATAAGGTCAAATTGAAAAAGAAAGTCCGCCATGAGATTCGGGGTTGAATTTAAGGCTTAGAGGCACTTTTGGGTGGTTGATTTGGGACGGCATAATTTTTGGCCCAAAAATAAAAAAATTCCTGACCGCGGAGTCAGGAAAACCTCCCGGGATGGGCCGGACCTAATCAGGTCAAATTGGAAAACGAAGTCCGCCATGAGATTCGGGGTTGAATTTAAGGCTTAGAGGCACTTTTGGATGCTTGATTTGGGACGGCATAATTTTTGGCCCAAAAATCAAAAAATTCCTCACCGCGGAGTCAGGAAAACCTCCCGGGATGGGCCGGACCGAATCAGGTCTAATTTGAAAACGAAGTCCGCCATGAGATTCGGGGTTGAATTTAAGGCTTAGAGGCACTTTTGGATGCTTGATTTGGGACGGCATAATTTTTGGCCCAAAAATCAAAAAATTCCTCACCGCGGAGTCAGGAAAACCTCCCGGGATGGGCCGGACCGAATCAGGTCAAATTGAAAAACGAAGTCCGCCATGATATTCGGGGTTGAATTTAAATATTAGAGGAACTTTTGGATGGTTGATTTGGGACGGCATAATTTTTGGCCCAAAAATAAAAAAATTCCTGACTGCGGAGTCAGGAAAACCTCCCGGGATGGGCCGGACCGAATCAGGTCAAATTGGAAAACGAAGTCCGCCCTGAGATTCGGGGTTCAATTTAAGGCTTACAGGC